>CM031387.1:13730770-14155580 GCA_018350135.1 Citrus trifoliata | reverse complement strand
GTGTCAGTCTCAGTATGGCTATCTGAAACGGCTAGATTTGAATCAAAGTTTGGTCATCAGTGAAGATGGGTGGTCAATGGTAGGGCCACTGAATTGGTGCATAGGTTCTGTATCCTTGGATGTAGTAGGAGGTTGGGATTTGGATGGTTCAGGTGGTGATGTTGATGCTGGTGTAAGCCCGGTGATGTTGGTCAGGGATAATAGTGGAGGAAGGATTGATTGGACGGGTCGTGGTTGAGGTTTAGGCTTTGGTTTAGATGTGGTGGTGGTGGTAAATGGGTTGTGCGAAAAAGGGTTATGATCATACCAAACAGTTTAGAAGGCTCATACTGCCGGATAGGAGAAGCATAGAAGCAAATGGATGGTAAGTTGGACCAATCGAAGGGATAGGAGGCGAGGAGGTAAAAAGGGAAAGGTTTTTGTTGTCAGATTCAATTTGAGCAAGCTCAGCTTTTAAAGTCTGATCTCCCTTTCTTTTTGATCAAATTCTGGACCATGGTACGTTGGGCAAGCATAGTTCGCAACTCAGAATCAAGTTGAACAATTTCGGACTGGAGGTTTTGGTTGGATCTGCTGCGTTGTGCAGAGATGAAGTCAACCTTCGTTTCAAGGTGTTCAGTTCGTAAACTGATTTTTTCAACTTTGGAATTTTATGTTCAACAAAGTATCATTCTGGGCTTGGCATTTTGAGTTTGCCAGTTGAGGGACAGATTCAAAAGGTTTGGGTGGTTCAAGATGACCAGCTGAGGTTATGGGTGATGGAATAAAAGGTTTTGGACACAACATTCGTTGGGAATCTGTGTGGATGTCGAGGAGGAAAAGAGGAAGAATAATCTGAGGAAGCAGATGAAAACATCATACAACTCAGAGGTGGAGATGGATCCGGAACAGGTAAGAAATTGTAGAGGTGCAACGCTTTGCAAGCCATTGGAGTTCCTTTTTATAGAGAGGTAAAGGAGCTGATGGAGGAGGAGGATCTTGTGGTGGTGTAGGAGTACTGTGGTGACACGAGGCATGAGATTTTTTCTTAGGTTTCTTTTTCCTTTGGTTACATAATCGTCATCCTCTTCCCAATCATCCCAGCAGGGACAATCTAGGTCACAGTGGCTGGAAACCAGGGACATCCAAAGGAAATGCCCATTTTGTTTGGCTGGATAAAACAGGGAAACTGTCAAAATTGAACCCTGTAATAGGCAACTTCTTGAGCTGTCTGAACAGCTGTGATCATGGATGAATGAGTGAAAGAGAGCCGAGGAGGCTCTTGAGGAGCACTGGGGGAGGCGGTTTAAAGGTCATTCTGACCGTGCCATCTAGTCGCCTTTCAAACATATTTCAGATGTCTGAACTGGGGCTTATTTTATGGAACTGCTCATAGTTTGAGATCCATTCAAGAGGCATAAGCTTAAGAAGTTCTTGGCGAGGAATTTGCTTGGGGATCTGAATGGTTGGGATTTGGTCAATTCCTAACACCATAAGAGTTCTGGAGTGGGTTAGATCTAAGGCATGATTCTGAAGCCGATAGACCAGTGATTGTGTAGGTGCTATTTTAGCAGTGGAGATTTGTTCAGCACCTTGGATCTGGACAAAGCCACCCAGACTTCCCCTAAGTATACTTCAGTGTACTCCACGAGCCTATCATTGCCCTAATCCACCATGCCGTGGTCCCTCCTGCCAACATCCTAAAACGTCAAAGCTTCCATTTTAGTAATTTTTGATGATGAAGGGGGGAGAGATCATGTATTTTGAATACGGAGACATATATATGTATTTTGATCTTAAGTATTTTGCACGGTTATGAAATATTAAGGGGGAGCTTACTAATTGTTATAGATCATACTTAGGGGGAGTTTGTTCTTAAATTTGATTTATAAGTTGAAGTCATGTATGCCATGTATTAAGGGGAGTTTAATGTCAAAATACATGAGATGTTGTCATCATAAAAAGGGGGAGATGTTAGCTTAAAAGGGCTACACAAATGTAATTTTGATGATAACAAACATGTGTCTTAAGTAAAAACAATAATATTGTATTTCACATTTTCACTAGTTTTTGAAGGATAATATTATGCAAGTGAAATTAAGAGATTAATTTAATTAAATACTTTTCATAAACTAAAAGGTTTTTATTTTAAAATAAAGTATTTTGTGGATTTGAGTAATTTGGACTTAAATGCTAAGTTTGAAATCTTTGATTTTAACAAGTATATATTAAATTTCGGAGTTGGACTTGTTATAAACATGAAATGTTTTGAGCCATACTATAATTTATGAATATTTTGGATTTGAGAACTTTGAAAAATATGGTATTATGTTGAAAATGATCTTTTTGCGACATAATAATATCTTTGGGATCATATCATAATTTCAGAAAGATTGGAAAGACAACTATCTTAAGAAATTCTGAAATTGGACTATTTACAAAGTTTATGACATTATGGGGCCGTCATATATTATAGACAGTTTTGGGCCAAAGTATAATTTTAGTGAATAATATTACTGTAGCAAATTTCATAAATAATGGTAATATCATTGTTCATAAGCGGCTAACCGCTTGGGCGTGGAAATTTACCTAAAACAGCTAGTTTTTCGGGCTTTAACTACAAAAACTCAACTCAAACCCATTCTAAGAAAAAAATGCAAGCAAATAAGATCATACAACATTATGGAGCTTCCAAAACAAAAATCATCAGAGATTGAATCATGTTGAGTTATTATTTGTATATCCACTCTCGAAATATGAGTGTGTAATGTAAGAAACACTTGGGGTGAAGAGATTGGGAGATACTCTTGATTGTAAAGGTTCATTGACACCTTGGAAGTTAATTGTAAGAACTTGAAGCCTTGGGAGGTTTAGATAGTGAAATCCTTGAGCTTGGTTGGTTTGGAGCGTGGACGTAGAGGGATTGCCGAACCACGTAAAAGTCCGCGTGTTTGTTTTTTCTTCCCTTACTCTTTTATTTACACTTGTTTTGAATTTATTGTTTTCTATTCATTAAAGGCGTTAGATTGATTTGTTGTGCGAATTGTATTGCATAATTTTTAAAAAACCCAATTCACCCCCCTCTGGGTTGCGTTACTTGCATTTCACAATTTTTGGATTAATATATTTTAGTTCATTCGTCACGATAGACTAATAATAACTTAATATTAACAAAAATTTTATTGTACATGTTATTTTAATCAATTATATTTATTGTAACACTTTATTTGTATCATATGATTTTTATTTATTATTTTTACCCTATTACTATATTTATATTTATTTAGATTGATTTAGTCAAAAGGTATAACAGTCATTTATGAAATTAAGAGGGTCTATGTGACTATTTATGAAACTAAGGAACCTGTATAATTATTTTAGCAAATCTTAGGGGTGTTACCTGCTATATTTTTAATTATTATCTAATGATCCATTATAATGTAATAAGTGTGATGTGACAAGATTGCACGCTATAGGCCTAAGGGATCCACTATTACAATATTTGCATTATTGATCATTATCTCTAAGGAATTTTTTACAACTCATTTCCTACTTAACTGTCCTTATCTTTAAGGAATCTACTTTTACCCACAACCCTAAGATTTGCTAAAATAATTATACAGGTTCCTTTAGTTTCATAATAGTCACATAGGCCCTCTTAATTCGTAAATGACTATTATACCTTTTGACTAATCAATCTAAATAAATATAAATAGTATAGGGTAAAATAATAATAAAATCATATGATACAAATAAGTGTTACAAATAATATAATTGATAAAATAACATGTACAATAAAATTTTGTTAATATTAAGTTATTATTAGTCTATCCTGACGAATGGACTAAAATCTATAATCCAAAATCGATTTTGAATAATGCGACTGTTGGGCTTTCTACTTTTACTTCTCACTTGAACAATCCCCTCATTTTCTAGAAGTAGGCTAGGCTCAAAGATTGCTTACAATTACTATCGACATTTTTTTAATGTAACTAACCAGATACAAGTGAACTCGATGTGCTTCTTAGATTATCTACAGTTGGAGGTTTATTCCCAAAAGAGGTATAGAATGACTATAAATGAAATGATATTTTAGATAGTATTTGATGGATGGTTTATTTGGATAGTCAAAATTGAGTTGAAAGTTGTAGAAGGATTTAAATATCATCTTATCCAATAAGAAATCCTCATGTGCATTGAGCATGATGTTTATAGAAAATAAATCCACACTACTTTGTCATATGAGCATGAGCCATGTGTTGTGCAAATTTTAATGTATCGCAAGCGCACGAATCTATTGTAGTATAGATCAATGGTGACGAGTGTCGATCCCATGAGGAGTGAATTTTAATTGTGTGTAGAATTAATTTGTAAATGGGTGGTTGGAATTGTGGTGGAAGTGATTAGATTATCCTAAAATTGGAATTGAAATGGCGATAATAAACTCTAAAATTGGAATTGCAATGGTGAGAATAAATTGAAGAGAAATCTATTGAAATGACGTACTTGGGTATCTGGATCCGTATCAACATGCATCATGGGCTAAATAATCCGTATTAATGCCAATTAAATCATGAGGGGGGAATCCACACCTCATGAACCACGCTCTAATCAATATGGTACTAAGGGCTTATCATGCCAAATAATAACCTTGTACTAGAGGGCCGGTGAAACCAAGGCGGTACTAGACGATTAGTATTATTGTCGACGAGAAGTCAAAACATCCACAAAAACTAGAGGGGAAGAGAAAATAAATTTACCAAATAAAGCACATGACACATGTTGAGACTTCACCTTCAACCCAAGCTTGAAAGGAAATTAGCTACTGATAATTGAACTAGGGGTAAAATGGAAATTTATTAAAATACAAAGAAAATACAAGATAGAGAGGGAATTACAGAAAATGGATACCAAAAATGGATTCAGGTAGATCAAATTAGGGGGGGAGGCCCCCTTTTTATAGATACGTGGAGTAAATCATGGCCATCGGATTAAAAACAGTTTGGACGCTCAGGATTGCGCCACGTCATCAGTCAACAGTACGCGGTTTGACCACGCGGATGAACAGTAACACAGTTTGACCTGGGTGAACAGTGACGCGATTTGGTTGAAAATAATCCTGTGTGATGCATGCACCGTACGCGAGATTTTTCGTCCACTGATATGTTGCCATGTCGTCATCAACAGTACATAAGAATTTTAATCCAACAGGATTGTTTGGAATGTAAAATGATGATTTTCTCCTTTATAAATATACATTTTCTAACACTCAACACACCCCCCAACCAGCTTATTGCTAGTCCCTAGCAAATAAAGCGAAAATAAAATTCAAATTCAATTTTTTTTTAAAACACTCGTGTTTATTCAATCAGACTAATGATAGCAATCAAATAAAGTATAAGCATTATCTCCAGTCTAAAGAAACATCACACTTACATTAACCATCCACATGAATTAGCCCAGTAGACTTTGTTATAGCTACTTTCAAGAATGACATGTCAAACCCCAAATTCTCACTGGAAGTAGTGACACTCTCACAAAGAAATTAAACCCAATAAAAATAGTCACTCCAATGAATGGTACTTGAGAGAGAAATAATAAAGAAGTGATATCACATGCTCTCACCAAGATGAAAGAAATATGCCCTCAGCTTAGAAATAATACGATCTCAAGTCAAATAAAAATGTTAGTCAACCCAATTTATTTATCTCTTTTTTTATTTTTATTTTTTTTTATGCATCACTACATCTTTTAGCCCACATTACTAGCTTCTACTTCAGACTATAGTTCCCTAAAATCAAGAAGGACTTTTATTAGGATGTAACGTAGGCTAGGGACATGGCTAACAAAGAAGGAATATAAGGAAAAACAAGTGTATGTTTGAGAAAAAATGTAGAGAAATATTATTTATTTATTTATTTTTGAAGTTGCAAGGTGGATTTCACCTATTATTTTTATTTTATTTTTTTTATTTTTCTTTTGAAACAACAACTTTTGTTTTGTTGTTTTTTTTTTTGGCATAACTTCACTGAACAAAAATACTTATTTACATTGGGTAATACTCCAAATCGGAGTGGGTTAAGATGATAAGTTGACAAAGAAGAGGTTTTTTTGTTTTTTTTAAAGGCTCAAAAGGGTTAACTATGGATATTTAATAAAAGGGATGACTAGAAAGGCTCAAACGGGTCAAAGATGGCCTTTCCATCGTCTTTTAGGGCTCTAAATAATCGTTCATATCTACTAGTTAGATGGGCCTCCAAATGTAGCAACACACATTTTTTTTTAAGGGTTAACTCAAAGGAAATCTAAGATCGTATATACAATAATAAACTGTTAAGCTGTATAAAGAATGGGCAAAATGGTTACTCTCAAGAAAAATGATAGGCTAAAAAAAAACTCACTTGGTACTTATTATGACATGTTCATTCCTTCAAGCAACTCATATTTGTCTCCGACATCAACATGTAAAGTAGCAAATATAGCGTAACATTACTTAAGACCAAAGATAATACAAATACTAAAATTTGAAATTAATCATGTCATCCAATGTTAAAACAACTCACACAAATTTTTTTTTTAAAACAACATTCTACCCCCCAACCTATTCTAAACATGAAAGGAAAATATGCATGCAGAAATGTGAAAATGATGCAGAAAAACTAATTAGAAAAGTTACACTTAAAATGATAAAAAACGAAAATAATTTTTTTTAACTATGAAGATGCGTTTCTAGAATCACTACACCCCATATTCAGCCATCTTCGACTCAAAAATTTGAAAATATATATTTATAAGGAGAAATTAAAAAGAAAAAGAAAAATGAACATCAAAACACAATAAAGAAAAAGAAAATGTCTGAAATTTTATTTTTTAGTTTTTTAATTTTTTTAAACGATGAAGATGCGTTTCTAGAGTCACTACACTCCATATTCAGCCATCTTCGACACAAAAAGTTAGCAACAGTTAATTTCTACAACAAAAAATTAGTAAAAACTTAACCAAAATTCCACAATTGTCAACTATTCCCTCCCCCAACCAGAACGAAACATTGTCTTCAATGTTTGAAAGGAAGAAGTAGAGTTTAGAAGACATCACCTGGGTGGTGCAACACAGAAGAAAATATTTACAAGCAGAGAGTTAAATCTAATTTGTACTTCTTATTGCTGCTACTATTACCATCATTATTTGGTCGCTCCAACACAAAGGTCCAGGGGTTTGGCTCCGGTCTATAAGCTTGTAACAGATCAAGTAGCTCATTAGCAGTGTGAGCACAAATAAAAAGTTTTTTCGCATGGGAAGGAATGAAGTAGTTTTTATTGCATGGTTAAGAAATGCGATAAAGCCATCATAAAAGTTATTGACATTTAACAAATCGATGGGTTTCTGGTGGATGTGCAGATGGGCCCAAGATGCTAGTGTGATAAGTGCCTCTAGTGTTGCAAGATCTCCTGGAAGGAAAATAAAAGCATCAGCATGATTAAGCATTTCAGTTATTCTTTCTTACATACCTGAGACGACTAACTCTTCTCCAGTTGATGAGTCAGACGAACTGCCCAATGGTTTTAGGACTCTGGGGATGATGCCTAACACTTGACTTCCTTTGATAAAGCTGCTTCTGAGACCATTTTTGATAACCCTCGGTTACCTCCTCCATACACCAAGTGTAATTTTCTCGCTGCTATGCTTCAACCAAGATCTATGGCTGCCTCAACGAACTCTTTATGTTTTCCATATGTAAATCCAGAAAGCACACAAATGTTCTTGAATTGTCTATTGGGAGTAGCTGTCATTGGGATACTTCTCAAAAACAATTTGAGTGCTTGACAAAAAAGAAATCACATTTAAAAGTCTTGGTGACAGTAGGTCACAGCTGTGTATGAGGTAGCATGTCAATGTCAAATAACACGTAAAGCACATGGCTCGTGAGTCAAAAAGGAAACAGTAAAAGGGAAAAAGCAAACAGTAATTAAATTATTAAACACAATAATGCAAATAATAAAACAACAGTGAAATGAAATAAAACAACAATAAAGTAAAAGGATATTTATAGGTAGTTGCGACTGTGGCTCACATCTTCCTCTGGTTTTACGTCTAGAAACGGCTTGAACGCCCTCTATGGGTCGAGGATAGGCTTCCCATCCAGTTTTCTTATAAACTGGCAAACAAGGTCGTTTATAGTCAGATTCCTGAGACTATATCGTGCATGCTCTTTCTGGAATAATGACCATAACTGGAGAATCGCTCCTTGCACATATCCACTAGGATGCATTTCAAGAGACAAAAGGATATCATCCAATGACTCCTTATTCAAGCCATCCCTAATGAATTGAATCTTATCTTCCCTGTTATCAGACACCATTCCTAAAGAACATGGGTTTCTATCGCAACTCATTTTGGCACACTTATGACAAGCAACAGAAATTCTTCGAGCTCGTCGTTTTCTTGCATAATTTCCTTTACCACAACCAGGCATGTATGCAATAAATTTTGGAGGTAACTCACCTGCCAATCGTACTTTCGCCTCGATTAACCAATGGATATCAGCAGGTATGTTATTCCTCATGAGCAATCGCATGCGTTCAGACCGAGCTTTGTAGATCGTAAGGATGGCATTCTGAGGAAGTGAAGGGAATCGCTTGTGAAGCTTCGCTAAGGTCTCGTTTCTGTCCATACTTTCGCCTCAGAATATCAGTTATTATGGGAAAACTGAAGTAACCGACTTGATTGTCACGGAGTACCGTTATCCGCCACTTCACCGGGGTAACAAACTAAAGCACACAAACAGAAAAACAAATTAAAACACACAAAGAAAATTAAAACCGTCCTCTTATTGAATTTACCTCAAGCTCCAACTGGATGTGGTAAACACTTCTCTCAATGTCTCTGAGTTGGTGTTCTAAACCCTCAACATAGGCTACTAACTCTGGTGGTTGTAGAGCCCAAATGCGTTGTGTTTTACAAAATTGAATCTGCCTTTTGAGATAAGTTTTGACACGTTGAAGTTGTTTAAGAATGTTCAGGAGGAACGGTCTAAGTAAGGTACTCATGATTAAAAATGATAAGAGAAAATGTAATAGTTAAACAAACACACTTATGCAAAAATAATTTCAATTAGCAAAAGAATAATATAAAGAAAGAAAACAAAATCAATTCAACTCTGGTGGGTCACTCAAATTTATTTTGGTATCTTCTCCATGTGGTTGTTACTTTAGATATGGCTTTAATCTTTGACCGTTAACTTTAAACGTGACACCGTTCTTTGGGTCCTTAATTTCAATTGGCCCATGTGGAAAAACAGTATGAATAATAAATGGACCAGACCATCGAGAGCGTAACTTACCTGGGAATAGGTGTAAGCGAGAATTGAATAAAAGCACTTTCTGACTTGGAGTGAAAGACTTTCTCATAATTTGCTTGTCATGGAAGACTTTCATTTGTTGCTTGTAAATCTTGGCATTTTCATATGCATCATTGCAAATTTCTTCAAGTTCTGCCAGTTGTAATCTTCTTTCTGAGCTGGCTTGTTGCATGTCAAAGTTGAATTTCTTGATGGGCCAATATGCACGATGCTCGAGTTCCACAGGTAGGTGGCAAGCTTTTCCATACACTAGCCTGTAGGGTGACATCCCAATCGGGGTCTTGAAAGCCGTTCTATATGCCCATAATGCATCATCAAGTCGTAATGACCAATCTTTCCTGTCTGGCCTCACCGTCTTTTCTAGTATGTGCTTTATTTCTCGATTGGATATCTCAACTTGGCCACTGGTTTGTGGATGATACGGAGTCGCCACTTTGTGAGTGATTGAATACTTTGTCAAAAGAACTTTGAATGCTTTATTACAAAAGTGGGCACCACCATCACTGATTATTGCTCGAGGGAATCCAAAGCGTGAAACAATGTTGCTTTTTAAAAATCCTATCACCACCTTGTGATCATTGCTTCTACATGGAATCGCTTCTACCCATTTCGATACGTAATCAACAGCAACCAATATGTATTGATGGCCAAAAGAAGGGGGAAAGGGTCCCATAAAGTTGATACCCCATACGTAAAAAATCTCAACCACTAAAATTGGATTTAATGGCATCATGTTCCTTCGTGTAATGCTCCTCATTCGTTGACACCTATCACATGAAGAACAGAAAGTGTAAGCATCTCGAAATATAGTTGGCCAATAAAAACCACATTGTATAATTTTAGTCGCTGTTTTCTTAGCACTAAAATGGCCTCCACAAGCTTGTTCATGGCAGAATGAAAGGATATTCTGAATTTCATTTTCTGGGACACATCGTCTAACAAGTTGATCTGCACAATACTTGAACAAAAACGGGTCATCCCAAAAGAAATTCTTTATTTCTGCAAAGAATTTAGCCTTGTCTTGCTTGGTCCAATGCTCTGGAAGTTTACCTGTAACAAGATAATTAACTATATCAGCATACCAAGGTAATACTTCCACATTCATTAATTGTTCATCTGGAAATGACTCATTCAATGATAATGGCTCTGTAATTGTGTCAAAATGTAGACGAGAAAGATGGTCCGCCCTAATATTTTCTGTCCCTTTTTTATCTTTGAATTCCAAGTCAAATTCCTGCAAAAGTAACACCCAATGAATTAGTCTAGCTTTTGCATCTTTCTTTGTGAGAAGATATTTAAGAGCAACATGATCTGTGAATATAATTATTTTACAACCAATGAGATAAGATCGAAATTTTTCCAATGCAAACACTACTGCTAGCATTTCTTTTTCAGTAGTTGAATAGTTCAATTGTGCATCATTCAATGTCATACTAGCATAGTAAATAACATGGAGAATTCGATCAACTCTTTGTCCTAATACTGCTCCTACTGCATAATCAGATGCATCACACATGAGCTCAAATGGTAAGCTCCAGTTTGGGGGCTGAATAATGGGTGATGATGTCAATAAATGCTTTAATTTTTCAAACACAACAAGACATGAATCATCAAAGACAAAAGGTACATCCTTAGCAAGCAGATTGCATAAGGGTCTAGAAACTTTGCTAAAATCTTTAATGAAACGTCTATAAAAATCAGCATGCCTAAGGAAAGATCTTACTTCTCTGACTGTTTTGGGTGGAGGAAGATTAGAAATGAGATCCACCTTGGCTTTGTCAACCTCAATACCTTTGCTCGAAATGATGTGACCGAGAACAATACCTTGTTTTACCATAAAATGACACTTCTCCTAATTTAAGACTAACTTCTTCTCGATACATCTCTGCAAAACTAGTGTTAGATGATGTAAACATTGATCAAATGAGTCACCAAATACAGAAAAGTCATCCATAAAGACTTCAAGGAAGCGTTCAACCATATCAGAAAAAATGCTCAACATGCATCGTTGAAATGTAGCAGGTGCATTACATAATCCAAATAGCATTCTCCTATATGCAAATGTGCCAAATGGGCAAGTGAAAGTGGTTTTCTCCTGATCTTTTGGTGCTATGGGGATCTGATTGTATTCTGAATAGCCATCTAGAAAGCAATAAAATTCATGGCCTGCTAATCTATCAAGCATTTGATCGATAAATGGTAAAGGAAAATGGTCTTTACGTGTGACATAATTCAACTTTCTATAATCAATGCAAACACGCCATCCTGTAGTCACTCTAGTTGGTATCAATTCATTATCAGCATTGGTAACTACTGTGACTCCTGACTTTTTGGGGACAACTTGTACATGACTCACCCATGAACTATTAGAAATTTGGTAAATGATACCTGCATCTAATAGCTTAAGGACTTCAGTTCTAACAACTTCTTTCATGTTAGGATTTAACCGACGTTGCATTTCCCTAGTAGATTTAACATTTTCATCAAGGTGAATGTAATGCATGAAATCTGCAGGGTTTATACCTTTTATGTCTGCTATGGTCCATCCTAATGCTCCTTTATGCTCTTTTAAAACATCCAACAACTTACCTTTTTGTTCGTCATTGAGGGATGAAGAGATGATTATCGGTAAAATACTTTCTTCCCCCCAAAACGCATATTCCAATGTGTTGGGCAATGGTTTAAACTCGAGTTTCGGTGGTGATTCTGATGATGGGATGAGTTTCTTCTCTGATGGTGCTAGTTGTTCAACTCTTGACTTCCATTTATTAGTGTCCATGGATGATGCTGAGTCAAGTAGAGCGTTGACCTCATTGATCGATCTGTCAATATCAAAATCAAAACCAAAGTGAGTTAAACATGTTTGTAAAGGATCATCACTGAGGTTTGAAAGAAAAGTATTATCAACTATTGTTTCTATTAAATCCACATCAACAATTCCATCATCTGCACTGTGAGGTTGTTTGGTAATGTTGAAGATGTTCAGTTCCATAGTTATATTGCCGAAAGACAACTGCATATTTCCAGTTCTGCATTGAATGTGAGCATCTGCAGTTGCCAAGAAAGGTCGGCCTAGGATAATGGGGATGTGCTTCCTTGAATCCTGTATTGGTTGAGAGTCAATTACAATGAAATCAACAGGAAAATAAAACTTGTCTACCTGGATAAGCACGTCCTCCACAATACCACGAGATATTTTCGTGGACCGATCTGCGAGTTGTAACACCACTGGAGTTGGGTGTAATTCTCCCAGTCCAAGTTTCACAAATACAGAGTAAGGCAACAAATTTACACTAGCTCCTAAATCTAACAAAGCATTCTCAATTGTGTGGTTCCTTATACTACATGAGATAGTGGGGGAGTTTAGGTCTTTGCATTTTAAAGGAATTTTATGTTGGAGTATAGAACTAACGTTTTCTGTTAAAAATGTCTTCTTTTGAACATGCATATTTCTCTTTTTAGTACAAAGGTCTTTGAGAAACTTGGCATAAGATGGAACTTGTTTAATAGCATCAGATGGAACTTGTTTAATAGCATCAAGCAAAGGGATGTTAACACTTACCTGTTTGAAGATTTCAAGAATCTCACCTGTGGATTTTCCCTTTTTGCCTTTAGCTAACCTCTGAGGAAATGGTGCTTTGGGAACATATTCTCGTGGGTTGGTTTCTTCTTTCTCCTCCGGTGGTGAGTCCTCAACATTCACAGGTACAATGTGATTTTCTTTTGTCACCGGCATCTCCACTTTATTGTCGACTTCTTTTCCTTTTCGTAAGGTCATGACTGCTTTGATCTCTCCATGCTGCTGTGGTGAACTAGTACTTGCTTCATGTACTCCTTTAGGATTAGGCACTGGTTGACTTGGAAACTTACCTTTCTCAACGGTCATTGGCAAGGTCTGAACTGAAGAAGCAAGTTGTCCCACCATCTTCTCGAGGCTTGAAACTGATTGGGCTTGTGAGTTAAAGCCTGCTCTCAACTCATTTCGTAGTCCATCAATGGTGCGGTTTTGTTGCTCAATCGTGGAGTGAGTAACATTCTTGAAATTCTGGAATGCATCCTCCCATGGTCTGGGTTGAGAGTAGTTCTGGTTTTGATTGTATGGTCTGAATGGGGGCTGAGAGGCTTGAGGAGCTTGAGGAATTGGTTGCATTGGTGGAGCTGGAGCTGCTGGTCCATTCTGTTGGAATCCTTGAGACCATGAAAAATTGGGGTGGTCTCTCCATCCAGGGTTATATGTGTTGGAGTATGGGTTGTAATTTGATGGCTTTCTCATTACACCTATGTCATTGGCTTGATTTGAGTATGAGTCATGGTCATGTTGGTCTGTTGATTTAACAGTCAATAACGATGCTATTTGTCAAGCAAGACCTTCAACCATCTCCTTGACTTCTTTGATTCCCGAAGTTGATTCGCCAATTTGAACCTCATTTACTCCCTTAATTCTTCTAGTATTCCTGAGTGATCGACTCCGTTGTTGGGAATTATCCGCTTGTCGCTGGAAGAATTCCCAAATCTCTGATGCACTTTTGACATTAGCTCTCCTCCACTTATTGCCATTAGCCATTCTTGCACATTCGGCAATAATCCCTCCAAAAAGTATTGGCATTGGTGCCATTTCTCGTACCCATGATGTGGACACTTCAAGAGTAGCCCATTGAATCGCTCCCATGTTTCAAAAAAGTGCTCGTCCTCTCGCTGCGTAAACTCCGAGATTTCCCTGCAAATAGCATTGGTTTTATGCACTGGGAAATATTTATTCAAAAATTTTGTTACCATTTGTTCCCATGATGAAATGCTATTGGCAGGCAATGTATTTAACCATGAACGAGCTCTATCCTTTAAAGAAAATGGGAATAATCTGAGTTTAACATCATCCTCTGAAAAATTTTCGTATTTAAAAGTTTGACAAATAGCATGAAAATCATTCAGATGATTATATGGATCCTCATTTTCTAGGCCATAAAATGTGGGGAGACAATTTAGCACACTAGGTTTAACTCAAAGCTCCTAGCAGCTACATTTGGGTATCTTATACATGATGTGCTCAAATTAGCTAAGGGACTAAAATAGTCCTTAAATGGCCTCTCCTGTGGTGCTTGTAAATCCATTCCAAATTTATTTTTAATGTGCTTTTGTATGCGAAGTGTTTTTTCTAGTTCAAGGTCTATAGGTTCAAGATTATGTGATAATGACCTACGACCATACATGCAAAATAAATAAAATAAAGATAAAGATGAGAACAAAACAAATAAAAATAAAGAAAAGGGAGAAATTACGATACTAACCTTATTGCGCTATTACAACCTTTCTATAAAAAACACACTAAAAAAAACAACGTGAAATAAATTAACTAAAAAAAATTAATAAGATAAACAAAAATTACAAAGAAGAATAAAAATAACTTGAAAATTAAATTACAAAATTTTAAAGAAGAGAAAAAGAAAAGAAATACTAACCTTTAAATGTAGATTCACTTTTTTTTTCTTTTTTTTAATAAAATAAAAAATTACAAGAAAACAATTAAAAGAAATTATTCATAAAAATTAATTCTAAGAATTAAAATTACTTACCTCCCCGACAACGGCGCCAAAAACTTGTTGTGCAAATTTTAATGTACTCGCAAGCGCACGAATCTATTGTAGTATAGATCAATGATGACGAGTGTCGATCCCACGAGGAGGTGGATTTTAATTGTGTGTAGAATTAATTTTGTAAATGGGTGGTTGGAATTGTGGTGGAAGTGACTTAGATTATCCTAAAATTGGAATTGAAATGACGATAATAAACTCTAAAATTGGAATTGCAATGGCGAGAATAAATTGAAGAGAAATCTATTGAAATGACGTACTTGGGTATCTGGATCCGTATCAACATGCATCATGAGATAAATAATCCGTATTAATGCCAATTAAATCATGAGGGGGGAATCCACACCTCATGAACCACGCTCTAATCAATATGGTGCTAAGGGCTTATCGTGCCAAATAATAATAACCTTGTACTAGAGGGCCGGTGAAACCAAGGCGGTACTAGACAAGATTAGTATTATTTGTCGACGAGAAGTCAAAACATCCACAAAAACTAGAGGGGAAGAGAAAATAAATTTACCAAATAAAGCGCATGACACATGTTGAGACTTCACCTTCAACCCAAGCTTGAAAGGAAATTAGCTACTGATAATTGAACTAGGGGTAAAATGGAAATTTATTAAGATACAAAGAAAATACAAGATAGAGAGGGAATTACAGAAAATGGATCCCAAAAATAGATTCAGAGAGATCAAATTAGGGGGGGGAGGCCCCTTTTTTATAGATACATGGAGTAAATCATGGCCATCGGATTAAAAACAGTTTGGACGCTCAGGATTGCGCCACATCATCAGTCAATAGTACGCGGTTTGACCACGCGGATGAACAGTAACATAGTTTGACCCTGGTGAACAGTGACGCGATTTGGTTGAAAATAATCCTGTGTGATGCATGCACCGTACGCGAGATTTTTCATCCACTGATATGCTGCCACGTCGCCATCAACAGTACATAAGAATTTTAATCCAACAAGATTGTGACACCTCATCAGTTAATGTCACATCATCGATCAATGCCACGTCATCAATCCGTCTATGTGAGCAGTGTCGTGAACAGTAACGTAGACAGTACCGTACACGTGAATAGTACCGTACATGTGAATAGTGCCATTTTTTCTTTTATGCTCCTCCTAAGGTTTTCGATTGTCCTGAGTTCAAAAGTGATGTCCGTTTCGTCGTCTGATCTCTCCTTTATTGTGAAATGACTATAATGCCCCTAAAATACATAAAATACTTAATTAAAATAAAACACACGTAATTAAATTAAAAAAAGGTAAAATGCATAAAAGTAAGGGTTGTTAGTAAGACTTGGAATTTAAAATGATGATTTTCTCCTTTATAAATATACATTTTTTAACACTCAACACCATGTTTATTTTGTAGTGACTATAAAGTAATGGATACTCCATGCCTTGGAAATTTTATTTGAACTTAAATGGAAAGCTAGCTGCAAAGTAACCATTCATCATTTGCATTTATAAATATTGTAAGCAAAGAAAGTATATTGGTAGAATGAAGTGACAATAAACCATTTTAAGAATTTTGAGTAGCATAGTCTTTCTTAGACTTAAAAGTATTATTCTATCTTATTGGTCCTCTAGTGCCCACACATGCACATACTATCTCATATTTTGGAAGCCATAAAAAGTTTAACTTCAACTAGATTAGCCATCTTTGCAATGTCAAACCCCACAAATAATGGTATAGATTATCCTATCTTCTTCATCATATAGAGTAAATATAGAATGAGTTTATTTTAGTTTGTAGACTTTTGAACTAGGCCTACTTTTCTTTTATGTTCTTTCCTTTTCAGTAGCTAAATGCATCACAGAAGAAGCATTTTCCATTGTTAGTGAGAATATTATATTTGCAAGTAGAAGCCCATTTAAATATGTTGATCTTCGTATGTACAAAAGCAACTGTATTTGATGTTTTCTGTGGCCTTCTTGATTTTATTGTCTATTTGACTTTTTTCTAGAGGTCAATGGAACCATAATCTAGATCAGCTTACATATGACTCATTGGAATTTTGGAATAGTTGTAAATAAATAAATATATATTTTATTGCCAATATACATCAAATGATATGGAGTGTGTCCAAATGCAATATACTAGCACTAATGCAACATACTAGCAGTATCTGTTTAAAGGCCATTATATTGTTAAGGTTCTCATGGCGAATTAGGTTGTGTTATCTTTACTTAATTGGCTATAGTTGTTTCTAAGCCTCCATTACCGTATAATATATCTATATGACAAATAAAAGAATAGGTTCTTGCTTCTCTCATTCTTTTACAGTTGATATCGAGCATAATTATCCTTGTAAAATCTAGAAACAAAATATCTTCTTAATCCAAACTTTTAATTGATTGTATTTTTTTATGTGGTAAATTTTTCCTCCCTCTTTTCTTTATGATGATTGTAAGGGTTTTCTAATTGCCACTACAACTAAAAGAACAACATGTATCTCTTTCCAAGATTGGTAATCCAATAATACTTTGGTAGGTGTAAATCCATATAAATCATTTATTTATTTCTAATAATACACCGATCAATTTATGCAGTTTTGGACTTGGTATTCTTTTATTCAGTTCAAGGTTCATCTCTGATGGCAGGCGATCGACAACAAAAGAGTGGAATTGACATTTTATCATTTTGAATCAACTTCTATCAGATGGGTTACTATAAATGCTAAATTTGTGAATTTATTGGCACTAAATGCAAAAATAAGATTAATAAAATTCAGACTTTTATAGCCCTTTTTTTACCAGCATCACGTAAGCATTGAAATGATATAAACCCATTGTTCGCTATTTTTTCTATGCTTCTTGTAGTTAAGATTAATTTAGGTTTTGTGGTTCCTTTTCATTGGACTTTGATTATCCTGAAATTCAATTGAAAATTGCAGCCTAGCTAAATACATTACTAAAGAGGAGGTCGTTAATAGAAAAATATACCCTTCTATATCTAGGTAAAAATAGTTGTTTTCTTCCCCTGTTTCGGAGGTTCAAAAAGTTCTGAGTAAGCTTGCTAAACTTACTATTTACACAGTATACAAAATATAACAAAGGATATAGTTGTAGCCGTGGTGAAGGAACTTAAAAAGAGGATCTTCTAGAAGTTATCGTGGTGTGGATGCTCAAGAGCTTCAAAGATACCAGTGGGCCAAGATATTTAAATCTCCTTTGGACCAGTAGTCCGCACACCTTGGTTTCCAGCTGATATACACTTATCCAGTTAATACCAAATCCGAAATTCATTTTTGAAAATAATTTTTCACGATACCACCCGAAAACCTTCAAAGAGGGTGAACGTTGTGAGAAAACACTTTCATTTTAGAAAATCGGTTTTGGAGGATAAATAGGACCTTTCTGATGCACAGGATCCTTAGGCTTGAGGCAAGTGCAGAGCATACTCAGTTTAGAAATTTTGAGGTGAGCGTATCATTTTTAATTTAAATAATTTCTTTGATTCCTAGAAGAGAGAGAGGTTTAGGGGAACATGATGTATAAAACTTAAGCTTTTATTTCCAAATTGGCTCCCCTACAACTGAGAACAAAGGTGCCTTATATAGAGGATCATTGAGAACATGACCTCTCGAATGATGATATCACATAGCACACCTTTTTTGAAAGCAAAGCACGCCGATCAAGACTTTTACAAAGGTAAAGCATACCTATAAGGACTTTAACAAAAGTAAAGCACACTGACAAGGACTTTAACAAAAGTAAAGCACACCGACAAGGACTTGAACAAAAGACAAACGGGAGTCACATGGGTGATTGCATCAAAAGCTGTGTGAGATCGACAAAGTGTCATCATGGAGTGGATGGATAGCGCGATGGTGACACGTCTCCTGTGTCGTTTTCATATTGTCGCTTGTGCCGACGCCTCTGTCTCTGGTTGAGATACGCCTCAGCTTGTTGATATTTTCTTCATCAGTTTCAGACATGTGCTGTGAGGTAGATGCAGCAAGAGAGTCTGTGATGAGAACCATCAAGGGAATACCATTAAAAGTTCAAGTGATCCTTTGCACATTCATGGAGGCCCAATTACAAGAGCAAGAGCCAAAAAGATGCAAACTGCTTTAAATGGATTAATTGAGAAAATATGGATTGAAAATGCAATTCAAGATGCAAGACATCATGAATTGGGCTTGAAGAGAAGACAAGGCATTCTGGACATTATTCAAGTTATTGGGCAGCCAAATACACAATTTGTATCAAATGCAGAAAGGTCAAATTCGGAATAAAAACTGTATTGATTGAACTAGAAGTAACATGCGAGCTATATGCCGTTAGAAAGATAATTAAGTTAGATTTCCAATAAATTTTACAGAGCTGGATTTGGAGTTCTCTAGAAGGAGTTATGACCAATTCATTACAGCTTGTTTAAACTTGGGATTTTCAACGACTCCTTTGTTTTTCAAATTCATTTGTTTGTTTTGTTTCAAGTTTGTCAATGTGTTAGGCAAGTCTACCATCAGTGATCGTGGGCTAACATTAAGTTTGTCAATGATAGCATTTATAGTAGGCTAGCATTAAGTTTGTCAAAGATAGCATTAATTATGGTGGGTTGGTGAAGACTTTTGAAACATCCTTTGACAAACCTACTTGGAGGGTTGTTCCAATGTTTCCATTTGTATTTTAGGATCTTGGGTTTCTTTCAGCCTATTTAAATTTAGCAACCTTGCTATGTAATGATTTTGGATATTAATGTTATTTGAATTTGAAAGATTATTCTTTCTTTGGTTCTTTTGAGAACTAGTGAACTTATCAAGAATTTGCATTCTTGTGGAGTTATAAATTTAGACTTATCACTCACCTTCTCATCTATTTCTTGAGTGTGGCGTCAATATCATTCTCTATACCTTTGGTTCATGTTTTCTTAAGCATTGGGTCAAGGTTTTGTTTGTCATAAATCTGTGTAGAACTTTCTTAGGAAGTTGAAACAACAAATTAAGTGTGGGTTTCAAAGTTTCATTGTGGGATTCGCATCAATCTGGGTTGGTGACACTATAATGGGGAGTGTCAATGTGGAGAAGGGACTGAAAGTCTTCCCATGGGTCCTGAGCGACTTGGAATAAAACATTGGTGTAGTCAGGACGTTGTTCCATGACAAGGATTCCTTGAGGACTTAAACTTGAACCTGGAGTATAGCCTTGTGTTTTTGGAATTATTTCAAGGGTGTGTGATGGTCCAATGGAGGTGTGGTGAATGTTTGTGGCAGGTGGAGGAACATTGTTAAGTTCCATGAGATAGGCTTTGAGAACAGAGGTGACCGATGTAAGTTCTCCATTCATATGCCATGTCCTGTGTCCAGTAGTCCCATGTTTCTAGATGTTGGAAATAAGGCCTGTGGACGATGAAGACCGTAGTCCACATGTTAGCTTATTGTTCTGGCATTTTGTCTAATCCATGAAAGGTACACAAGTGTTGGAGTTGCTTGCGCCACCAAGTGAGGGGAGAATACCATTCAAAGAGAGTCCATAGAAGGTCTGGTGAGAACTCTGGAGTGGTAAGGTGAGTCAGGACTGGTTTGATGGGAAAAACTAGCTTTGTAGCATACAAGGTGGTGAGACACCACATATACCAAAGTTCATCTTCAGAGATGGATAAAGAGGACAAGTGAGGCCTGTGAGAAACAGGTGCTCCATGCAAAGATTAGGAAATCGGTAAGGTTTTTTGGTTTGAACATTAAAGAAAAACCGGTAAAGGAACTTTTTTACAACATCTTGCAATTGGTAAGCTGAAGAGAAAGAGATGTTCATGGGGAAATGTATTTGGTTATAAAATGGAGGGAAATGGTAAGGATTAAGGTAGCAACGGCATCCTGAATAGGATTGTTAAATTGATCGAGAATAGGAGTCCTATTTTCATCAATTTGAATGGCATTTAAAATCCTTATTCCGATTTTTGTATCGTTTATATTGATGATGTGTTGATATTTTCAAATTCGATTGATCAAATTGATGATCTAGGTGACCCTTCTCACCTTAGAGACAAAAATGCTGAGTTACTACATAACTTGAGATGTAGGAAACTTAGTGATTTCCAAGAGTACAAAACCTCCTTTTTCACCAGACTCTTTCTACGAGATGATGCGAATCATACTACTTGGAAAGAAAAATTCTTAGCTGGTCTACCTACCCTTTTAGGTGAAAAGGTTAGAAATTCCATCAAAGCCCTTTATGACAATCGAATTCCTTATGATGAGCTCACCTATGGTGAACTTGTCAGCTTCGTCAATAAGGAAGGTCTAAAGATTTGTCAAGATTTGAAATTACAGAAACGTCTAAAACAAGAGCTTAGACAGTCCAAGCGAGAACTTGGTAGTTTCTGTAAACAGTTCAATTACGACCCTTTCAAAGCTTCTACTTCCAGAGATTGTAATAGTAAGTGCTCTTCGAGAACTTACAAAAAACATTACAAGTCAAAAAGCCATAGGAAACCCTTTCTTGCTCATAGGGAAAATTTTTATAAGAAACCTTCGAGGCCTTATAAAAAGTCCAAATTCCCTAGAAAGAAAGATTTTAAAGCCACACCAAAAACTCCTTTCAATTTCAAAGAAGCCATTTGTCATCGATGTGGTATAAAAGGCCATACTGCAAAATATTGCAGAATGAACAGGAAGCTTCATGAACTTGGTCTTGATGACGACATCCTTTCCAAAATTGCCCCCCTTATGATTGAGTCTTCGAATTCTGAATCCTCTATGACAGGGGATAGTGATTCCTTACAAATTGATGAGCTAATTGATTCGGATACCTCTGTATCTAACAGTAGCGATTCTGAATCCGAGTCTTATTTAAAGAAAATAAATGTTTTGACTAAAGACCAAGAGACTTTTCTTGAACTTGTAAAACATATTTCTGATCCGAATCTTCAAAAGGAACACCGATTCCAGTCAAAAAGAGATGAAACACTTCTCTTGCAGACTGATTTGTCTAGGGCAAACACTGTCATTCCAAAACCTATCCAATGGAAAGATATCAATCTTCCAGAGGAATGGATCCTTGAGGGAGCTGCTCCCCCAACGATCCCAAAACAGCTTGAGCCAAATACAGAGTTACAAAATGTGACTCAGTATTCAGATGGTAAAGTTAAACTATCATTCAGAAGGTCTATGTCATCCAGATTTTCTGATAAAGAGTCATGTTCAAGTATCCCTACATTAGAGAGGAAATTTACAAAAATCCCCTCTGTCATAAATCTCCCATACCAATCTACAAAGAGTCAACCGAGGTTTTCCACCTCAGATATACCCAGTTCTTCTATACATTCCGTTGACTATGCTACAAATGTTCCACACCCTATCTATACTAGTAGTCAACATGTACAGAGTCAGGAAGAGAAGGAACCTTCTCCTCCAACATCTCCTACATTTTCGGCAGTCACTGAAAATGTTATCAATGTCATAGAAAAAGAGTTTGAATTAGATAAAACATTTCTGCATAATGATTTTTATTCTGATTCAAATAAAGAAAAAAGAATTTGGTTTTTTAAACAATTTTTAAATCAAAGAAAAGAAATCCAACAAATTTATTATGAATTTGTGAATTTTCATAAAGTTCATATATTGTTTTTTGATTGGTTCGAAATATATTCTTCTGAGAACAACATAAACTATCCTTTCAAAGAGTCAAGCCCTATTACTATTAGGAAGAAGATTCCAGAATGGAAAGTTTCTGATAGTGATAGAATAATCGAATCTGAACACCCACCTCTTCGGAGTCTAACCATTGATCATGACGAACCTCCTGTCCAAATTAGAGCCTCACCTTACAAAATCCCAAAACCAAATGATTCCGATTCGAATTTAAGTAGTATTATCCAACAGAATAATTTCTGTAATACCAACTTAAATACAATTGGAAAGCAGTTGACTAGGATAGAAAACCAATTCCAAAAGTCAACCATCACTGTTTCATCCACCTCTCCTATTCCATCAAAATCGGATTATGACAAAAAGCTTAAGGAACCTATTTTCAAACCTTTCTAGGTTTCGAAAACTAGTCAAAAGCTTGTTCAAGAGTCAAAATCAGATTTTGCTAAAGCTATTAGAGAACAACTAGATAGGATAGAAGCAGCTTCTTCTTCATCTAGTAAAATCCAAATTGCTCCTGATACTCCTCAATCTAGCAAGATTGGAGTATTAGAACAAGATGACCAAACTTCTATAGCCTCTTCTGACTTAGAAGCCTTTAAAGATGATACCATTCCTAAAGCCAACAAAATCCATTGGGAACTTGCCCCTCCCACAGTCAAGTCTCCTCCTGATTTGACTATAGACAATAGGCCCAGTGCATTAAATCAATCTCGATATAATGCATCCTCTGTCTATGAATGGAATATTGATGGCATGTCTGAATACAACATCTTAGGCGTCTTACAACAAATGACCATGGCAGCCAATGCCTATAAAACTCAATCTGGAACCTCTGACATGGCTATTGCAGAGATTCTCATTGCCGGTTTTACTGGTCAACTTAAAGGTTGGTGGGATCATCTTCTCACTAGGCAGCAACAAATGGATATTTTAAATGCCATTCAAATTGATGAAAATAGGACTCCTATTCTCGATCAATTTAACAATCCTATTCAGGATGCCGTTGCTACCTTAATCCTTACCATTTCCCTCCATTTTATAGGTGACCCTTCTCACCTTAGAGACAAAAATGCTGAGTTACTACATAACTTGAGATGTAGGAAACTTAGTGATTTCCAAGAGTACAAAACCTCCTTTTTCACCAGACTCTTTCTACGAGATGATGCGAATCATACTACTTGGAAAGAAAAATTCTTAGCTGGTCTACCTACCCTTTTAGGTGAAAAGGTTAGAAATTCCATCAAAGCCCTTTATGACAATCGAATTCCTTATGATGAGCTCACCTATGGTGAACTTGTCAGCTTCGTCAATAAGGAAGGTCTAAAGATTTGTCAAGATTTGAAATTACAGAAACGTCTAAAACAAGAGCTTAGACAGTCCAAGCGAGAACTTGGTAGTTTCTGTAAACAGTTCAATTACGACCCTTTCAAAGCTTCTACTTCCAGAGATTGTAATGGTAAGTGCTCTTCGAGAACTTACAAAAAACATTACAAGTCAAAAAGCCATAGGAAACCCTTTCTTGCTCATAGGGAAAATTTTTATAAGAAACCTTCGAGGCCTTATAAAAAGTCCAAATTCCCTAGAAAGAAAGATTTTAAAGCCACACCAAAAACTCCTTTCAATTTCAAAGAAGCCATTTGTCATCGATGTGGTATAAAAGGCCATACTGCAAAATATTGCAGAATGAACAGGAAGCTTCATGAACTTGGTCTTGATGACGACATCCTTTCCAAAATTGCCCCCCTTATGATTGAGTCTTCGAATTCTGAATCCTCTATGACAGGGGATAGTGATTCCTTACAAATTGATGAGCTAATTGATTCGGATACCTCTGTATCTAACAGTAGCGATTCTGAATCCGAGTCTTATTTAAAGAAAATAAATGTTTTGACTAAAGACCAAGAGACTTTTCTTGAACTTGTAAAACATATTTCTGATCCGAATCTTCAAAAGGAATATCTTGAAAAACTTTTGAAAACCATGGATTTCAACAAAGCTGAAACTTCTAAAGTCCCAATTGTAAAGAAAAATTCTTATGATCTTACTGAGATTTTAGATAAAAAGAAAACCAAAAAATCAGTTCCTAATATCCAAGATCTCCAAAAAGAGATTAAGGATATTAAATCCGAAATTAAAGATTTGAAAGAAAAACAAAAAAGTGATTCTGAAACCATCCAACTTCTTTTGCAAAAACATTTACAGGATGATTCAGATAATGAGTCTACTCATAGTGAAAATCAAATTGAGCAAAATGTTGATAATATTGAGTCTGTCCCACATGATTTCCTTTTTGTTTTAAAGCAAGTTACTACTCGAAAATATTTGATTAAAGCCACCTTAATTTTTTCAAATGATTTTGCAATTGATGCCATTGCCCTTTTTGATACTGGTGCAGATTTAAATTGCATAAGACAAGACATTGTTCCAAAACGATTTCATGAAAAGACAAAAGAAAGGCTTTCTGCCGCCAACAATTCAAAATTAAAAGTTGATTCTAAAGTTGAAGCCTCTATTCATAACAACGGTTTCGAATTTAAAACTTCTTTTATTCTTACAAATGATATTCATCATGCTGTAATTCTAGGAACTCCTTTTATAAATTTGATAACCCCTTATACTGTTAATTACGATAGCATTTCTTTTAAAGTAAAAGGTAAAAAGATTATTTTCCCTTTTATTGAGAAACCTAAAACAAGAAATTTGAATATTGTTAAAGCTTGTTCCGTTTACCAAAATCGGATTAATAATCTTATTAATTCGAAACAAAATGATTTAACCTTTTTACAAAAGGATTTGAGTTTACAAAGAATTGAAAATGATTTACAAAGAGATTTCATTAAAAGAAAAATTTCTGATTTCAAAACCCTAATTGAAAAAGAAATATGTGCCGATTTACCCTCTGCTTTTTGGAATAGAAAACAGCACATGGTAGATTTACCTTATGAAAATTCTTTTGATGAAAAACAAATACCTACTAAAGCTCGACCAATTCAAATGAATATGGATTTAGAGAGACATTGTAAAGAAGAAATAAATGATCTTGTTAATAAAGGACTTATTATAAAATCCAGATCACCTTGGTCCTGTGCCGCTTTTTATGTTAACAAAAATTCTGAAATTGAGCGTGGCACACCAAGACTTGTTATAAATTACAAACCTTTAAATAAAGCCTTAAAATGGATTAGGTACCCGATACCTAATAAAAGGATTTGCTCCAAAAATTGCATTCTGCTTTCATATTTTCAAAATTTGACATGAAATCAGGATTTTGGCAAATTCAAATTCATCCAAAAGACCGTTATAAAACCGCTTTTACTGTTCCATTCGGACAGTATGAGTGGACTGTAATGCCATTTGGTTTGAAAAATGCACCATCTGAATTTCAAAGAATTATGAATGACATTTACAATCCTTATTCCGATTTTTGTATCGTTTATATTGATGATGTGTTGATATTTTCAAATTCGATTGATCAACATTTCAAACATTTAAAGACTTTTTATTTTGCCACCAGAAAGGCTGGATTGGCAATTTCAAATTCCAAAGTCTCTTTATTTCAAACAAAAATCCGGTTCCTAGGTCATCATATTTCAAAAGGAACCATTACTCCAATTGAGCGATCACTCGCTTTTACGGATAAATTTCCTGACAAAATTTTGGATAAAACCCAATTACAAAGATTTTTAGGCAGCTTAAATTATGTTCTTGATTTCTGTCCAAATATTAGTAGGTTATCTAAACCTTTGCATGATAGGCTAAAAAAGAAACCTGCTGCATGGACTGATGAACATACAAAGACTGTTAGATTAATCAAGAATTCTGTTAAGTGCATTCCATGTCTATATCTTGCAAATCCTGCATTACCTAAGATAGTTGAAACCGATGCATCTGATTTAGGTTATGGAGGTATTTTAAAGCAAAAGGAAAATGATAAAGAACAGATTATCCAATATGTTTCTGCACATTGGAATGATTGTCAAAAGAATTATTCCACTATTAAAAAAGAAATTCTTTCAATTGTTTTATGCATATCAAAATTCCAAAGTGATTTATTAAATCAAAAATTTTTACTTAGAATAGATTGCAAAGCTGCAAAACATGTTTTGGAAAAAGATGTTCAAAATATTGCATCAAAACAAATTTTTGCACGATGGCAAGCTATCTTAAGTGTTTTTTATTTTGATATTGAATTTATTAAAGGCGATACAAATTCTGTTCCTGATTTTCTAACACGTGAATTTCTTCAAAACAGATAATGCCGGCAAAGCGACGAGATAAAGGAAAAGGCATAGCCAAAGACACTGATTCCCAAAAGCCCTCTAAAGAATCCCAATCAACTCCTTCTAAAGACAAACTTTTATCATCTGCCATGCCAATTAAGTCCTGGATCGAAATGGTCGAGGAAGAAGAACAAAAAGCCCTTTCAAAACCCATCTCCTCTGACCAACAAGTCAAAGAATGGATGGAATCTATTACAAAGTCCCCTGAGCTTATGCTTGCCTTACAAAGCATTTCCAAATCTAAAGCCCTTTCTCAGATCCCTGAGGAAGAAAAACCCATTTCTAAAGAAATTACAAAACTATCCTCCCAAAGCCAAAATGTTGTCATTTCTGGTGAAAGCTCATCTTCTCAGATTGTTCTTTCCCAACCAACACCTTCAAAGAAAACTTTCGATTGGTTTGATAAATCCCATTTTCAAAATGTTTTAACTATGGAACATGGATTTTACCATTCTGATCCATTTCAAGCAATTTCAAAGTTTTTTCCACAAAATTGGTTTTTTAAACCATGGGATTTAACAAAACCCCAATCTTATTACCAAGCCATTCTTGAAGCCACTGAGTCAGTAAAATTTAAACATTTCTTTCTCAGTGAAACCCATTCTGAACCGGCCTACTCCACGGCCACAATTTTGAAAGTTTTAAGTCCAAATCAGTGGGGTGACCAACTCCATAAATACAAAGCTTTCCCTCCAAATTTTCAAATGCGTTTACCACACTGTTTGGTATATACCTATTGGGATTACCAACAGGCTTGGTATAATACATTTTTTATACAAAACCCTAAAAAATCTCATTCATGGTTATTTTTCTTTAATTCAAAGATAATCGTGCAAAGCCTTCCAAATTGGTTTCAACAATGGTGGAATTATTTTGGTCCGACACCACAAATTTTAACTCCCAATGCCACCCACTGTCTAAACCTTTTTAAAGCCCATTATACCCCATCTGACTCAGAGAAAAGATTTTCTCCATTTCTCTGTTTCTGTACAAATTTCTTCCTCCCATGGGTATGGATGTGGAACTTCCGGTATCATACCCAAGAAAAACAACTACTTATCCAAAGAACCTTTAAAGTCAAATGGTGGTCTAAATTTGATGAACAAACCAAGCTCACCGAAACCCTTGTCCAAAATTGGCTTGGTTCAAAAGGTTTTCTACCACCAACCATCAAAGAAACCAAAGCCCAACAGACCTTTCTTACCGTATTAATCCAAAGCATAGCAATCATTTGCAATCCAAAGCATCGCGATCATTACCACTCCAAAGCAAATACACTTCAAATCAATCTTAATATTAATTTGGTAAAGTTAGTTATTAAAATCAACAACCACGTTACAATTTGTTTTATTTAATTTTCCAGTAAAGACTTCTTTTTGAAACACACCCTGTTTTCGATCCTATAAATGTTTTTGCAAAAGAAGTTGGATGGTTTCAGAATCACTTTTTTGTTTTTCTTTCAAATCTTTAATTTCGAATTTAAAACTTCTTTTATTCTTACAAATGATATTCATCATGCTGTAATTCTAGGAACTCCTTTTATAAATTTGATAACCCCTTATACTGTTAATTACGATAGCATTTCTTTTAAAGTAAAAGGTAAAAAGATTATTTTCCCTTTTATTGAGAAACCTAAAACAAGAAATTTGAATATTGTTAAAGCTTGTTCCGTTTACCAAAATCGGATTAATAATCTTATTAATTCGAAACAAAATGATTTAACCTTTTTACAAAAGGATTTGAGTTTACAAAGAATTGAAAATGATTTACAAAGAGATTTCATTAAAAGAAAAATTTCTGATTTCAAAACCCTAATTGAAAAAGAAATATGTGCCGATTTACCCTCTGCTTTTTGGAATAGAAAACAGCACATGGTAGATTTACCTTATGAAAATTCTTTTGATGAAAAATAAATACCTACTAAAGCTCGACCAATTCAAATGAATATGGATTTAGAGAGACATTGTAAAGAAGAAATAAATGATCTTGTTAATAAAGGACTTATTATAAAATCCAGATCACCTTGGTCCTGTGCCGCTTTTTATGTTAATAAAAATTCCGAAATTGAGAGAGGCACACCAAGACTTGTTATAAATTACAAACCTTTAAATAAAGCTTTAAAATGGATTAGGTACCCAATACCTAATAAAAAGGATTTGCTCCAAAAATTGCATTCTGCTTTCATATTTTCAAAATTTGACATGAAATCAGGATTTTGGCAAATTCAAATTCATCCAAAAGACCGTTATAAAACCGCTTTTACTGTTCCATTCGGACAGTATGAGTGGACTGTTATGCCATTTGGTTTGAAAAATGCACCATCTGAATTTCAAAGAATTATGAATGACATTTACAATCCTTATTCCGATTTTTGTATCGTTTATATTGATGACGTGTTGATTTTTCAAATCAATTGATCAACATTTTAAACATTTAAAGACCTTTTATTTTGCCACCAGAAAGGCTGGATTGGCAATTTCAAATTCCAAAGTCTCTTTATTTCAAACAAAAATCCGGTTCCTAGGTCATCATATTTCAAAAGGAACCATTACTCCAATTGAGCGATCACTCGCTTTTGCTGATAAATTTCCTGACAAAATTTTGGATAAAACCCAATTACAAAGATTCTAGGCAGTTTAAATTATGTTCTTGACTTCTGTCCAAATATTAGTAGGTTATCTAAACCTTGCATGATAGACTAAAAAAGAAACCTGCTGCATGGACTGATGAGCATACAAAGACTGTTAGATTAATAAAAAATTCTGTAAAGTGTATTCCATGTTTATATCTTGCAAATCCTGCATTGCCTAAGATAGTTGAAACGGATGCATCTGATATAGGTTATGGAGGTATTTTAAAGCAAAAGGAAAATGATAAAGAACAAATTATCCAATATGTTTCTGCACATTGGAATGATTGTCAAAAGAATTATTCCACTATTAAAAAAGAAATTCTTTCAATTGTTTTATGCATATCAAAATTCCAAAGTGATTTATTAAATCAAAAATTTTTACTTAGAATAGATTGCAAAGCTGCAAAACATGTTTTGGAAAAAGATGTTCAAAATATTGCATCAAAACAAATTTTTGCACGATGGCAAGCTATCTTAAGTGTTTTTGATTTTGATATTGAATTTATTAAAGGCGATACAAATTCTGTTCCTGATTTTCTAACACGTGAATTTCTTCAAAACAGATAATGCCGGCAAAGCGACGAGATAAAGGAAAAGGCATAGCCAAAGACACTGATTCCCAAAAGCCCTCTAAAGAATCCCAATCAACTCCTTCTAAAGACAAACTTTTATCATCTGCCATACCAATTAAATCCTGGATCGAAATGGTCGAGGAAGAAGAACAAAAAGCCCTTTCAAAACCCATCTCCTCTGACCAACAAGTCAAAGAATGGATGGAATCAATTACAAAGTCCCCTGAGCTTATGCTTGCCTTACAAGGCATCTCAAAATCTAAAGCCCTTTCTCAGATCCCTGAGGAAGAAAAACCCACTTCTAAAGAAATTACAAAACTATCCTCTCAAAGCCAAAATGTTGTTATTTCTGGTGAAAGCTCATCTTCTCAGATTGTTCTTTCCCAACCAACACCTTCAAAGAAAACTTCCGATTGGTTTGATAAATCCCATTTTCAAAATGTTTTAACTATGGAACATGGGTTTTACCATTCTGATCCATTTCAAGCAATTTCAAAGTTTTTTCCACAAAGCTGGTTTTTCAAACCATGGGATTTAACAAAACCCCAATCTTATTATCAAGCCATTCTTGAAGCCACTGAGTCCGTAAAATTTAAACATTTCTTTCTCAGTGACACCCATTCTGAGCCGGCCTACTCCACGGCCACAATTTTGAAAGTTTTAAGTCCAAACCAGTGGGGTGACCAACTCCATAAATACAAAGCTTTCCCTCCAAATTTTCAAATGCGTTTACCACACTGTTTAGTATATACCTATTGGGATTACCAACAGGCTTGGTATAATACATTTTTTATACAAAACCCTAAAAAATCTCATTCATGGTTATTTTTCTTTAATTCAAAGATAACCGTGCAAAGCCTTCCAAATTGGTTTCAACAATGGTGGAATTATTTTGGTTCGACACCACAAATTTTAACTCCCAATGCCACCCACTGTCTAAACCTTTTTAAAGCCCATTATACCCCATCTGACTCAGAGAAAAGATTTTCTCCATTTCTCTGTTTCTGTACAAATTTCTTCCTCCCATGGGTATGGATGTGGAACTTCCGGTATCATACCCAAGAAAAACAACTACTTATCCAAAGAACCTTTAAAGTCAAATGGTGGTCTAAATTTGATGAACAAACCAAGCTCACCGAAACCCTTGTCCAAAATTGGCTTGGTTCAAAAGGTTTTCTACCACCAACCATCAAAGAAACCAAAGCCCAACAGACCTTTCTTACCCAAAAATCCAAAGCCCAATCTCTTTTAGCCAGTGCTAAAACAGAAGAGGAATATTTCAAAGTCATGCAACAACTTCTCGCCACAAGGTCCGAGACGTCCGTTGCCAGTTCCAGCTCCAGCACCTCGGCAGATGAAGAACCATTCATTTCCCTCGGTGATGAAAATGAAGACGACTGCTTCGGCATTTTTTCTCCAATCAAGCATTAAAGCCATTTTACGATAGAATCTTGATTTTACCTACCTCTATGTATGTACATTTTTGTACTTAAAAAAAAAAAAAAAAAAAAAAAAAGAGAAAAACATTCTATTTTCGGGTGGTCCATTGGACACAAGTGAGAGCGCACATGTCTCTTCACCCGTTTTCTACTTTGTATTTTGTACGTATTTATACTTTGTATTTTGTATCTTCCTACACAAAGCCTACTATTCAAAGATACGATCCAAAGATTACTGTGCACTTGAAGCTCCGCTACAGTGAACAGTGCCAAAAGACTACTGTGCACTTAAAGTCCCGCTACAGTTCATATGTATAAAAGCCGGGAGGAAGACTTAGACTCCTCAGGTTTTTCATTTTCCGGAATTCAGAGCTTCTCTCTCTTCTTCTTCTTCTTCTTCTCCTCCTTCTCTCTACAAAAATCTCTCTCTCCCCCCGGGAATAGGAAATCTGAAATCAAAAGACATCTTGTCTTGCGATTAATTTTCCCATTATTTCCCTTTCTTAAAGCAGAACACGAACAATGTAAGTGTTCAATCCAATTTCAATTCAAAGCATTGTAATTTAAATTTAAAGCAATTTACATTTACGCAATTTAAAGTTCAAAGCATGCACGTTTATATTTCTGCAATTTAAATTTCCGCAATTTAATTTCAGTTATTTAAATTTAAAGCAATTTAATTTTATGTCTTCACGTTTACTTTCCGCATGCATTGGAGACTGATTTCTATCAGATCTCCCATAAAACCTGTACGTTCCTCTAAGGCAAAGAGACCGGATCTCTGTCCTTAGTTGTATCTTCTCTCTCCCTCCTTCTTCAGAGCACCACTTCCGGGATCCGGATTTGGTACTGTGTATGTGAGCCTACCCTAAATAAATTTAATTACAAATTGGTAAAGCACCTAAAATTTGACCAACGCCGTTTCAAAGCAAATTTCATTAATAAATTAATAACTTAAAGCTGGTTTAAAACCTATTTTGAGTATATCGGCTGGAATACCTAGGGGTTGCGGGCTACTGGTCCAAAGGAAGTTTAAATAGCTTGGCGGGAACATATCTATTGCCAAGGACCTCGTCCCCTATACAACGCCACGTACTCAAAATATAATTAATTTGACAAAGCCGCTTAAAATTTGGTTACCGTATTAATCCAAAGCATAGCAATCATTTGCAATCCAAAGCATCGCGATCATTACCACTCCAAAGCAAATACACTTCAAATCAATCTTAATATTAATTTGGTAAAGTTAGTTATTAAAATCAACAACCACGTTACAATTTGTTTTATTTAATTTTCCAGTAAAGACTTCTTTTTGAAACACACCCTGTTTTCGATCCTATTTCCTTCTGGTATCAGAGCCAAGTAGGGGAAAATTGTTTTATTGTTCAGAGTTTTTGTGTTTAAAGTCTTGTGTTTTTCTTGACGTTTGTTTTTTGTGGTGAATTTTTACTGGTTGTAAGTCCCGTTTTAGGATAAGGAATCCGCTGAGGGCTGTAATTCCATACCTGTAGCCATTCTGACCAAACCTATAGTGAACCATAAGATTCTATCCATGGATTCTCTCCTCCATAGGACATCATCCTTTTCTAGCTCTTCTTCCGGGAAGACTAGTGATTCAAAGCACGTTGTGAGTTCAGAAGAATTCGTTATTGAGAACTTTGATAAAGCAATTGATTGTTGGGAACTTCCAAAGATTTCAAAAGAAAAAATTTACAAAACAAAAATGCTTGACGTTTTAAAAAATGATTATATTATAAAGACTGAAGAACGTGACATAACTCTTTCTGAGCCTTTTGAAACAATTCATTTGTTTTCAGAAAAATCTTTAAAGAAATTAATCGAAAAGAATTTCAAATACATTCATATAGGTCTCATCCAAGTAGGCATAAAGCCTTTAACCAAAGAAGGCCTAGATACTTCCATTTTGGCTGTTCTTAGAGATGGGCGATTCATCTCTTTTGATGATTCTTTGCTAAGTAGCATCGAATCTAGTTTGTGTAAAGGTCCAATTTCATTTGATTGTTATCCAAATATAACAATTTCACTTAAAGACAAAAATGTTTTAAAAAGCATGATTTTACAAATCAAAACCCATAATTACAAAATGATTAAAGGGTCAATTCCAGTAGCCTTAATTTTTAAAATTTCTTACAAGGCTATGGTTTCTGCATTTAGTACACAACACCGATTCCAGTCAAAAAGAGATGAAACACTTCTCTTGCAGACTGATTTGTCTAGGGCAAACACTGTCATTCCAAAACCTATCCAATGGAAAGATATCAATCTTCCAGAGGAATGGATCCTTGAGGGAGCTGCTCCCCCAACGATCCCAAAACAGCTTGAGCCAAATACAGAGTTGCAAAATGTGACTCAGTATTCAGATGGTAAAGTTAAACTATCATTCAGAAGGTCTATGTCATCCAGATTTTCTGATAAAGAGTCATGCTCAAGTATCCCTACATTAGAGAGGAAATTTACAAAAATCCCCTCTGTCATAAATCTCCCATACCAATCTACAAAGAGTCAACCGAGGTTTTCCACCTCAGATATACCCAGTTCTTCTATACATTCCGTTGACTATGCTACAAATGTTCCACACCCTATCTATACTAGTAGTCAACATGTACAGAGTCAGGAAGAGAAGGAACCTTCTCCTCCAACATCTCCTACATTTTCGGCAGTCACTGAAAATGTTATCAATGTCATAGAAAAAGAGTTTGAATTAGATAAAACATTTCTGCATAATGATTTTTATTCTGATTCAAATAAAGAAAAAAGAATTTGGTTTTTTAAACAATTTTTAAATCAAAGAAAAGAAATCCAACAAATTTATTATGAATTTGTGAATTTTCATAAAGTTCATATATTGTTTTTTGATTGGTTCGAAATATATTCTTCTGAGAACAACATAACCTATCCTTTCAAAGAGTCAAGCCCTATTACTATTAGGAAGAAGATTCCGGAATGGAAAGTTTCTGATAGTGATAGAATAATCGAATCTGAACACCCACCTCTTCGGAGTCTAACCATTGATCATGGCGAACCTCCTGTCCAAATTAGAGCCTCACCTTACAAAATCCCAAAACCAAATGATTCCGATTCGAATTTAAGTAGTATTATCCAACAGAATAATTTCTGTAATACCAACTTAAATACAATTGGAAAGCAGTTGACTAGGATAGAAAACCAATTCCAAAAGTCAACCATCACTGTTTCATCCACTACTCCTATTCCATCAAAATCGGATTATGACAAAAAGCTTAAGGAACCTATTTTCAAACCTTTCCAGGTTTCGAAAACTAGTCAAAAGCTTGTTCAAGAGTCAAAATCAGATTTTGCTAAAGCTATTAGAGAACAACTAGATAGGATAGAAGCAGCTTCTTCTTCGTCTAGTAAAATCCAAATTGCTCCTGATACTCCTCAATCTAGCAAGATTGGAGTATTAGAACAAGATGACCAAACTTCTATAGCCTCTTCTGACTTAGAAGCCTTTAAGGATGATACCATTCCTAAAGCCAACAAAATCCATTGGGAACTTGCTCCTCCCACAGTCAAGTCTCCTCCTGATTTGACTATAGACAATAGGCCCAGTGCATTAAATCAATCTCGATATAATGCATCCTCTGTCTATGAATGGAATATAGATGGCATGTCCGAATATAACATCTTAGGCGTCTTACAACAAATGACCATGGCAGCCAATGCCTATAAAACCCAATCTGGAACCTCTGACATGGCTATTGCAGAGATTCTCATTGCCGGTTTTACTGGTCAACTTAAAGGTTGGTGGGATCATCTTCTCACTAGGCAGCAACAAATGGACATTCTTAATGCCATTCAAATTGATGAAAATAGGACTCCTATTCTCGATCAATTTAATAATCCTATTCAGGATGCCGTTGCTACCTTAATCCTTACCATTTCCCTCCATTTTATAGGTGACCCTTCTCACCTTAGAGACAAAAATGCTGAGTTACTACATAACTTGAGATGTAGGAAACTTAGTGATTTCCAAGAGTACAAAACCTCCTTCTTCACCAGACTCTTTCTAAGAGATGATGCGAATCATACTACTTGGAAAGAAAAATTCTTAGCAGGTCTACCTACCCTTTTAGGTGAAAAGGTTAGAAATTCCATCAAAGCCCTTTATGACAATCGAATTCCTTATGATGAGCTCACCTATGGTGAACTTGTCAGCTTCGTCAATAAGGAAGGTCTAAAGATTTGTCAAGATTTGAAATTACAGAAACGTCTAAAACAAGAGCTTAGACAGTCCAAGCGGGAACTTGGTAGTTTCTGTAAACAGTTCAATTACGACCCTTTCAAAGCTTCTACTTCCAAAGATTGTAATGGTAAGTGCTCTTCGAGAACTTACAAAAAACATTACAATTCAAAAAGCCATAGGAAACCCTTTCTTGCCATAGGGAAAATTTTTATAAGAAACCTTCTAGGCCTTATAAAAAGTCCAAATTCCCTAGAAAGAAAGATTTTAAAGCCACACCAAAAACTCCTTTCAATTTCAAAGAAGCCATTTGTCATCGATGTGGTATAAAAGGCCATACTGCAAAATATTGCAGAATGAACAGGAAGCTTCATGAACTTGGTCTTGATGACGACATCCTTTCCAAAATTGCCCCCCTTATGATTGAGTCTTCGAATTCTGAATCCTCTATGACAGGGGATAGTGATTCCTTACAAATTGATGAGTTAATTGATTCGGATACCTCTGTATCTAACAGTAGCGATTCTGAATCCGAGTCTTATTTAAAGAAAATAAATGTTTTGACTAAAGACCAAGAGACTTTTCTTGAACTTGTAAAACATATTTCTGATCCGAATCTTCAAAAGGAATATCTTGAAAAACTTTTGAAAACCATGGATTTCAACAAAGCTGAAACTTCTAAAGTCCCAATTGTAAAGAAAAATTCTTATGATCTTACTGAGATTTTAGATAAAAAGAAAACCAAAAAATCGGTTCCTAATATCCAAGATCTCCAAAAAGAGATTAAGGATATTAAATCCGAAATTAAAGATTTGAAAGAAAAACAAAAAAGTGATTCTGAAACCATCCAACTTCTTTTGCAAAAACATTTACAGGATGATTCAGATAATGAGTCTACTCATAGTGAAAATCAAATTGAGCAAAATGTTGATAATATTGAGTCTGTCCCACATGATTTCCTTTTTGTTTTAAAGCAAGTTACTACTCGAAAATATTTGATTAAAGCCACCTTAATTTTTTCAAATGATTTTGCAATTGATGCCATTGCCCTTTTTGATACTGGTGCAGATTTAAATTGCATAAGACAAGACATTGTCCCAAAACGATTTCATGAAAAGACAAAAGAAAGGCTTTCTGCCGCCAACAATTCAAAATTAAAAGTTGATTCTAAAGTTGAAGCCTCTATTCATAACAACCGTTTTGAATTTAAAACTTCTTTTATTCTTACAAATGATATTCATCATGCTGTAATTCTAGGAACTCCTTTTATAAATTTGATAACTCCTTATACTGTTAATTACGATAGCATTTCTTTTAAAGTAAAAGGTAAAAAGATTATTTTCCCTTTTATTGAGAAACCTAAAACAAGAAATTTGAATATTGTTAAAGCTTGTTCCGTTTACCAAAATCGGATTAATAATCTTATTAATTCGAAACAAAATGATTTAACCTTTTTACAAAAGGATTTGAGTTTACAAAGAATTGAAAATGATTTACAAAGAGATTTCATTAAAAGAAAAATTTCTGATTTCAAAACCCTAATTGAAAAAGAAATATGTGCCGATTTACCCTCTGCTTTTTGGAATAGAAAACAGCACATGGTAGATTTACCTTATGAAAATTCTTTTGATGAAAAACAAATACCTACTAAAGCTCGACCAATTCAAATGAATATGGATTTAGAGAGACATTGTAAAGAAGAAATAATGATCTTGTTAATAAAGGACTTATTATAAAATCCAGATCACCTTGGTCCTGTGCCGCTTTTTATGTTAATAAAAATTCTGAAATTGAGAGAGGCACACCAAGACTTGTTATAAATTACAAACCTTTAAATAAAGCTTTAAAATGGATTAGGTACCCGATACCTAATAAAAAGGATTTGCTTCCAAAAATTGCATTCTGCTTTCATATTTTCAAAATTTGACATGAAATCAGGATTTTGGCAAATTCAAATTCATCCAAAAGACCGTTATAAAACCGCTTTTACTGTTCCATTCGGACAGTATGAGTGGACTGTAATGCCATTTGGTTTGAAAAATGCACCATCTGAATTTCAAAGAATTATGAATGACATTTACAATCCTTATTCCGATTTTTGTATCGTTTATATTGATGATGTGTTGATATTTTCAAATTCGATTGATCAACATTTCAAACATTTAAAGACTTTTTATTTTGCCACCAGAAAGGCTGGATTGGCAATTTCAAATTCCAAAGTCTCTTTATTTCAAACAAAAATCCGGTTCCTAGGTCATCATATTTCAAAAGGAACCATTACTCCAATTGAGCGATCACTCACTTTTGCGGATAAATTTCCTGACAAAATTTTGGATAAAACCCAATTACAAAGATTTTTAGGCAGCCTAAATTATGTTCTTGATTTCTGTCCAAATATTAGTAGGTTATCTAAACCCTTGCATGATAGACTAAAAAAGAAACCTGCTGCATGGACTGATGAACATACAAAGACTGTTAGATTAATCAAGAATTCTGTTAAGTGCATTCCATGTTTATATCTTGCAAATCCTGCATTACCTAAGATAGTTGAAACCGATGCATCTGATTTAGGTTATGGAGGTATTTTAAAGCAAAAGGAAAATGATAAAGAACAGATTATCCAATATGTTTCTGCACATTGGAATGATTGTCAAAAGAATTATTCCACTATTAAAAAAGAAATTCTTTCAATTGTTTTATGCATATCAAAATTCCAAAGTGATTTATTAAATCAAAAATTTTTACTTAAAATAGATTGCAAAGCTGCAAAACATGTTTTGGAAAAAGATGTTCAAAATATTGCATCAAAACAAATTTTTGCACGATGGCAAGCTATCTTAAGTGTTTTTGATTTTGATATTGAATTTATTAAAGGCGATACAAATTCTGTTCCTGATTTTCTAACACGTGAATTTCTTCAAAACAGATAATGCCGGCAAAGCGACGAGATAAAGGAAAAGGCATAGCCAAAGACACTGATTCCCAAAAGCCCTCTAAAGAATCCCAATCAACTCCTTCTAAAGACAAACTTTTATCATCTGCCATGCCAATTAAGTCCTGGATCGAAATGGTCGAGGAAGAAGAACAAAAAGCCCTTTCAAAACCCATCTCCTCTGACCAACAAGTCAAAGAATGGATGGAATCTATTACAAAGTCCCCTGAGCTTATGCTTGCCTTACAAGCATTTCCAAATCTAAAGCCCTTTCTCAGATCCCTGAGGAAGAAAAACCCATTTCTAAAGAAATTACAAAACTATCCTCCCAAAGCCAAAATGTTGTCATTTCTGGTGAAAGCTCATCTTCTCAGATTGTTCTTTCCCAACCAACACCTTCAAAGAAAACTTCGATTGGTTTGATAAATCCCATTTTCAAAATGTTTTAACTATGGAACATGGATTTTACCATTCTGATCCATTTCAAGCAATTTCAAAGTTTTTTTCCACAAAATTGGTTTTTTAAACCATGGGATTTAACAAAACCCCAATCTTATTACCAAGCCATTCTTGAAGCCACTGAGTCAGTAAAATTTAAACATTTCTTTCTCAGTGAAATCCATTCTGAACCGGCCTACTCCACGGCCACAATTTTGAAAGTTTTAAGTCCAAATCAGTGGGGTGACCAACTCCATAAATACAAAGCTTTCCCTCCAAATTTTCAAATGCGTTTACCACACTGTTTGGTATATACCTATTGGGATTACCAACAGGCTTGGTATAATACATTTTTTATACAAAACCCTAAAAAATCTCATTCATGGTTATTTTTCTTTAATTCAAAGATAATCGTGCAAAGCCTTCCAAATTGGTTTCAACAATGGTGGAATTATTTTGGTCCGACACCACAAATTTTAACTCCCAATGCCACCCACTGTCTAAACCTTTTTAAAGCCCATTATACCCCATCTGACTCAGAGAAAAGATTTTCTCCATTTCTCTGTTTCTGTACAAATTTCTTCCTCCCATGGGTATGGATGTGGAACTTCCGGTATCATACCCAAGAAAAACAACTACTTATCCAAAGAACCTTTAAAGTCAAATGGTGGTCTAAATTTGATGAACAAACCAAGCTCACCGAAACCCTTGTCCAAAATTGGCTTGGTTCAAAAGGTTTTCTACCACCAACCATCAAAGAAACCAAAGCCCAACAGACCTTTCTTACCGTATTAATCCAAAGCATAGCAATCATTTGCAATCCAAAGCATCGCGATCATTACCACTCCAAAGCAAATACACTTCAAATCAATCTTAATATTAATTTGGTAAAGTTAGTTATTAAAATCAACAACCACGTTACAATTTGTTTTATTTAATTTTCCAGTAAAGACTTCTTTTTGAAACACACCCTGTTTTCGATCCTATAAATGTTTTTGCAAAAGAAGTTGGATGGTTTCAGAATCACTTTTTTGTTTTTCTTTCAAATCTTTAATTTCGAATTTAAAACTTCTTTTATTCTTACAAATGATATTCATCATGCTGTAATTCTAGGAACTCCTTTTATAAATTTGATAACCCCTTATACTGTTAATTACGATAGCATTTCTTTTAAAGTAAAAGGTAAAAAGATTATTTTCCCTTTTATTGAGAAACCTAAAACAAGAAATTTGAATATTGTTAAAGCTTGTTCCGTTTACCAAAATCGGATTAATAATCTTATTAATTCGAAACAAAATGATTTAACCTTTTTACAAAAGGATTTGAGTTTACAAAGAATTGAAAATGATTTACAAAGAGATTTCATTAAAAGAAAAATTTCTGATTTCAAAACCCTAATTGAAAAAGAAATATGTGCCGATTTACCCTCTGCTTTTTGGAATAGAAAACAGCACATGGTAGATTTACCTTATGAAAATTCTTTTGATGAAAAACAAATACCTACTAAAGCTCGACCAATTCAAATGAATATGGATTTAGAGAGACATTGTAAAGAAGAAATAAATGATCTTGTTAATAAAGGACTTATTATAAAATCCAGATCACCTTGGTCCTGTGCCGCTTTTTATGTTAACAAAAATTCTGAAATTGAGCGTGGCACACCAAGACTTGTTATAAATTACAAACCTTTAAATAAAGCCTTAAAATGGATTAGGTACCCGATACCTAATAAAAAGGATTTGCTCCAAAAATTGCATTCTGCTTTCATATTTTCAAAATTTAACATGAAATCAGGATTTTGGCAAATTCAAATTCATCCAAAAGACCGTTATAAAACCGCTTTTACTGTTCCATTCGGACAGTATGAGTGGACTGTAATGCCATTTGGTTTGAAAAATGCACCATCTGAATTTCAAAGAATTATGAATGACATTTACAATCCTTATTCCGATTTTTGTATCGTTTATATTGATGATGTGTTGATATTTTCAAATTCGATTAATCAACATTTCAAACATTTAAAGACTTTTTATTTTGCCACCAGAAAGGCTGGATTGGCAATTTCAAATTCCAAAGTCTCTTTATTTCAAACAAAAATCCGGTTCCTAGGTCATCATATTTCAAAAGGAACCATTACTCCAATTGAGCGATCACTCGCTTTTACGGATAAATTTCCTGACAAAATTTTGGATAAAACCCAATTACAAAGATTTTTAGGCAGCTTAAATTATGTTCTTGATTTCTGTCCAAATATTAGTAGGTTATCTAAACCTTTGCATGATAGGCTAAAAAAGAAACCTGCTGCATGGACTGATGAACATACAAAGACTGTTAGATTAATCAAGAATTCTGTTAAGTGCATTCCATGTCTATATCTTGCAAATCCTGCATTACCTAAGATAGTTGAAACCGATGCATCTGATTTAGGTTATGGAGGTATTTTAAAGCAAAAGGAAAATGATAAAGAACAGATTATCCAATATGTTTCTGCACATTGGAATGATTGTCAAAAGAATTATTCCACTATTAAAAAAGAAATTCTTTCAATTGTTTTATGCATATCAAAATTCCAAAGTGATTTATTAAATCAAAAATTTTTACTTAGAATAGATTGCAAAGCTGCAAAACATGTTTTGGAAAAAGATGTTCAAAATATTGCATCAAAACAAATTTTTGCACGATGGCAAGCTATCTTAAGTGTTTTTGATTTTGATATTGAATTTATTAAAGGCGATACAAATTCTGTTCCTGATTTTCTAACACGTGAATTTCTTCAAAACAGATAATGCCGGCAAAGCGACGAGATAAAGGAAAAGGCATAGCCAAAGACACTGATTCCCAAAAGCCCTCTAAAGAATCCCAATCAACTCCTTCTAAAGACAAACTTTTATCATCTGCCATGCCAATTAAGTCCTGGATCGAAATGGTCGAGGAAGAAGAACAAAAAGCCCTTTCAAAACCCATCTCCTCTGACCAACAAGTCAAAGAATGGATGGAATCTATTACAAAGTCCCCTGAGCTTATGCTTGCCTTACAAGGCATTTCCAAATCTAAAGCCCTTTCTCAGATCCCTGAGGAAGAAAAACCCATTTCTAAAGAAATTACAAAACTATCCTCCCAAAGCCAAAATGTTGTCATTTCTGGTGAAAGCTCATCTTCTCAGATTGTTCTTTCCCAACCAACACCTTCAAAGAAAACTTCCGATTGGTTTGATAAATCCCATTTTCAAAATGTTTTAACTATGGAACATGGATTTTACCATTCTGATCCATTTCAAGCAATTTCAAAGTTTTTTCCACAAAATTGGTTTTTTAAACCATGGGATTTAACAAAACCCCAATCTTATTACCAAGCCATTCTTGAAGCCACTGAGTCCGTAAAATTTAAACATTTCTTTCTCAGTGAAACCCATTCTGAACCGGCCTACTCCACGGCCACAATTTTGAAAGTTTTAAGTCCAAATCAGTGGGGTGACCAACTCCATAAATACAAAGCTTTCCCTCCAAATTTTCAAATGCGTTTACCACACTGTTTGGTATATACCTATTGGGATTACCAACAGGCTTGGTATAATACATTTTTTATACAAAACCCTAAAAAATCTCATTCATGGTTATTTTTCTTTAATTCAAAGATAACCGTGCAAAGCCTTCCAAATTGGTTTCAACAATGGTGGAATTATTTTGGTCCGACACCACAAATTTTAACTCCCAATGCACCCACTGTCTAAACCTTTTTAAAGCCCATTATACCCCATCTGACTCAGAGAAAAGATTTTCTCCATTTCTCTGTTTCTGTACAAATTTCTTCCTCCCATGGGTATGGATGTGGAACTTCCGGTATCATACCCAAGAAAAACAACTACTTATCCAAAGAACCTTTAAAGTCAAATGGTGGTCTAAATTTGATGAACAAACCAAGCTCACCGAAACCCTTGTCCAAAATTGGCTTGGTTCAAAAGGTTTTCTACCACCAACCATCAAAGAAACCAAAGCCCAACAGACCTTTCTTACCCAAAAATCCAAAGCCCAATCTCTTTTAGCCAGTGCTAAAACAGAAGAGGAATATTTCAAAGTCATGCAACAACTTCTCGCCACCAGGTCCGAGACGTCCGTTGCCAGTTCCAGCTCCAGCACCTCGGCAGATGAAGAACCATTCATTTCCCTCGGTGATGAAAATGAAGACGACTGCTTTGGCATTTTTTCTCCAATAAAGCATTAAAGCCATTTTACGTTAGAATCTTGATTTTACCTACCTCTATGTATGTACATTTTTGTACTTAAAAAAAAAAAAAAAAAAAACAGAAAAACATTCTATTTTCGGGTGGTCCATTGGACACAAGTGAGAGCGCACATGTCTCTTCACCCGTTTTCTACTTTGTATTTTGTATTTTATACTTTGTATTTTGTATCTTCCTACACAAAGCCTACTATTCAAAGATACGATCCAAAGATTACTGTGCACTTGAAGCTCCGCTACAGTGAACAGTGCCAAAAGACTACTGTGCACTTAAAGTCCCGCTACAGTTCATATGTATAAAAACCGGGAGGAAGACTTAGACTCCTCAGGTTTTTCATTTTCGCAATTCAGAGCTTCTCTCTCTTCTTCTTCTTCTTCTCCTCCTTCTCTCTACAAAAATCTCTCTCTCCCCCCGGGAATAGGAAATCTGAAATCAAAAGACATCTTGTCTTGCGATTAATTTTCCCATTATTTCCCTTTCTTAAAGCAGAACACGAACAATGTAAGTGTTCAATACAATTTCAATTCCAAAGCATTGTAATTTAAATTTAAAGCAATTTACATTTACGCAATTTAAAGTTCAAAGCATGCACGTTTACATTTCTGCAATTTAAATTTCCGCAATTTAATTTCAGTTATTTAAATTTAAAGCAATTTAATTTTATGTCTTCACGTTTACTTTCTGCATGCATCGGAGACTGATTTCTATCAGATCTCCCATAAAACCTGTACGTTCCTCTAAGGCAAAGAGACCGGATCTCTGTCCTTAGTTGTATCTTCTCTCTCCCTCCTTCTTCAGAGCACCACTTCCGGGATCCGGATTTGGTACTGTGTATGTGAGCCTACCCTAAATAAATTTAATTACAAATTGGTAAAGCACCTAAAATTTGACAAACGCCGTTTCAAAGCAAATTTCATTAATAAATTAATAACTTAAAGCTGGTTTAAAACCTATTTTGAGTATATCGGCTGGAATACCTAGGGGTTGCGGGCTACTGGTCCAAAGGAAGTTTAAATAGCTTGGCGGGAACATATCTATTGCCAAGGACCTCGTCCCCTATACAACGCCACGTACTCAAAATATAATTAATTTGACAAAGCCGCTTAAAATTTGGTTACCGTATTAATCCAAAGCATAGCAATCATTTGCAATCCAAAGCATCGCGATCATTACCACTCCAAAGCAAATACACTTCAAATCAATCTTAATATTAATTTGGTAAAGTTAGTTATTAAAATCAACAACCACGTTACAATTTGTTTTATTTAATTTTCCAGTAAAGACTTCTTTTTGAAACACACCCTGTTTTCGATCCTATTTCCGGAGTTGGTCACCCCACTGATTTGGACTTAAAACTTTCAAAATTGTGGCCGTGGAGTAGGCCGGTTCAGAATGGGTTTCACTGAGAAAGAAATGTTTAAATTTTACTGACTCAGTGGCTTCAAGAATGGCTTGGTAATAAGATTGGGGTTTTGTTAAATCCCATGGTTTAAAAAACCAATTTTGTGGAAAAAACTTTGAAATTGCTTGAAATGGATCAGATACCAGAAGGTATCTGATCCAAAGGAAGTTTGGATTAAGGTAGGTAAAATCAAGGACAGTTTTTGTCCTTGATAGGTAGGTAAAATCAAGATTTTCCCCTACTTGGCTCTGATACCAGAAGGAAATAGGATCGAAAACAGGGTGTGTTTCAAAAAGAAGTCTTTACTGGAAAATTAAATAAAACAAATTGTAACGTGGTTGTTGATTTTAATAACTAACTTTACCAAATTAATATTAAGATTGATTTGAAGTGTATTTGCTTTGGAGTGGTAATGATCGCGATGCTTTGGATTGCAAATGATTGCTATGCTTTGGATTAATACGGTAACCAAATTTTAAGCGACTTTGTCAAATTAATTATATTTTGAGTACGTGGCGTTGTATAGGGGACGAGGTCCTTGGCAATAGATATGTTCCCGCCAAGCTATTTAAACTTCCTTTGGACCAGTAGCCCGCAACCCCTAGGTATTCCAGCCGATATACTCAAAATAGGTTTTAAACCAGCTTTAAGTTATTAATTTATTAATGAAATTTGCTTTGAAACGGCGTTGGTCAAATTTTAGGTGCTTTACCAATTTGTAATTAAATTTATTTAGGGTAGGCTCACATACACAGTACCAAATCCGGATCCCGGAAGTGGTGCTCTGAAGAAGGAGGGAGAGAGAAGATACAACTAAGGACAGAGATCCGGTCTCTTTGCCTTAGAGGAACGTACAGGTTTTATGGGAGATCTGATAGAAATCAGTCTCCGATGCATGCAGAAAGTAAACGTGAAGACATAAAATTAAATTGCTTTAAATTTAAATAACTGAAATTAAATTGCGGAAATTTAAATTGCAGAAATGTAAACGTGCATGCTTTGAACTTTAAATTGCGTAAATGTAAATTGCTTTAAATTTAAATTACAATGCTTTGGAATTGAAATTGTATTGAACACTTACATTGTTCGTGTTCTGCTTTAAGAAAGGGAAATAATGGGAAAATTAATCGCAAGACAAGATGTCTTTTGATTTCAGATTTCCTATTCCCGGGGGGAGAGAGAGATTTTTGTAGAGAGAAGGAGGAGAAGAAGAAGAAGAAGAGAGAGAAGCTCTGAATTGCGAAAATGAAAAACCTGAGGAGTCTAAGTCTTCCTCCCGGTTTTTATACATATGAACTGTAGCGGGACTTTAAGTGCACAGTAGTCTTTTGGCACTGTTCATCAGTCCATGCAGCAGGTTTCTTTTTTAGCCTATCATGCAAAGGTTTAGATAACCTACTAATATTTGGACAGAAATCAAGAACATAATTTAAGCTGCCTAAAAATCTTTGTAATTGGGTTTTATCCAAAATTTTGTCAGGAAATTTATCCGTAAAAGCGAGTGATCGCTCAATTGGAGTAATGGTTCCTTTTGAAATATGATGACCTAGGAACCGGATTTTTGTTTGAAATAAAGAGACTTTGGAATTTGAAATTGCCAATCCAGCCTTTCTGGTGGCAAAATAAAAAGTCTTTAAATGTTTGAAATGTTGATCAATCGAATTTGAAAATATCAACACATCATCAATATAAACGATACAAAAATCGGAATAAGGATTGTAAATGTCATTCATAATTCTTTGAAATTCAGATGGTGCATTTTTCAAACCAAATGGCATTACAGTCCACTCATACTGTCCGAATGGAACAGTAAAAGCGGTTTTATAACGGTCTTTTGGATGAATTTGAATTTGCCAAAATCCTGATTTCATGTCAAATTTTGAAAATATGAAAGCAGAATGCAATTTTTGGAGCAAATCCTTTTTATTAGGTATCGGGTACCTAATCCATTTTAAGGCTTTATTTAAAGGTTTGTAATTTATAACAAGTCTTGGTGTGCCACGCTCAATTTCAGAATTTTTGTTAACATAAAAAGTGGCACAGGACCAAGGTGATCTGGATTTTATAATAAGTCCTTTATTAACAAGATCATTTATTTCTTCTTTACAATGTCTCTCTAAATCCATATTCATTTGAATTGGTCGAGCTTTAGTAGGTATTTGTTTTTCATCAAAAGAATTTTCATAAGGTAAATCTACCATGTGCTGTTTTCTATTCCAAAAAGCAGAGGGTAAATCGGCACATATTTCTTTTTCAATTAGGGTTTTGAAATCAGAAATTTTTCTTTTAATGAAATCTCTTTGTAAATCATTTTCAATTCTTTGTAAACTCAAATCCTTTTGTAAAAAGGTTAAATCATTTTGTTTCGAATTAATAAGATTATTAATCCGATTTTGGTAAACGGAACAAGCTTTAACAATATTCAAATTTCTTGTTTTAGGTTTCTCAATAAAAGGGAAAATAATCTTTTTACCTTTTACTTTAAAAGAAATGCTATCGTAATTAACAGTATAAGGGGTTATCAAATTTATAAAAGGAGTTCCTAGAATTACAGCATGATGAATATCATTTGTAAGAATAAAAGAAGTTTTAAATTCGAAACCGTTGTTATGAATAGAGGCTTCAACTTTAGAATCAACTTTTAATTTTGAATTGTTGGCGGCAGAAAGCCTTTCTTTTGTCTTTTCATGAAATCGTTTTGGAACAATGTCTTGTCTTATGCAATTTAAATCTGCACCAGTATCAAAAAGGGCAATGGCATCAATTGCAAAATCATTTGAAAAAATTAAGGTGGCTTTAATATTTTCGAGTAGTAACTTGCTTTAAAACAAAAAGGAAATCATGTGGGACAGACTCAATATTATCAACATTTTGCTCAATTTGATTTTCACTATGAGTAGACTCATTATCTGAATCATCCTGTAAATGTTTTTGCAAAAGAAGTTGGATGGTTTCAGAATCACTTTTTTGTTTTTCTTTCAAATCTTTAATTTCGGATTTAATATCCTTAATCTCTTTTTGGAGATCTTGGATATTAGGAACCGATTTTTTGGTTTTCTTTTTATCTAAAATCTCAGTAAGATCATAAGAATTTTTCTTTACAATTGGGACTTTAGAAGTTTCAGCTTTGTTGAAATCCATGGTTTTCAAAAGTTTTTCAAGATATTCCTTTTGAAGATTCGGATCAGAAATATGTTTTACAAGTTCAAGAAAAGTCTCTTGGTCTTTAGTCAAAACATTTATTTTCTTTAAATAAGACTCGGATTCAGAATCGCTACTGTTAGATACAGAGGTATCCGAATCAATTAGCTCATCAATTTGTAAGGAATCACTATCCCCTGTCATAGAGGATTCAGAATTCGAAGACTCAATCATAAGGGGGGCAATTTTGGAAAGGATGTCGTCATCAAGACCAAGTTCATGAAGCTTCCTGTTCATTCTGCAATATTTTGCAGTATGGCCTTTTATACCACATCGATGACAAATGGCTTCTTTGAAATTGAAAGGAGTTTTTGGTGTGGCTTTAAAATCTTTCTTTCTAGGGAATTTGGACTTTTTATAAGGCCTCGAAGGTTTCTTATAAAAATTTTCCCTATGAGCAAGAAAGGGTTTCCTATGGCTTTTTGACTTGTAATGTTTTTTGTAAGTTCTCGAAGAGCACTTACCATTACAATCTCTGGAAGTAGAAGCTTTGAAAGGGTCGTAATTGAACTGTTTACAGAAACTACCAAGTTCTCGCTTGGACTGTCTAAGCTCTTGTTTTAGACGTTTCTGTAATTTCAAATCTTTAGACCTTCCTTATTGACGAAGCTGACAAGTTCACCATAGGTGAGCTCATCATAAGGAATTCGATTGTCATAAAGGGCTTTGATGGAATTTCTAACCTTTTCACCTAAAAGGGTAGGTAGACCAGCTAAGAATTTTTCTTTCCAAGTAGTATGATTCGCATCATCTCGTAGAAAGAGTCTGGTGAAAAAGGAGGTTTTGTACTCTTGGAAATCACTAAGTTTCCTACATCTCAAGTTATGTAGTAACTCAGCATTTTTGTCTCTAAGGTGAGAAGGGTCACCTATAAAATGGAGGGAAATGGTAAGGATTAAGGTAGCAACGGCATCCTGAATAGGATTGTTAAATTGATCGAGAATAGGAGTCCTATTTTCATCAATTTGAATGGCATTTAAAATATCCATTTGTTGCTGCCTAGTGAGAAGATGATCCCACCAACCTTTAAGTTGACCAGTAAAACCGGCAATGAGAATCTCTGCAATAGCCATGTCAGAGGTTCCAGATTGAGTTTTATAGGCATTGGCTGCCATGGTCATTTGTTGTAAGACGCCTAAGATGTTGTATTCAGACATGCCATCAATATTCCATTCATAGACAGAGGATGCATTATATCGAGATTGATTTAATGCACTGGGCCTATTGTCTATAGTCAAATCAGGAGGAGACTTGACTGTGGGAGGGGCAAGTTCCCAATGGATTTTGTTGGCTTTAGGAATGGTATCATCTTTAAAGGCTTCTAAGTCAGAAGAGGCTATAGAAGTTTGGTCATCTTGTTCTAATACTCCAATCTTGCTAGATTGAGGAGTATCAGGAGCAATTTGGATTTTACTAGATGAAGAAGAAGCTGCTTCTATCCTATCTAGTTGTTCTCTAATAGCTTTAGCAAAATCTGATTTTGACTCTTGAACAAGCTTTTGACTAGTTTTCGAAACCTAGAAAGGTTTGAAAATAGGTTCCTTAAGCTTTTTGTCATAATCCGATTTTGATGGAATAGGAGAGGTGGATGAAACAGTGATGGTTGACTTTTGGAATTGGTTTTCTATCCTAGTCAACTGCTTTCCAATTGTATTTAAGTTGGTATTACAGAAATTATTCTGTTGGATAATACTACTTAAATTCGAATCGGAATCATTTGGTTTTGGGATTTTGTAAGGTGAGGCTCTAATTTGGACAGGAGGTTCGCCATGATCAATGGTTAGACTCCGAAGAGGTGGGTGTTCAGATTCGATTATTCTATCACTATCAGAAACTTTCCATTCTGGAATCTTCTTCCTAATAGTAATAGGGCTTGACTCTTTGAAAGGATAGTTTATGTTGTTCTCAGAAGAATATATTTCGAACCAATCAAAAAACAATATATGAACTTTATGAAAATTCACAAATTCATAATAAATTTGTTGGATTTCTTTTCTTTGATTTAAAAATTGTTTAAAAAACCAAATTCTTTTTTCTTTATTTGAATCAGAATAAAAATCATTATGCAGAAATGTTTTATCTAATTCAAACTCTTTTTCTATGACATTGATAACATTTTCAGTGACTGCCGAAAATGTAGGAGATGTTGGAGGAGAAGGTTCCTTCTCTTCCTGACTCTGTACATGTTGACTACTAGTATAGATAGGGTGTGGAACATTTGTAGCATAGTCAACGGAATGTATAGAAGAACTGGGTATATCTGAGGTGGAAAACCTCGGTTGACTCTTTGTAGATTGGTATGGGAGATTTATGACAGAGGGGATTTTTGTAAATTTTCTCTCTAATGTAGGGATACTTGAACATGACTCTTTATCAGAAAATCTGGATGACATAGACCTTCTGAATGATAGTTTAACTTTACCATCTGAATACTGAGTCACATTTTGCAACTCTGTATTTGGCTCAAGCTGTTTTGGGATCGTTGGGGGAGCAGCTCCCTCAAGGATCCATTCCTCTGGAAGATTGATATCTTTCCATTGGATAGGTTTTGGAATGACAGTGTTTGCCCTAGACAAATCAGTCTGCAAGAGAAGTGTTTCATCTCTTTTTGACTGGAATCGGTGTTGTGTACTAAATGCAGAAACCATAGCCTTGTAAGAAATTTTAAAAATTAAGGCTACTGGAATTGACCCTTTAATCATTTTGTAATTATGGGTTTTGATTTGTAAAATCATGCTTTTTAAAACATTTTTGTCTTTAAGTGAAATTGTTATATTTGGATAACAATCAAATGAAATTGGACCTTTACACAAACTAGATTCGATGCTACTTAGCAAAGAATCATCAAAAGAGATGAATCGCCCATCTCTAAGAACAGCCAAAATGGAAGTATCTAGGCCTTCTTTGGTTAAAGGCTTTATGCCTACTTGGATGAGACCTATATGAATGTATTTGAAATTCTTTTCGATTAATTTCTTTAAAGATTTTTCTGAAAACAAATGAATTGTTTCAAAAGGCTCAGAAAGAGTTATGTCACGTTCTTCAGTCTTTATAATATAATCATTTTTTAAAACGTCAAGCATTTTTGTTTTGTAAATTTTTTCTTTTGAAATCTTTGGAAGTTCCCAACAATCAATTGCTTTATCAAAGTTCTCAATAACGAATTCTTCTGAACTCACAACGTGCTTTGAATCACTAGTCTTCCCGGAAGAAGAGCTAGAAAAGGATGATGTCCTATGGAGGAGAGAATCCATGGATAGAATCTTATGGTTTACTATAGGTTTGGTCAGAATGGCTACAGGTATGGAATTACAGCCCTCAGCGGATTCCTTATCCTAAAACGGGACTTACAACCAGTAAAAATTCACCACAAAAAACAAACGTCAAGAAAAACACAAGACTTTAAACACAAAAACTCTGAACAATAAAACAATTTTCCCCTACTTGGCTCTGATACCAGAAGGAAATAGGTTCGAAAACAGGGTGTGTTTCAAAAAGAAGTCTTTACTGGAAAATTAAATAAAACAAATTGTAACGTGGTTGTTGATTTTAATAACTAACTTTACCAAATTAATATTAAGATTGATTAGAAAATCGGTTTTGGAGGATAAACAGGACCTTTCTGATGCACAGGATCCTTAGGCTTGAGGCAAGTGCAGAGCATACTCAGTTTAGAAATTTTGAGGTGAGCGTATCATTTTTAATTTAAATAATTTCTTTGATTCCTAGAAGAGAGAGAGGTTTAGGGGAACATGATGTATAAAACTTAAGCTTTTATTTCCAAATTGGCTCCCCTACAACTGAGAACAAAGGTGCCTTATATAGAGGATCATTGAGAACATGACCTCTCGAATGATGATATCACATAGCACACCTTTTTTGAAAGCAAAGCACGCCGATCAAGACTTTTACAAAGGTAAAGCATACCTATAAGGACTTTAACAAAAGTAAAGCACACTGACAAGGACTTTAACAAAAGTAAAGCACACCGACAAGGACTTGAACAAAAGACAAACGGGAGTCACATGGGTGATTGCATCAAAAGCTGTGTGAGATCGACAAAGTGTCATCATGGAGTGGATGGATAGCGCGATGGTGACACGTCTCCTGTGTCGTTTTCATATTGTCGCTTGTGCCGACGCCTCTGTCTCTGGTTGAGATACGCCTCAGCTTGTTGATATTTTCTTCATCAGTTTCAGACATGTGCTGTGAGGTAGATGCAGCAAGAGAGTCTGTGATGAGAACCATCAAGGGAATACCATTAAAAGTTCAAGTGATCCTTTGCACATTCATGGAGGCCCAATTACAAGAGCAAGAGCCAAAAAGATGCAAACTGCTTTAAATGGATTAATTGAGAAAATATGGATTGAAAATGCAATTCAAGATGCAAGACATCATGAATTGGGCTTGAAGAGAAGACAAGGCATTCTGGACATTATTCAAGTTATTGGGCAGCCAAATACACAATTTGTATCAAATGCAGAAAGGTCAAATTCGGAATAAAAACTGTATTGATTGAACTAGAAGTAACATGCGAGCTATATGCCGTTAGAAAGATAATTAAGTTAGATTTCCAATAAATTTTACAGAGCTGGATTTGGAGTTCTCTAGAAGGAGTTATGACCAATTCATTACAGCTTGTTTAAACTTGGGATTTTCAACGACTCCTTTGTTTTTCAAATTCATTTGTTTGTTTTGTTTCAAGTTTGTCAATGTGTTAGGCAAGTCTACCATCAGTGATCGTGGGCTAACATTAAGTTTGTCAATGATAGCATTTATAGTAGGCTAGCATTAAGTTTGTCAAAGATAGCATTAATTATGGTGGGTTGGTGAAGACTTTTGAAACATCCTTTGACAAACCTACTTGGAGGGTTGTTCCAATGTTTCCATTTGTATTTTTAGGATCTTGGGTTTCTTTCAGCCTATTTAAATTTAGCAACCTTGCTATGTAATGATTTTGGATATTAATGTTATTTGAATTTGAAAGATTATTCTTTCTTTGGTTCTTTTGAGAACTAGTGAACTTATCAAGAATTTGCATTCTTGTGGAGTTATAAATTTAGACTTATCACTCACCTTCTCATCTATTTCTTGAGTGTGGCGTCAATATCATTCTCTATACCTTTGGTTCATGTTTTCTTAAGCATTGGGTCAAGGTTTTGTTTGTCATAAATCTGTGTAGAACTTTCTTAGGAAGTTGAAACAACAAATTAAGTGTGGGTTTCAAAGTTTCATTGTGGGATTCGCATCAATCTGGGTTGGTGACACTATAATGGGGAGTGTCAGTGTGGAGAAGGGACTGAAAGTCTTCCCATGGGTCCTGAGCGACTTGGAATAAAACATTGGTGTAGTCAGGACGTTGTTCCATGACAAGGATTCCTTGAGGACTTAAACTTGAACCTGGAGTATAGCCTTGTGTTTTTGGAATTATTTCAAGGGTGTGTGATGGTCCAATGGAGGTGTGGTGAATGTTTGTGGCAGGTGGAGGAACATTGTTAAGTTCCATGAGATAGGCTTTGAGAACAGAGGTGACCGATGTAAGTTCTCCATTCATATGCCATGTCCTGTGTCCAGTAGTCCCATGTTTCTAGATGTTGGAAATAAGGCCTGTGGACGATGAAGACCGTAGTCCACATGTTAGCTTATTGTTCTGGCATTTTGTCTAATCCATGAAAGGTACACAAGTGTTGGAGTTGCTTGCGCCACCAAGTGAGGGGAGAATACCATTCAAAGAGAGTCCATAGAAGGTCTGGTGAGAACTCTGGAGTGGTAAGGTGAGTCAGGACTGGTTTGATGGGAAAAACTAGCTTTGTAGCATACAAGGTGGTGAGACACCACATATACCAAAGTTCATCTTCAGAGATGGATAAAGAGGACAAGTGAGGCCTGTGAGAAACAGGTGCTCCATGCAAAGATTAGGAAATCGGTAAGGTTTTTTGGTTTGAACATTAAAGAAAAACCGGTAAAGGAACTTTTTTACAACATCTTGCAATTGGTAAGCTGAAGAGAAAGAGATGTTCATGGGGAAATGTATTTGGTTGAGGGCTTTGAAAGGAAGTTGGCGATTCATGGCTATAACTGGAATGGTTTGAATCGAGGAGATGAGTGCGAGTTTATTTATAGTTGGACGGGTGAGGAAGTTTGGAATAAGGTTTTGGTTGCCTTTCATGTGTTGAACAGTGAAATCATATTTAGCAAACCATGTTTTGAGACTGAGTAATTGCTTGTCAGGTAGCAATTTATTCTTGAACTCAAAGATTCGGGGAAAAGAAGAATTATCCATGTTGATAAGGAATGTGTGGTTGATGAGATGGAATTCAAATTTTTTAATTCCATACTTGATTGCCAAAATCTCTTTGTAGATCACATGGTATTTCTTTTCATAGTTTTTGAACTGTCCGCTTGCATGTGCATAGAAATGATGCACGCCATTGATGTCTTCGACGAGAATGGCACTCCAATAATCATCGCTGGCATCAGTTTGGAGGATGCGTTGTCCACTTGTGGGAATTCGGAGTGGAGGAGGTGATTGTGCTATTACCTTTAGCTGCTTGACAGCTTCTGTCTGATAGGGGGTTCAGGAGTGACTTTTGGTGAATCTTCCGGAGGTACCGGAGGTACCGGAGGAACAGATGAGGATGAAGTTGGTTTTGACTTTGGTTCTGAAATTTTTACTTTAGACTTGGATTTCTTAGGTGTAGAAGGCTTTGGTTGAGGAGTAGGTTGAAGATGTGAAAATCCAAAGAACTGGTTGTAAATAGGTTGTTGAGGTCTAGGAGGTGTATAAAAATATGAATAGGTTTCAAACACAGGTGGAGGCACAGGTATGGACTGTATTTGGGTGAAGAGTGTGGGACGAGTCTTTTCAGCATCAATTCTTGCTAATTCGGCTTTACGTTTTCTGATCTCTACTTCTTTCTTGTTAAACTCTGGACCCCAAATATGATTGTTAATCATTCGCCTGAGATTGGTATCTAGCTCAAAGATATTGTCTTGTAGATGTATGTACATATGACCAAGACGATGGCTGATTGAATCAACTTTAGTTTCAGTCTAGGAGCTTGACTGGCAACTTGATCAATTTTCTTTCCGAGTCGTTTAAGAGTTTGATTCTGAGCATTGGCATTTCTGGTTTGCCAATTTAAAACAGCTTCATACTGTTTTGGTTCTTCAGGTTGCCTAGAGACTGTAACTGGGGATTGGACAAAAGGTTTTGAGACAACTCTGGTTTGAGTGTCTATTTGTTTTTCAAGTGGAGGGAATGACTCTTCATAAGATTGCCTAGAAAACATTAGGCATGATCTTACTGGTTGAACAAGAGGTTTGCGATCTGGTGGAGGCTATGGAGGAAAAGAGTTGCAAGATGTTTTTGGATGAGAAGGTTTTTTCTTTTTCTTTTTCGTTCTCCTCATGACTTCCAGTTCATCATCAACATCCGTATCATCCAAGCAAGGACAATCAGGATTACACATATGGGCTTCAGGAACATCCCATAGAAAAAGACCATTAATTTTATCAGGATATATAGGATATCCTGCTGATGAGAAACCATAAATTGGAAGTTTCTTTTCTTGACCAGTTTGGACTGCTGTAATCATAGCAGTGTAAGAAAGCCTTGGAGTTTCTGAAACCGGATTAGTTTCAGGTGTTTGAAAATACAGTTTGACTTGACCATTTTGTCTTCTTTCAAACGTGGCTTCTGTAGTCTGGACTAGTTCGGAGTTTTGGTGGAAATGCTCATAATTGGTTAGCCATTCAAGAGGCATGTTTTTGAATGATGGTTGGAATCGTGTTTGTGTCTGATACACTATTTGGTGATGAAGGGTTGCAATCTTTGATGTGGGTGTTTGTTCTTCTCCTTGGAGGTCGATCTAAACTTTGAGGGTTGTTGGAAGGTTGGGATCCTCAAGAGAGAGGTTGAAATTTGGATAAAAGGTTAATAGGACACTACCAGCATGAAGTGTGGTCAGAACGGTTCCTATAACAGCATGTTGGTACTGTTTGAACCTGGTGTCCAGAAGAGCAATTCTAGCTGTAACAGGTAAACCTTTTCTGCCATGAAGAGACAGAATCAATCTAATACCGCCAAGATGAAGATGGGTATACCCTTCTAGTTTTTAGTTTGCTACGAGACCTGAGGGTATTTCTAAAGTCACATACTATTCACTTTGAGAGGCTTGTAAAGCACACTGATCTAGTCTAGAAGACTGGATATACTCTTTTGGTAGTGGTCTTTTTGTGGAGATGAGGGTTCGACTACTTCTGGTGAGAGACGTTTTTTGTTTGTAGAGGTTGTAGGGACTCATGATGGGGAATTGAGATTCATTGATTTGGGCAGATTCGGGAATATAAGAATATTCGACAAGGTTTTCAATTTTGGAGGCTACATGTTTTTGACATGATCTTGGAAGAGAGAGACTAGAGGAAAGAGAAATATGGGACGAAGACGATGAAGGGGTTGAGCTTGAAGATGAAGTTGTTTCCATGTTTAGTAAATCTTCTTCTAGGAGATCAAATAAGATTATTTGGAATTACTAATGATACCACCTCTTCGTTAAGTGTGGCTCTGATACCAATGGGTAGTTGTACGTGGCGTTGTTTACACTAGATCTACAACAAAACGAAGTATGTCCTTAGGGCTAGTAGCCCGCAAGTTCTGGTTTCCAGCCGATATACACTTATCCATCAAATACCAAATCCGAAAATCAAATCCAAAATGTCAATATCACCTATAACATCCCCAAATCTAAAGATTGCAACAAATTGATGGCACATTTGAGGGTATTTTAGAACCTAATGTATCTTAAATTGTTTTGAATTAAATTATATTACACTTTTTTTGTGTTTTTCTTTTGTTAAAACAAATTACATTACACTTATTTTAAAAGAAATTTGTTAATGAAAAAAAAATAATGAAAATCAAGAGTACTCACTTATAAAAATAAGCCACAAAAAGAAAAATAAAAATTTTATAAGCAGAATTGTCGAATTGAGTTAAGTTGGTAAATGAAAAGATTGTCGCAACATCAAAAACTTTCCTATAAAATACTTATGCCATATAATTTATAAAACCAATTAATATCCAGTTGGATTGTCGCCTGCAAATAATTAAAATTTTGAAGTAATCAATAAGATAAGAATGATTGTTAATCATAATAAAAAGCAAGAGCAAATTACACTAAACGGAAACAACAATAAAAATTGCCCAAAAGCGGCATAAAAGATTCCCAATAAAATTATCCTCAAACGACAATGAAAAATGCCTAAAGGCAGCATCAATTTATGTTTTATAAATTGAAGTTGTGGCAAGATTGGATGAGTGGTTTGTTCCTTCTTAAATTGATGCAAATCCCACAATGAAACTTTTAATCCCACACTTAATTTGTAGTTTCAACTTCCCAAGAAAGTTCTAAACATATTTAAGACAAACAAAACCTTGACCCAATGCTTAAGAAAACATGAACCAAATGTATCGAGAATGGTATTGATGCCACACTCAAGAAATAGATGACAAGGTGAGTGATAAGTCTAAATTTGGAACACCACAAGAATTCAAATTCTTGATAAGTTCACTAGTTCTCAAAAGAACCAAAGAAAGAATAATCTTTCAAATTCAAATAACATTAATATCCAAAATCATTACATAGCAAGGTTGCTGAATTTAAATATGCTAAAAGAAACCCAAGATCCTAAAAATAAAAATGGAAACATTGGAACAACCCTCCAAGTAGGTTTGTCAAAGGATGTTTCAAAAGTCTTCACCAACCCACCATAATTAATGCTATCTTTGACAAACTTAATGCTAGCCTACTATAATTAATGCTATCATTGACAAACTTAATGTTAGCCCACCATCATTGATGGTAGACTTACCTTACACATTGACAAACTCGAAACAAAACAAACAAATGAAGTTGAAAAACAAAGGAGTCGTTGAAAATCCCAAGTCTAAACAAGCTGTAATGAATTGGTCATAACTCCTTCTAGAGAACTCCAAATCTAGCTCTGTAAAATTTTTTGGAAAGCTAACTTAATTATCTTTCTAATAGTATATAGGTTGTACGTTACTTCGAGCTCAATCAATACATTTTTTATTCCGAAGTTGACCTTTCTGCATTTGATACAAATTGTGTATTCACCTATATCGAAAGGAGAAAGATCAGAAACATTGAAAGTAGCACTCACATTATACTCACCAGGAAGATCCAATTTGTAGGCATTGTCATTGATCTGTGCAACCACTTGAAATGGACCATCTCCCCTTGGAAGCAACTTGGAGCGCCTTTGTGCTGGGAACCTGAAAAACCACTTGCTTACGTCCTTTGTTGGCTTGAGTAGCATATTGTTCAGTTCTCTTTTCTAAGTGTTGACGTGTTCTCTCATGCAATTGCTTGACAAATTCAGCTTTCTTTTTACCATCCATACTAGCACGCTCATCAATAGGTAAAGGTAATAAATCCAAAGGAGTTAATGGATTAAAACCATATACAATCTCAAATGGTGAAAATTTAGTAGCTGAATGGACAGTTCTATTGTAAGCAAATTCAACATGTGGCAAACATTCTTCACAAGTTTTCAAGTTCTTTTGAATAATGGCACGAAACAAAGTAGACAGAGTTCTATTTACAACCTTAGTTTGTCCATCAGTTTGTGGATGACAAGTAGTAGAAAACAAAAGTTTAGTACCCAACTTAGCCCACAAAGTTTTCCAAAAGTGGCTCAAGAACTTAGCATCTCGATCTGAAACTATGCTCCTTGCTACTCCATGCAACCTGACTATTTCCTTGAAAAACAAATTAGCTATGCTTGTCACATCATTAGTTTTATGACATGGAATGAAATGTGCCATCTTTGAAAACCTATCAACAACAACAAAAACAGAGTCATTTCCCCTTTTTGACCTAGGTAAACCCAAACAAAGTCCATAGAAATATCAACCCAAGGTTCACTAGGTATGGGCAAAGGGTTATACAATCCATGGGGTAAAAATCTAGACTTAGCATGTTTACAAGTGATACACTTCTCACATATTCTTTCAACATCACGTTTCATATGTGGCCAAAAGAAGTGTTCTTTTAAAACATCTAAAGTCTTTGCAATGCCAAAATGTCCCATTAAACCACCCCCATGAGCTTCACGCACAAGCAATTCACGCAAAGAACTATGAGGCACACACAATTTATTTTCTCTAAATAAAAGCCCATCATCCTATAGAACTTACCAAATGCAACTTTCTCACAAGCATTAAACACATTAGCAAAATCAGGATCGTTAACATATAATTCTTTAATGTACTCAAATCCTAACAACTTTGCATTTAATGTAGAGATAAGTGCATACCTTCTAGATAATGCATCAGCCACCACATTCTCCTTACCTTGTTTATATTTGATCACATAAGGAAATGGCTCAATAAATTCAACCCATTTGGCATGTCTCTTATGTAACTTACCTTGCCCTTTCAAATGCTTCAAGGACTCATGATCAGTGTGTATAACAAACTCTTTAGGTAGAAGATAATGTTGCCAAGTTTCCAATGCTCTCACCAATGCATACATCTCCTTGTCATAAGTAGGATAGTTTAGGGCTGCTCCACTCAATTTCTCACTAAAATAAGCAATTGGATGACCTTCTTGCATCAAAACAACTCCAATACCTATACCTAAAGCATCACACTCAATTTCAAAAGTTTTAGTAAAATTAGGTAAAGCAAGTAATGGTGCAGAAACCAATTTCTCCTTAATTAGATTAAATGCCCTTTCTTGTTCACTACCCCACTTAAATCCCACATGTTTCTTCACAATTTCAGTCAATAGTGCAGCAAGGGTGCTAAAATCTTTCACAAATCTTCTATAAAAACTAGCCAAACCATGAAAACTTCTTACCTCACTTACACTTTTAGGTATAGGCCACTCTTTAATAGCCTTTACCTTCTCTTCATCAACCTCAATTCCTTTAGCACTTACAACATAACCAAGAAAAACAATCTGATTTCTACAAAAGGAACACTTCTTCAAATTAGCATACAACTTTTCCTTCCTTAAAATAGTCAATACACTTTGCAAATGTTCAATGTGTTCATCTAAGCCTTTGCTATAGATCAAAATATCATCAAAATAGACAACTACGAATTTACCAATAAAAGCACGCAAAACATGGTTCATTAACCTCATAAAAGTGCTAGGTGCATTAGATAACCCAAATGGCATCACTAACCACTCATATAAACCATATTTTGTTTTAAAGGCAGTTTTCCACTCATCTCCCTCTCTAATCCTAATTTGATGATATCCACTTTTAAAATCAATTTTACTAAACACACAAGAACCATGCAATTCATCAAGCATGTCATCAAGTCTATGAATAGGATGTCGATACTTTACAGTGATTTTATTAATTGCATGACAGTCAACGCACATCCTCCATGTTCCATCCTTTTTGGGCACTAGTAAAACTGGTACCGTACATGGACTCATGCTCTCCCTCATATATCCTTTTTCCAAGAGTTCTTCAACTTGCCTTTGAAGCTCCTTTGTCTCCTCGGGGTTACTTCTATATGCAGGTCTATTAGGAATGGTAGCTCTAGGGACGAAGTCTATTTGATGCTCAATTCCCCTAATAGGTGGCAAACTGTTAGGGACTTCATTTGGAAACACATCATCAAAGTCCTGCAAAAGAGTCACAATAGCACTAGGTAAAGAAAAGTTAAGCTCATTAGTGTGTAAACAAGCCTCTTTGTACAAAAGTACAATGATAGGCTGTTTTGAAAAGAAAGCCCTCTTAACCTCGCTCTCTTTTGCAAACAAGTTCACTTGCTGCCTCTCTTTTCTCTCAACAATATTTTTTTCTATCTTTTCACTTGCTTTTCTCTCAATCTCTCTTTCTTTTGTACTCTCATTTTCATTTTTTGTATCACTCTCTTTTTTTATTGACATTTGATCCTCATACACTTGCCTAGGTGTTAATGGTACAAGAGTGATTTGCCTTTTATTCATTACAAAAGAATATCTATTTAAGTATCCATCATTTGTCACACGCCTATCACATTACCAAGGTCGACCCAAAAGAATGTGTCCAGCATGCATGGGTACTACATCACATAGAACCTCGTCCTTGTATCTCCCAATAGAGAATGAAACCAGCACTTGTTTATTTACTTTAACTTCCCCACAATCATTCAGCCATTGTAGCTTATATGGCCTCAGATGTTTCAAAGTTTTCAAATTTAATTTTTCAACTAAACTAGTGCTAGCTACATTAGTACAACTTCGACCATCAATTATCATACTACATACCTTATCTTTGATGTGGCATCTAGTATGAAAGATGTTATCACATTGTACCTCCGCATCCTCTTTAACTTGCATGTTGAGAGCACGCCTAGCAACCATCAATTACCATCAACAGGATATTCATTGGCATCCTCCAAAGGTGGCATAGGATCATCATCTAATTCACTCTCAGTTTCAACATCACCATCATCCCTGAAGATCATTACTCTATTATTTGGGCATTGAAATGCAATATGACCTGTCCCTAAACTTTTAAAACACTTAATATCTCTATTTCTAGAGTGTTGGGAATCATATTTACCTTTGCTTTGGTTGCCTCCCTCTTTATGATCCTTGATTGGCTCAATCTTAGGCTTTGAAACAACCTTTTCATCTTTGCTCCATTTTGACCTCCATGAGGAAGATGAACCCAAATTGGTTCTAGTGGAACCTTTCTTTTTCAATTGTCGTTCCACTTTCATGGCCATGTGAACCATGTCTTCCAACTCAACATAGTGCTGCAAGTCAACCACATTATCTTGTTCTTCTTCAATGTTGGCTCGAATCATGATTATTTCCATCTCCTTGTGGTAATCTTCCACACTTCTAGAACCTTGTGTAAGACTTTGAAGCCTTTGGTGCAGCTCCCTATAATAATGACTAGGAACAAATCTCCTCCTCATGATGGCCTTCATCTCCTCCCAAGTGTTTATAGGCCTTTCATGATTTCGTCTCCTATCCAAAACAAGTTGATCCCACCAAATAATAGCATAATCAGTAAATTCAATAGCAACTAGTTTTACCTTTTTCTCCTCAGAGTAGTTGTGGCAATCAAATACTAGCTCCACCTTTTTTTCCCACTCCAAATAAGCTTTCGGATAATTTTTACCTTGAAAAGAAGGAATTTTCAGTTTGATACTCCCCAAATCATGATCTATACATCTTGCCCTTCTATTTATCTCTTCCACACATGTCAACGGTGGCCTGGTCATCAAAATCATCTATGTCATTGCCATCTTCTTCTCCCATGACAGCAAGCCCTCGATTACCTCTTACATTAGGAGCTATTGGTTGTTGTCCCCTTTGTAGATTAGCTATGGCAGCATCTTGCCTCTCCAATTTGTCACAGATCTCTCCAAACATCAGATTCATGTGCACAAATTGTTGTTGCATGGCTTTGAGCATGATTGATTGGTCTATAGCTTCTTGATCTTTTGACATATTTGTGATCTGAAAAGAATGTTAGCAAAAAGACCTCACAACACTCCCTCACGTGTTTCACTCAATTTGATGTCACTTAACTCTTGTGTTTAACACACAAATTGGCTTTTACCCTCTAATGATCTCACAAACGTTTGCCTTTTACCACACTTAATTCTCTCTTTCAGTTCTTATTGAACTAAATAAACAAAATCAAGAAAAAAAAAACCCAAGTGGCACACCGAATATGACAATCCAGCAACTAACAAAGAAAAGAAATTAAGAGGACACAAAGAATGAAAAGGAAATTGAAGAAAGGAAAGCAAGCAAGCAAAGCAACACAATTGATATGTGTTCAATTTGATGAAAGTAGAAATACTTAATCCTTTTGTAATTTTTTTTTTGTACATTTTTCTTTTTTTTTTATAATCAAAACAAACAAGACATTCAAAACTGATTAGAAACTAGCTCTAATAATGTTGATCAAATACATTATGTTGATCAAATAGGATTAGGGCTGTAATTCCATACCTGTAGCCATTCTGACCAAACCATAAGGTTTTAACCATGGATCCTCTACTCCATAGGACATCATCCTTTTCTAGCTCTTCTTCCGGGAAGACTAGTGATTCAAAGCATGTTGTGAGTTCAGAAGAATTCATTATTGAGAACTTTGATAAAGCAATTGATTGTTGGGAACTTCCAAAAATGCAGAGACCATAGCCTTGTATGAAATTTTAAAAATTAAGGCTACTGGAATTGACCCTTTAATCATTTTGTAATTATGGGTTTTAATCTGTAAAATCATGCTTTTTAAAACATTTTTGTCTTTAAGAGAAATTGTTATATTTGGGTAACAATCAAAAGAAATTGGACCTTTACACAGACTGGATTCAATGCTACTTAGCAAAGAATCATCAAAAGAGATGAATCGCCCATCTCTTAGAACGGCCAAAATAGAAGTATCAAGACCTTCTTTTGTTAAAGGCTTTATACCGACTTGGATTAGACCAATGTGAATATATTTGAAATTCTTTTCTTTTAATTTCTTTAAAGACTTTTCTGAAAATAAATGAATTGTTTCAAAAGGCTCTGAAAGAGTTATGTCACGTTCTTCAGTCTTTATAATATAATCATTTTTTAAAAGATCAAGCATTTTTGTTTTGTAAATCTTTTCTTTGGAAATTTTTGGAAGTTCCCAACAATCAATTGCTTTATCAAAGTTCTCAATAATGAATTCTTCTGAACTCACAACATGCTTTGAATCACTAGTCTTCCCGGAAGAAGAGTTAGAAAAGGATGATGTCCTATGGAGTAGAGGATCCATGGTTAAAACCTTATGGTTTACTTTTGGTTTGGTCAGAATGGCTACAGGTATGGAATTACAGCCCTCAGCGGATTCCTTATCCTAAAACGAGACTTACTACCAGTAAAAATTCACCACAAAAAACAAACTTCAAAATAAAACACAAGACTTTAAAACACGAAGACTCTAAACAATAAAACACTTTTCCCCTACTTGGCTCTGATACCAGAAGGAAATACATTATGTTGATCAAATAGGATCAACATAATGTATAAGACTTTAGGTTTCTTTGGTATTACTAATGATACCAGTGGGTAGTTGTACGTGGCGTTGTTACACCAGATCTATGATAGAACAAAGTCTATCCTTAGGGCCATCCGATATACACTTATCTAGTTAATACCAAATCCGAAAATCATATGTGAAAACGGTTTTTCATGATACCACCCGAAAACTCGGCACTCATGGCCTTCAAAGAGGGTGAACGTTGTGAGAAACATTTTCATTTTATAAAAATTAGTTTTGGACGATAAAAACAGGACTTTTCTGATGCACAGGATCCTCAGGCTTGAGGCAAGTGCAGAGCATACTCAGTTTAGAAATTTTGAGGTGAGCGTATCATTTTTAATTCAAATAATTTCTTCAATTCCTAGAAGAGAGGGAGAGGTTTAGGGAAACATAATGTATAAGACTTAATTTTTTATTTCAGATTGGCTCCCTTACAACTGAGACCAAAGGTACCTTATATAGAGGATCATTGAGAACAGGACCTCTCGAATGATCATATCACATAGCACACCTTTTTTGAAAGCAAAACATGCCGATAAGGACTTTTACAAAAGGTAAAGCATACCTACAAGGACTTTAACAAAAGTAAGCATACCGACAAGGACTTTAACAACAGTAAAGCACACTGATAAGGACTTTAACAAAAGACAAACGGGAGTCACATGAGTTATTGCATCAAAAGCTGTGTGAGAGCGACAAAGTGTCATTATGTCTTGCATCTTGAATTGAATTTTCAATCCAAATTTTCTCAATTAATTCATTTAAAGCAGCTTGCATCGTTTTGGCTCTTGCTCTTGTAATTGGGCCTCCATGAATGTGCAAAGGATCACTTGAACTTTTAATGGTATTCCCTTGATGGTTCTCATCATAAACCAAAGTTGGATACCCAGGATCCCACATGTTGAACTTTACAAATTCTAAGAGTTCCTTTTGCAAATTACAAATGATTATGACAATCAAATTTAAAGTTTCTAAAGCATAGGTCCAGTCTTATATTTTGGAGTGCTTAATACTACTTTTCCTTTCAAGAAACATGTAGCTCGAACGGCAAAACCATCAAGATCGCCTATTGTAACGGCTTTAAATTTTTATTCCATTATGGTTCCTTCTAGCGTCATTATGAAGAATTCATAAAACCCAGTCATCTACAGCATTTGGCTTCACTTTTATTGGTGTGATATTTACAAAAGACTATGAACTAAAGTTTTCCTTAAATTGATATGCACATCTCTTTCTTAACAAACACACTTCTTTTCAACTTTACACTCCATCTTGAGATGAGGGTTTTTACATTCAGAGAAGGGTTTCTTGTCTTCTATGAGATCTTTGAAGAATTCTATTTGTTCACAGATCTTATCAAGAGATAGCATGGCCATTTGAAAAATCTTTCCTAGAGAGATATCAGCTATGCTCAAATTGGTGGCTGTGAGTTTTCTTTGAAGATCAGGTTGTAACTCAGTAGGAAGAGAGGCGATGAAGACATGTTTAAGAGATGGCTCATTGAACCCATTTAGCTTGTAGAACAGAATACTCATTCTTTTGTAGTGAGCATCCAGAAGATGTCTTTTAAGAGAACAACATTTCATCTGATGGTATTCTTTTCTGTCTGCTTCAGTGGAAGCATTTTTTTCACCGATGAATTGCTCATGAATAATATTGAGGGCTGTACCAACCGGGGATTCCATGAATTGGAGTTGTCTGTATTCCCTTAAGCTTTCTAGCTAGTCTCGTAAAGAACTCGTGGAGCGGGCCATGAATTCACGAAGAACGGCTTGAGGTTGAGCATTAGGCTTGGTACCATGGAGATCAATCCAAGCAGCAAATTCTTGAAGTCTAACAGCCCATTTGTGACGGGGAATGTCATCAAATGTAAACCAAGATGCTGAAGATGGTTTTGTTGAGTGTTCATGAACTGGTGGAGGTACTGGGTCTGTTTGAGAAGCTTGGTCAGAAGGATTGTCATCAACAATAGGTGTTGAGGTAGAGGCACTTGGCTCTACAGTTTCAGTGGCCATTAATATGCCTGTAATGTCAGCATATTCAGACTCAGAGTCAGTGGAGGCTTTTGATGAGTCATGGGATGAGGATGAAGATGAGTTATTTGTTTCAGGCTCAAAAGAGTTGGAAGAATAAAAAGATTGGGTCTGGACAGTATGATAATGATACTGGTCCATTGGGCCTTTATCTTTTTTAAGAGGCTCGAGAATGTCTTGTGGTGATTCTTCTGGAGGGATTGTAGAGGTAGAGGAGGAGGAAATGGCCTTTAGACGTGGTTAAGAGATTTTGACTTTAGATCTTGATTTCTTGGGTGAAGATGGTTGAGGAGTTGGTTGAAGGTGGGAGAAACCAAAGAACTAATTATAAAAAGGTTGTTGAGTAGAAAGGTACATAGGTGTCAAAGATTGGAGGAGATACTGGTGTGGGTTGTGGTTGAGTAAAAAGGGAAGGTCGAGTCTTTTCAGCATCAATCATGGACAATTCAGCTTTGAGTTTTCTGATCTCAGCTTCTTTTTTATTAAACTCTGGACCCCAAATATGATTGTTGATAATTCATCTGAGATCGGCATCTAGCTCAGAGATACGGTCTTGGAGATGTATGCACATCTGATCAAGACGATTGCTGATTGAATCCACTTTAGTTTCAGTCTGGGAGATTTGATTGGCAACACGGTCGATTTTCTTACTGAGTTGTTGAAGAGTATGATTTTGAGCACTGGCGTTTTTGGTTTGCCAATTTAAAACAACTTCATACTGTCTTGACTCTTCAGGTTGCCCAGAGGCTGTAACTGGAGATTGGACAAAAGGTTTTGAGGTAACACGGGTTTGTGTGTCTGTCTGTTTTTCAAGTGGAGGGAATGATTCCCCATAAGAATGACTTGAAAACATAAGGCATGACCTGATTGGGTGGACAGGTAGTTTTGGATTCGGTGGAGATTGTGGAAAAAGGATTTGCAGGGTGATAGTGGGTAAGAAGCTTTTTTCTTCTTCTTTTTCTTTCTCCGCATAACTTCTAATTCTTCATCAATATCCGTATCATCCAAGCAAGGACAATCCGGATTGCACATATGGGCTTCAGGAACATCCCATAGAAATGACCATTGATTTTATCAGGATATACTGGATACCCTTCTTATGAAAAACCATGAATAGGAAGTTTCTTTTCTTGACCAGTTTGAACTGTTGTGATCATAACAGTATAAGAAAGCTGTGGACTGTCTGAAACGGGCTTGGTGTCAGGAGTTTGAAAAGACAGTTTGACTTGACCATTTGGTCGTCTGTCAAATGTGGCTTCTATGGTTTGTACTAGTTCAGTTGAGCCATTCAAGAGGCATGAGTTTGAGCAAATCTTGTTTCTGGATTTGTTTGGGGATTTGAATGATGGTTGGAATTGTGTCTGTGTCCGCCAATATCATCAAGGCATCAAAAGTTGTGTATGGTGTGGGAAGATCTAGTGCACGATTTTGTAATCGATACACTATTTGATGATGGAGGGTTGCAATCTTTGATGTGGGTGTTTTTTCTGCTCCTTGGAGCTAGATTTGGACTTTAAGGGTTGTTGGAAGATTGGGATCCTTAAGAGAGAGGTTGAAATTTGGGTAAAAGGTTAATAAGACACTGCCAGCATGTAGGGTTGTCAGAACGGTTCCTACAACAACGTGTTAGTACTCCTTGAACCTGGTGTCTAGGAGAGCAATTCTAGAGGGCTAATGATGAGAACCATCAAGGGAATACCATTAAAAGTTCAAGTGATCCTTTGCACATTCATGGAGGCCCAATTACAAGAGCAAGAGCCAAAAAGATGCAAACTGCTTTAAATGGATTAATTGAGAAAGTATGGATTGAAAATACAATTCAAGATGCAAGACATCATGAATTGGGCTTGAAGAGAAGACAAGGCATTGTGGGCATTATTCAAGTTATTGGGCAGCTAAATACACAATTTGTATCAAATGCAAAAAGGTCAAATTCGGAATAAAAACTATATTGATTGAGCCAGAAATAACATGCAAGCTATATGCCATTGGAAAGATAATTAAGTTAGATTTCCAATAAATTTTACAGAGCTGGATTTGGAGTTCTCTAGAAGGCGTTATGACCAATTCATTACAGCTTGTTCAAACTTGGGATTTTCAACGACTCATTTATTTTTCAACTTCATTTGTTTGTTTTGTTTCAAGTTTGTCAATGATGGTGGGCTAACATTAAGTTTGTCAATGATAGCATTAATTATAGTAGGCTAGCATTAAGTTTGTTAAAGATAGCATTAATTATGGTGGGTTGGTGAAGACTTTTGAAACATCTTTTGACAAACCTACTTGGAGGGTTGTTCCAATGTTTCCATTTGTATTTTTAGGATCTTGGGTTTCTTTTAGCCTATTTAAATTCAGCAACCTTGCTATGTAATGATTTTTGGATATTAATGTTATTTGAATTTGAAAGATTATTCTTTCTTTGGTTCTTTTGAGAACTAGTGAACTTATCAAGAATTTGCATTCTTGTGGCGTTCTAAATTTAGACTTATCACTCACCTTCTCATCTATTTCTTGAGTGTGGCATCAATATCATTCTCTATACATTTGGTTCATGTTTTCTTAAGCATTGGGTCAAGGTTTTGTTTGTCATAAATCTGTTTAGAACTTTCTTGGGAAGTTGAAACTACAAATTAAGTGTGGGTTTCAAAGTTTCATTGTGGGATTCGCATCATAACAGGTAAGCATTTTCGACCATGATAGAGGTGTGTGTACCCTTCTCGTTTCCAGTTGGCGGCGAGATATGAGGGTATTTCCATAGTAACATATTGTTCACTCTGTGAGGCTTGTAGAGCACACTGATCCAATCTAGAAGACTGGATATATTCTTTTGGGAGTGGTCTTTTAGTGGAGATGAGGGTTCGAATACTTCTAGTGAGAGAATTTTTCTGTTTGTAGAGATTGTAAGGACTCATGATGGGAAACTACGACTCATTGATTTGAGCAGATTCTGGAATATAAGAATATTCAACAAGATTCTCAATTTTGGAGGCGATGTGTTTAGAGCATGATTTGGGAAGAGAGAGAGTAGAAGAAAGAGAAATATGAGATGAAGATGATGAAAGAGATAGAGTTGAAGATGTATTTGTTTCCATGGTTGGTGAATCTTCTTCTAGGTGACCAAATAGGATTACCATGCATTTATCAAGAGCCTGAATCATGCATTTATCATGTGCATGAAATAGGAAGTTGGCTTAAAAATTATGGCGGGAAAATATATTATTTTCTTTGTTAAGTTACCCTTCAAACTTAATGAAGACATTAATCCCACCAAAGCCACTCATCCAGGAATGAGTCCATCTGACTTACTCCTAGCCTAACAGGAATGTTCTCAATTGTTAGCCCAAGGGTTAATTGAGCCCACAACCTCTCAATGGGCTTGCCAAGCCTTTTATGTTGAAAAGCATTCTGAAATTGTTCGAGGAAAGAAACGCTTAGTCATTGACTACCAGCCCTTAAACATGTTTTTGCAAGATGACAAATTTCCTTTACCTCGCAGACAAAGCATGTTTACTTTTCTCAAAAATGCCCAGATCTTTTCAAAATTTGATTTAAAATCAGGTTTTTGGCAATTAGGCATTGAACCCTCTGAGCGATATAAGACAGCCTTTTGCATTCCTAATGCCCATTTCCAATGGACGGTCCTACCCTTTGGTCTCAAAACTGCCCCATCCATTTTTCAAAAATCCATGATCAAAATCTTTCAGCCTCTCCTGTCTAATGTAAGGTTGTAGATTTCTAACAAGTGTTGGAGCTTTTGTCGCCATCATGGAATTGGTGAAAACCACTCAAGTAATGTCCAGATGAGAGAGGTAGCTTTGTCTGGATTAAGAAGATGAGACAAAGTGGGGGCTATGGGTAGGATGAGCTTTGTTGCATAAAGAGTAGTTAGGCACCAGAGGTACCATAACTCGTCTTCAGTGATTTCTCTGGATGGGTCAAGGGTTAAACCTGTAAGAAACAGATTTTCAGGATGGAAAGTAGAAAATGGAAATGAGTCAGCCATAAGGTAAGCTTTCATGAAAAAACCAATCAGTTATTTCTATTTTAATCGCCTAGTTCAGACATCTGAAAGTATGTTTGAAAGGCGACCAGATGGCACGGTCAGAATGACTTTTAAACCGCCTCCCAGTGCTCCTCAAGAGCCTCCTCGGCTCTCTTTCACTTATTCATCCATGATCACAGCTGTTCAGACAGCTCAAGAAGATTTGCCTATTACAGGGTTCAATTCCTAACGGTTTCCCTGTTTATCCAGCCAAGCAAAATGGACATTTCCTTTGGGATGTCCCTGGTTCCGGCCACTGTGACCCAGATTGTCCCTGCTAGGATGATTGGGAAGAGGATGATGATTATGTCCCCAAAAAGAAAAAGAAACCTAAGAAAAAATCTCATTCCTCGTGTCACCACAGTACTCCTAAACCACCACAAGATCCTCCTTCTCCATCAACTCCTTTACCTCTCTATAAAAAGGAACTCCAATGGCTTGCAAAGCGTTGCACCTCTACAATTTCCTCACCCGTTCCAGATCCATCTCCACCTCTGAGTTGTATGATGTTTTCATCTGCTTCCTCAGATTATTCTTCCTCTTTTCCTCCATTAGATACCCATACAGATTCCCAACGAAATGTTGTGTCCAAGCCTTTTATTCCATCACCCATAACTTCATCAGGTCATCTTGAACCACCCAAACCTTTTGAGTCAGTCCTCAACTGGCAAACTCAAAATGCCAGAGCCCAGAATGATACTTTGTTGAACATTAATTCCAAAGTTGAAAAAATCAGTTTACGAACTGAACACCTTGAAACGAAGGTTGACTCCATCTCTACACAACTGCAGCAGATCCACCAGAACCTCCAGTCCAGAATTGTTCAACTTGATTCTGAGTTGCGAACTATGCTTGCCCAACGTTACCAAGGTCCAGAATTTGATCAAAAAGAAAGGGAGATCAGACGATTAAAAGCTGAGCTTGCTCAGATTGAATCTGACAAACAAAAACCTTCCCTTTTTACTTCCTCACCTCCTATCCCTTCGATTGGTCCAACCTATCATCCATTTGCCTCAATGCTTTCTCCCATCCGACAGTATGAGCCTTCTAAGCTGTTTGGTATGACTCATACCCTTTTTCGAGACAACCCATTACCATCACCACCTAAACCTAAACCAAAGCCTAAACCTCAACCACGACCCGTCACAATCAATCCTTCCTCCACTATTATCCCTGACCAACAATCACCAGGCTATACACCAGCATCTCCATCACCTCCTGAACCATCCAAATCCCAACCTCCTACTACCTCCAAGGATAAACAACCTATGCACCAATTCAGTGCCCATACCATTGACCACCCATCTTCCACTGATGACCAAACTTCTGATTCAAATCTAGCCGTTTCAGATAGCCATACTGAGACTGAAACAGAATCTTCAGCATCCACTAGTGACTCTGAAAAATCTTATGCTGATATCACCAGAATCCTGATGGCTCAACCTGACCCACAAACCTCTCGGACAGAACCATATGTGGATATTCCTTCTGATGTTGAAGAAGAGATGCCTGAATCTTCTGCCACCAACCAGCCTCCTCCGGCCCAAACTACTTCATCCAGTCAAAAGTCATCAAATGGTCCCTGGTTTACCTTTGATGATATCCCATCCTACAAATGGCGTGATCGTCTTAATGAAATGTCTGCCTGGATTGATCTCCAAATGCTCAGATCAGGAGCCACTACTGAATCAGTCCTTAGAGAATTTGCTACTCGTTTTACGGGTGCTCTAAGAGATTGGTTTGACTCTCTTGGTCCATACAGACAATTGCAGTTTGTTCAATTACCAGAAGTCTCTAGTGCTCTTGCCATTCTTCATGATCAGTTTTTAGGCGACCCAGCTGCAGCCTTTGAAGCTGCACGACGAGACTATCTTAGCATGAAATGTTGCTCCCTTGATGCCAAGGATCTTGATTTCCATTACAAGCGCATGTCCCTGTTATTCTATAAGCTTAATGGATTCAACGAGCCTACTCTAAAGCATGTCTTCCTGGCTTCCCTTCCAGAAGAACTCCAACCAGACATCCAACGGCAGCTCACCGCCTCCAATCTTGTCATTGACAACATCTCTCTTGGCAAAATTTTCCAACTCGCCAAAACTTGTCTTGATAAGCTTTGTGAACAGAAACAATTTTTCAAGGACTTGTTGAAAGACAAAGAACCATTCCGAAGTGCCTGCAAAAAGCCTTATTTGCAGATCAAATGCAAACAAAAGAAGGATTGTGATTGCAGTCCCAAAAAGAAAAGGCATTTTCGAAAGTACAAATCTCCAGAATTTTCATCCAGACCCCGCAGGTCCAGAAAACCTTACAGATTCTTCAGAAAGCGGTCTTCTTCTTCCAAAGACTCCAAACGAAGAAAATCCAGCAGATGTTTTATCTGCAGGAAAAAAGGTCATTTTGCCAAAGACTGTCCCAACAAAAGAGCCAAGTCCATTCGTCTTGTAGAACATCTTCAGGCTACTACGGATTACTCTCCTCAACAAGATGAACTGGAATTCTACTTCTCTGAACAAGATGAACCCAATGATGAAACAGTGTTCGCACTACAACAGTCTTCTGATGATTCCGACAGTGATCAGTCCCAAGTCATTTTCCATCAACAGCTCTTGTCCCTTGACACTACGGTTCCTATACCCTCCATCAAAGTCCAAATCCTGCCTTCACAATTCCAAAGGCCCATTCCAGCAATTGGTCTCATCGATACTGGTGCACAGCGCAGTATGATCAACCCTCCTATTCTCCCACCAGACTCTTGGACCCAATCCGAAGAATATTTCAAAACTGTTAATGGCAACCTGTTCACCACTTCTTTGGTTACCAAAAAACCCATTGGTATCCAGATTTTCCCTAATTGTGTCATTTGGACCAAAGTCATTGGTTCAACTCTTCCTAATAAAGATATTTTGTTAGGATTTGACATCCTTCACCAGATCAAACACCTTCAAATCATTCCTCATGGAATTCGAGTCAAGTCTATGTTCAAACCATTCACAGATGTCTTGAAACTTTACAATCTGTCTGAAACCCCTCCATCATATCAGGATGTTTCTACCAAGCTTTTAAGTTTCTGTCCAGAGTCTCATTCTGAGTTCACCCATCCAAATCCTTTGTGGAAAAATCAGTCTTTCTTTGTTAAGTTACCCTTCAAACTTAATGAAGACATTAATCCCACCAAAGCCACTCATCCAGGAATGAGTCCATCTGACTTACTCCTAGCCCAACAAGAATGTTCTCAACTGTTAGCCCAAGGGTTAATTGAGCCCACAACCTCTCAATGGGCTTGCCAAGCCTTTTATGTTGAAAAGCATTCTGAAATTGTTCGAGGAAAGAAACGCTTAGTCATTGACTACCAGCCCTTAAACATGTTTTTGCAAGATGACAAATTTCCCTTACCTCGCCGACAAAGCATGTTTACTTTTCTCAAAAATGCCCAGATCTTTTCAAAATTTGATTTAAAATCAGGTTTTTGGCAATTAGGCATTGAACCCTCTGAACGATATAAGACAGCCTTTTGCATTCCCAATGCCCATTTCCAATGGACGGTCCTACCCTTTGGTCTCAAAACTGCCCCATCCATTTTCCAAAAATCCATGATCAAAATCTTTCAGCCTCTCCTGTCTAATGCCTTGATTTACATTGATGATATTTTACTTTTTTCAGGATCACATGATGACCATCACCGACTGCTCAATCAGTTCTATGATATTGTCCACAGTCATGGAATCATGCTATCTGCCAAGAAAAGCACCATTGCCACAGACACCATCGAATTTCTTGGTATGATCATAAAAGATGGCCATTACCAGCCAGGAAAGCACATTGCCCAAGAGTTGCTTCACTTTCCAGATCAGCAACTTTCCAAAAAGCAGGTCCAGCAATTTCTTGGAATTATCAATTACATCAGAGACTTTATCCCACATGTGGACCACTACACTCGTCACCTCTCGGCCTTATTGAAGAAAAAGTCTCCTGAGTGGAATGATGACCACACAAATGCTGTCACTACTCTCAAAAAGATTGCGCAAAATCCGCCTCCTTTAAAGTTGATTGCAGATGGAAAGCGCATACTACAGACAGACGCCAGTGATGAATCATGGGGTGCCATTCTCCTTGAAGAACTCAATGGAAAAGAACACTTTATCGCCTACGCTAGTGGACATTTTTCTGACACACAGCAGCACTACCATAGCGTGTTCAAAGAGATCTTAGCGGTAAAGTATGGCATCAAAAAGTTCGAGTACCATCTTATTGGCCACCACTTCCTTATCCGTATGGACAGCTCAGCCTTCCCCAATATTCTCAATTTCAAAGGCAAAACTGTTCCAGAAAAGATGTTACTCCGATTAAAAGATTGGTTTTCCAAATATGATTTTTCAGTAAAGCATATAAAGGGATCCCAGAACCTTATCCCTGATATGCTCTCTCGACTTTCAAAATCAGAGACACCTCCCATTCTGTTTTCCACCACTTACCATTTTCCTATCATTGCCATGGCTACATCCTTACCTCCTGAAGCTCTTACCAAAAAACCCTTTCCTTTGAATAAAACATTCTCCTCTGTTTTTGCCATCCAAGAGTTTGCAAGAAAAGCTGTTTTCCGTTTCTTCATGAAAGCTTACCTTATGGCTGACTCATTTCCATTTTCTACTTTCCACCCTGAAAATCTGTTTCTTACAGGTTTAACCCTTGACCCATCCAGAGAAATCACCGAAGACGAGTTATGGTACCTCTGGTGCCTAACTACCCTCTATGCAACCAAGCTCATCCTACCCATCGCCCCCACTTTGTCTCATCTTCTTAATCCAGACAAAGCTACCTCTCTCATCTGGACATTACTTGAATGGTTTTCACCAATTCCATGGTGGAGACACAAGCTCCAACACTTGTCAGAGATCTACAACCTTGATCGTATGCCATTACCTGAAGCTCAAATGTGGACATCCGTGTTCATAATTCACAGGCCTTATTTCCAACACCCGGATACACAGTTCTTTTGGACACAGGATCAGGTATACGAATGGTTCACTGCACCACACCCTTCCATCATTGAAAATGAGATCCAGCCTACCTTACATAACTACCTCCATCAGTTAAACCACCAAACTCCGCCACATAAGGATATTGTTCACACATCCTTAGGCCCACAACATGACCTCATCATGATCCCTACTCCATCAACCAGATCCAAGCCACCATCCACAGGAATCCTTATCAAAGAAGAAAGGCCAGACTACACTGACTTTCTCTTCCAGGACTCTCAGGACCCCTGGGAAGAATTTCTTCCTCTTAGCCAACACCTTCATCAGTTCCCTCAACCAACAATGGATGAACCTGGATCCTCCGACCCAGGACCATCAACCCGACCTTCCAAAAAATCACCTCGACCTTCTAAAGTTGACAAAGCCACCCAGACTTCCCCTAGGTATACTTCACAGTGTACTCCACGAGCTGAACATTGCCCTAATCCACCATGCCGTGGTCCCTCCTGTCAACATCCTAAACGTCCAAAGCTTCCAAGCAACTTTTTCCGCAAACCGCACCACTCCGGTGATACAGATCCCGATGCAACGGAAAGTTCCTCCGAAGATGACTACATGAACCTCCACTCACCATAAAAGTTATTTGTCTTATTGTGATTTGTCTTCTTGTTATCATTATGTCTCGTCTTGTCTTGTTGTAATAATTGTAATCATGTAACTTTACTTTTACTTTAAAGATAGGGGCCCTGTCCTATCTTTCTGAGATTCCTCCTCTATATAAGGAATTCTCATATGCTTGTAACGAATAGAATGTAACATATAGAAGTTTGCCAAGAAATAAACTCGTGTGTTTTTCTCTCACCATGAACTTCTAAACTTCTCTCTCTCTCTGCAAATGAAGTCCTAAAGAAAAGAAAAGGAATAAGGGTTTTAAATTTGTTCATTTTGAAACTTAAGTAAGTATGCTCTGCACTTGCCTTTAGCAAGGATCCTGTGCATCAGAAAGCTTTCGCAGTTTTCTTATCTGGTTTGGTACCCTGTTTTGACTAACGAAAGTCTGTTTTGGGTTGTATAACCCGAGAAGAAAATGAAAGTTTTCCTGATTCCCCAAATTGGTCAAAGTAAAAGCAAAAGCAACCATGATTACAACAAGACAAAACGAGACATAATGATGACAACAAGACAAATTACAACAAGACAAATAACTTTTAGGGAGAGTGGAGGTTCATGTAGTCGTCTTCGGAGGAACTTTCCGTTGCATCGGGATCTGTATCACCGGAGTGGTGCGGTTTGCGGAAAAAGTTGCTTGGAAGCTTTGGACGTTTAGGATGTGGACAGGAGGGACCACGGCATGGTGGATTAGGGCAATGTTCAGCTCGTGGAGTACACTGTGAAGTATACCTAGGGGAAGTCTGGGTGGCTTTGTCAACTTTAGAAGGTCGAGGTGATTTTTTGGAAGGTCGGGTTGATGGTCCTGGGTCGGAGGATCCAGGTTCATCCATTGTTGGTTGAGGGAACTGATGAAGGTGTTGGCTAAGAGGAAGAAATTCTTCCCAAGGGTCCTGAGAGTCCTGGAAGAGAAAGTCAGTGTAGTCTGGCCTTTCTTCTTTGATAAGGATTCCTGTGGATGGTGGCTTGGATCTGGTTGATGGAGTAGGGATCATGATGAGGTCATGTTGTGGGCCTAAGGATGTGTGAACAATATCCTTATGTGGCGGAGTTTGGTGGTTTAACTGATGGAGGTAGTTATGTAAGGTAGGCTGGATCTCATTTTCAATGATGGAAGGGTGTGGTGCAGTGAACCATTCGTATACCTGATCCTGTGTCCAAAAGAACTGTGTATCTGGGTGTTGGAAATAAGGCCTGTGAATTATGAACACGGATGTCCACATTTGGGCTTCAGGTAATGGCATACGATCAAGGTTGTAGATTATGCTATTACAAGAGTTTGACTTAGAGATCAAGGATAACAAAGGCAATGAGAATCAAATAGTATATCACCTCTCAAGACCGAAAGCAGATGCAAGTACTCTAATTAAGCAAGACATAACATAAACTTTTCATGATGAGCAGTTGCTGATGATACAACATGCACAGATGTTGCTACAACTTAGATTTGCATGATATGCAGAGTTTGCTAATTATTTGGTGAGTGAATTATTACCCCCTAATTTGGCCTACCAACAAAAAAATAGATTTTTTCATGATGTCAGAAACTATCAGTGGGATGACCCTCACTTGGACAAGTTGTGCTCAAACCATGTGATTAGAAAATATATTCTTGATGAGGAAATTTCAAACATTATGCAATCCTATCATGTTGCAGCATATGGTGGACATTTCAGTAGACATAAAACAGAAGTAAAAGTTCTTCAATCAAGTTATTACCGATCCGTTATTTTTAAAGATGCTTATGAGTTTGTTAAATATTGTGACAGGTGCCAAAGAACAGGAAACATTTCTCAAAAGCATGAAATGCCACTAACTAACATCCTAGAGGTTGAATCTTTTTTATGTATGGACAATATACTTTATGAGACCGTTTCCACCCTCCTTTGGCAACTTATACATCTTAATTGCAAAGGACTATGTATCCAAGTGGGTAGAAGTTGCAGTACTGCCAACAAATGATGCTAAAGTAGTGGTGAAATTTCCTTAAAAGAACATTTTCTCAAGATTGACACTCCTAGAGCCATAGTCAGTGATGAAAGAACCCATTTTTGCAACAAAATGTTTTATTGCAGTACTGGCCAAGTATGGGATCAAGGATAAAGTTGCTACAACATATCATCCACAAACTAATAGTCAGGTAAAAGTGTCCAACAAAGAGATAAAAAATATTTTGAAGTAGTGAATCCCAATAGAAGAGTTGATCTCTTAAATTGAATGACTCCTCATGTCCCCATACAAAATTGTTTACATAAAAGCTTGTCATTTGCCCTTAGAGCTGGAGTACAAAGCATATTGGGTAATAAAATAGCTGAACATGGATATGACTGCTGCAGCAGAATAGAAGAAGTTGCAGCTCTGTGAGCTAAAAGAGTTGAGGTTGTTTTCCTATAAAAATACAAAAATCTATAAAGGGAAGATCAAACAATGGCATGACAAGCAAATCCAGAAAAGGAAGCTTATTCCAGGTCAATAAGTAATGCTTAATAATTCAAGACTAAAACTTTTCTTAGGCAAATTAAAGTCTAGATGGTCAGGACCTTTCAAACTCATCAAAGTGTATCCTCATAGAGCTGTGGAGCTTCAAGATAAAAGACAAGCAAGGAATTCAAAGTGAATGGGCAAAGAGCAAAGCATTATATTGAAGGGAATGTGAACAATTCCAAGGAGGATATGTTCCTCAAAGATCCATTTTAAGAGATCATGGATGGTCATGTTGAAGGACCTAAAATCAACTGATAATTGGGAGGCAACCTAATAATGAAGGAAGTTATTTCGAATTTTTACTTAAACATTCAGTCAGTTTTGAGTACTTTTGATTTATGATTTTTTCATTTATCGAGGATTTAATTTCTTTTCTTTATTTTATTTTATTACAGTAAGTTTTTAGGAAAAAAAGGCAAAAAAAACTAACAAGAATTGTTGCAACATCACGTACAATATGACAATTGGAAGGTGGTTATTGTTGAGTGTTAGAAAATATATATTTGTAAAGGAGAAAATCGTCATTTTACACTTCAAGTTTTACTAACACCCTTACTTTTATGTATTTAACCTTTTTGTGATTTAATTACATGTGTTTTATTTTAATTAAGTATTTTATGTATTTTAGGAGCCTTATAGTTATTTCACAATAAATGAGAGATCGTACGGCAAAACGAACATCACTTTTGAACTCAGGACGGTCGAAAACCTTAGGAGGAGTATAAAAGGAAAAATGACATTGTTCCCATGTACGGTACTGTCAACGTTACTGTTCATGACATTGTTCACATAGACGGATCGATGATGTGGCATTGACTGATGAGGTGGTACGATCCTGTTGGGCTAAAATTTTTATGGACTGTTGATTGGTGACGTGGCAGCATATCAGTGGACCAAAAATCTCCCGTACGGTACATGTATTACACAGGATTATTTTCAACCAAACTGCGTCACTATTCAAGCCGGGTCAAACCGTATTACTGTTCAAACCGTGTGGTCAAACCGCGTACTGTTGACTGATGACGTGGCGTAATTCTGAGCATTCAAACTATTTTTAATCCAATGGCCATGATTTACTCAATGTATCTATAAAAGGGGGTCTTCCCCCCCTAATTTGATATCTCTGAATCCATTTTTTGGCTCCATTGTCTGTAATTCCTTCTCCATCTTGTATGTGTTTTAATAAATTCTCATTTTGCCCCTAGTTCAATTATGAGTAGCTAATTTTCTTTCAAGCTTGGGTTGAAGGTGAAGTCTCAACATGTGTCATGGGCTTTATTTAGTAAATTTATTTTCTCTTCTCCTCTAATATTTGTGGATATTTTGACTTCTCATCGATAAATAATAATAATATTGTATAGAAATCGCCCTGGTTTCACTAGCTCCCTAGTACAAGATTATTATTATTTGGCACAATAAACCCTTAGCACCATATTGATTAGAGTGTGGTTTATGAGGTGTGGATTCCCCTCTCATGATTTAATTGGTATTAATAAGGAATATTTAGTTTATGGTGCATGTTGATACAGATTCAGATACTCAAGTGCTTCAATCATAATAGTTTTCTCTTCAATTTCTTCTCACCATTTTAATTCAAATTTTAGGATAATTTAAATCACTTCCATCACAAATCCAACTACCCATTTACAAAATTAATTCTACACACAATTAAAATCCACCTCCTCGTGGGATAGACACTCGTCACCATTAGTCTATTCTACAATAGATTCGTGCACTTACGAGTTCAATAAAATTTGCACAACAAGTTTTTTGCGCCGTTGCCGAGGAGGTGGATTTTAATCACTTCCATCACAAATCCAACTACCCATTTACAAAATTAATTCTACACACAATTAAAATCCACCTCCTCGTGGGATAGACACTCGTCACCATTAGTCTATTCTACAATAGATTCGTGCACTTACGAGTTCAATAAAATTTGCACAACAAGTTTTTTGCGCCGTTGCCGGGGAGGTAAGTAATTTTAATTCATAGAATTATTTTTGTGAATAATTTCTTTTATTTGTTTTCTTGTGTTTTTTTATTAAAAAAAAGGAACAAAAATGAATCTACATTTAAAGGTTAGTATTTCTTTTCTTTTTCTCTTCTTAAAATTCTATAATTTAATTTTCAATTAATTTTTCTTTGTAATTTTTTTTGCTTATCTTATTAATTTATTTTTAGTTAATTTATTTCACGTATTTTTTTGTTTTGCGTATTTTTATAGTAAGGTTGTAATAGTGCGATAAAGTTAGTATCGTAATTTCTCCTTTTTCTTTATTTTTTTTTGTTTTGTTCCTATTTATTTTTTTTTGTTCTTTGCATGCATGGTTGTAGGCCATTATTACCTAATCTTAAACTTATAGACCTTAAATTAGAAAAAACAATTCACACGCACAAGTTAAAAATAAATTTGAAATGGATTTGCAACAACAACAAGCACCACAGGAGAGGCCAGTTAAGGATTACTTCAGTCCCTTAACTAATTTGAGCACATCATGCATAAGATACCCAAATGTAATTGCTACGAGTTTTGAACTAAAACTTAGTGTGATAAATTGTCTCCCAACATTCTATGCCTTAGAAAATGAGGACCCATATAATCATCTGAATGATTTTCATGCTATTTGTCAAACTTTTAAATACGATAATTTTTCAAACGATGATGTTAAACTCAGATTATTCCCATTTTCTTTAAAAGATAGAGCTCGTTCATGGCTTAATACATTACCTACCAATAACATCACATCATGGGAACAAATGGTAACTAAATTTTTGAATAAATATTTCCCAATGCATAAAACCAATGCTATTTGCAGGAAAATCTCGGAGTTTACCCAGAGAGAGGATGAGTAGTTTTTCGAAACATGGGAGCGATTCAATGGGCTATTTTTGAAGTGTCCATATCATGGGTACGTGAATGACACCAATGTCAATACTTTTTTGAGGGATTATTGCCGAATGTGCAAGAATGCCTAATGGCAACAAGCGGAGGAGAACTAATGTCAAAAAGTGCATAAGAAATTTGGGAATTCTTCCAGCGACAAGCGGATAATTCCCAACAACGGAATCGATCACTCAGGAATAGTAGAAAAATTAAGGGAGTGAATGAAGTTCACATTAGCAAGTTAAGTTCAGAAATTAAAGAAGTCAAAACGATAATTGAAGGTCTCTCTTGACAAATAGCATCGTTATCGACTGCTAAATCAACAGAGCCACATGATCATCACTCATATTCAGATCAAGCCAATGCCATAGGTGTAATGAGAAAACCATCAAATTACAACTCATACTCCAACACATATAACCATGGATGGAGAAACCACCCCAATTTTTCATGGTCTCAAGGATTTCAACAGAATGGACCAACAGCTCCAGCTCCGCCAATGCAACCAATTTCTCAAATTTATCAAGCCTCTCAGCCACCATTTAGACCATACAATTAGAACCAAAACTACTCTCAACCCAGACCATGGGAGGATTCATTCTAGAATCTCAATAATGTTACTCACTTTACGATTGAGCAACAAAACCGCACCATTGATAGAGTACGAAATGAGTTGAGAGCAGGTTTCAACGCACAAGCTCAATCAGTTCCAACCCTCGAGAAGATGGTGGGACAACTTGCTTCTTCAGTTTAGACTTTGGCAATGACTGTTGAGAAAGGCAAGTTTCCAAGTCAACCAGTGCCTAATCCTAAAGGAGTACATGAAGCAAGTACCAGTTCACCACAGCAGCATGGAGAGGTCAAAGCAGTCATGACCTTGCGAAAAGGAAAAGAAGTCGACAACAAATTGGAGATGCCGATGACAAAAGAAAATCAAATTGTACCTGTGAATGTTGAGGATTTACCATCGGAGGAGAAAGAAGAAACCAACCCACGAGAATATGTTCCCAAAGCTCCATTTCCTTAGAGATTAGCTAAAGGAAAGAAGGGAAAATCCACAGGTGAGATTCTTGAAATCTTCAAACAGGTAAGTGTTAATATCCCTTTACTTGATGCTATAAAACAAGTTCCATCTTATGTCAAGTTTTTTAAAGACCTTTGTATTAAAAAGAGAAACATTCACGTTCAAAAGAATGCATTTTTAACAGAAAACGTTAGTTCTATACTCCAACACAAAATTTCTTTAAAATACAAAGACTCAGGCTCCCCCACTATCTCATGTAGCATAGGGAACCACACAATTGAGAATGCTTTGTTGGATTTAGGAGCTAGTGTAAATTTGTTGCCTTATTTAGTTTTCGTGAAACTTGGATTGGGAGAATTACACCCAACTCCAGTGGTGTTACAGCTTGCAGATCGGTCAACGAAAATACCTCATGGTATTGTAGAGGATGTGCTTATCCAGGTAGACAAGTTTTATTTTCCTGTTGATTTAATTGTAATTGACACTCAACCAATACAGGATTCAAGGAAGCACATTCCCATTATCCAACCTTTCTTGGCAACTGCCGATACTCACGTTCAATGCAGAACTGGAAATATGCAGTTGTCCTTCGGCAACATGACTATGGAGCTGAACATCTTCAACATTGCCAAATAACCTCACAATATAGATGATGGAATTGTTGATGTGGATTTAATTGAAGCATTAGTTGATGACACTTTTGTTTCAAACCTTAGTGATGATCTTTTACAAACATATTTAACTCACTTAGTTTTGATTTTGATATTGACAGATCGGTTGATGAGGTCAACGTCCTGCTTGACTCAGCACCATCCATAGACACTAATAAATGGAAATCAAGAGTTGAACAACTAACACCATCAGAGAAGAAACTCATCCCATCATCAGAATCACAACTGAAACTCGAGCTTAAACAATTACCCAACACTTTGGAATATGCATTTTTGAGAGAAGAAAGTACTCTACCGGTAATCATCTCATCATCCCTTAATGACTAACAAAAAGGTAAGTTGTTGGATGTTTTAAAAGAGCACAAAGGAGCATTAAGATGGACCATAGCAGACATAAAAAGTATAAACTCCGTAGACTACATGCATTTACATTCACCTTGATGAAAATGCTAAACCTAATAGGGAAATACAACGTCGATTAAATCCTAACATGATAGAAGTTGCTAGAACTGAAGTCCTTAAGCTATTAGAAACATGTATCATTTACCCAATTTCTGATAGTTCATGGGTCAGTCATGTACAAGTTGTCCCTAAAAAGTCAGGAGTCACAGTAGTTACGAATACTGATAATGAATTGATACCCACTGGAGTAACTACAGGATGGCGTGTATGCATTGATTATAGAAAGTTGAATTTTGTCACATGTAAAGACCATTTTCCTTTACCATTTATCAATCAAATGCTTGATAGATTAGCAGGCCATGAATTTTATTGCTTTCTAGATAGCTACTCATGATACAATCAGATCCCCATAGCACCAAAAGATCAGGAGAAAACCACTTTCACTTGCCCTTTTGGCACATTTGCATATAGAAGGATGCCATTTGGATTATGTAATGCACCTGCTACATTTCAACAATGCATGTTAAGCATTTTTTCTGATACGGTTGAACGATGCCTTGAAGTCTTTATGGATGACTTTTTTATTTTTGGTGACTTGTTTGATCAATGTTTACATCATTTAACACTAGTTCTACAGAGATGTATCGAGAAGAACTTAGTCTTAAATTGGGAAAAGTGCCATTTTATGGTAAAACAAGGTATTGTTCTCGGTCACATCATTTCGAGCAAAGGTATTGAGATTGACAAAGTTAAGGTGAATCTCATTTTTAATCTTCCTCCACCTAAAATAGTCAAAGAACTAAGATCTTTCTTTGGGCATGCTGGTTTTTATAGAAGTTTCATTAAAGATTTTAGCAAAGTTTCTAGACCCTTATGCAATCTACTTGCTAAGAATGTACCTTTTGTCTTTGATGATTCATATCTTGTGGCATTTGAAAAATTAAAGCAGTTGTTGACATCATCACCCATCATTTAGCCCCCAAATTGGAACTTACTATTTGAGCTCATGTGTGATGCATCTGATTATGCAGTAGGAGCAGTTTTAGGACAAAGAATTGATTGAATTCCCCATGTTATTTACTATGCTAGTATGACATTGAATGATGCATAGTTGAACTATTCAACTGCTGAAAAAGAAATGCTAGCAGTAGTGTTTACATTGGAAAAATTCTGATCCTATCTCATTGGTTGTAAAATAATTGTATTCACAGATCATGCTACTCTTAAATATCTTCCCACAAAGAAAGATGCAAAAGGTAGACTAATTCATTGGGTGTTACTTTTACAGGAATTTGACTTGGAATTCAAAGATAAGAAAGGCACATAAAATGTTATGGCGGACCATCTCTCTCGTCTCCATTTTGACACAATTACAGAACCATTAATATTGAATGAGTCATTTCTAAATTAACAATTAATGAGTGTGGAAGTATTACCATGGTATGCTGACATTGTGAATTATCTTGTTACAGGTCAACTTCCAGAGCACTGGACCAAGCAAGACAAAACTATTTTTTTTGCGAAAATAAAGAATTTCTTTGGGATGACCTGTATTTGTTCAAGTATTGTGCTTATCAAATTGTTAGACGATATGTCCCAGAAATGGAAATTCAGAATATTCTTTCATTCTGCCATGAACGAACTTGTGGAGGCCATTTCAGCACTAAGAAAACAGCGACTAAAGTTTTACAATGTGGTTTCTATTGGCCAACTATATTTCGAGACGCTTACACTTTCTGTACTTCATGTGATAGGTGTCAACGAATGGGGAGCATTACACGAAGGAACATGATGCCGTTAAATCCAATTTTAGTGGTTGAGATTTTTTACGTATGGGGTTTCGACTTCATGGGATCCCTTCCTCTTTTTGGCCATCAATACATATTGGTTGTTATTGACTATGTATCGAAATAGGTAGAAGCAATTCCATGTAGAACCAATAATCACAAGGTGATGATAGGATTTTTGAAAAGCAACATTGTTTCACGCTTTGGATTCCATCGAGCGATAATCAGTGATGGTGGTGCCCACTTTTGTAACAAAGCATTCAAAACTCTTTTGACAAAGTATTCAATCACTCACAAAGTGGCGACCCCATATCATTCGTAAACTAGTGGCCAAGTTGAGATCTCTAATCGAGAAATAAAGCACATATTAGAAAAGACGGTGAGGCCAGACATAAAAAGATTGGTCATTAAGACTTGATGATGCATTATAGGCATATAGAACGGCTTTCAAGACCCCGATTGGGATGTCACCCTACATACTAGTGTATGGAAAAGCTTGCCACCTACCTGTGGAACTCGAGCAGCGTGCATATTGGACCATTAAGAAATTCAACTTTGACATGCAAAAAGCTAGCTCAGAAAAAAGATTACAATTGGCAGAATTTGAAGAAATTCGCAATGACGCATACGAAAATGCCAAGATTTACAAGCAGCGAATGAAAATCTTTCATGACAAGCAAATTATGAGAAAATCTTTTACTCCAGGTCAAAAAGTGCTTTTATTCAATTCTTATTTGCACCTATTCCCAGGTAAGTTATGCTCTTGATGGCCTGACCCTTTTATTATTCATACTGTTTTTTCACATGGGGCAATTGAAATTAAGGACCCAAAGAACGGTGTCACGTTTAAAGCTAATGGTCAAAGATTAAAGCCATATCTAGATTACCAACCACATGGACATGATATCGATATAAATTTGAGTGACCCACCAGATTTGAATTGAGTTTTTTTTCTTTCTTTTCGGTGATTTGATTTTTTTTTCTTTTTATTATTCTTTTGCTAATTGAAATTATTTTTGTATAAATGTGTTTCTTTAACCATTAAGTTTTCTCTTATCATTGTTAATCATGAGTGTCATAGCTAAACAGTTCCTCCTGAACATTCTTAAACCACTTCAACGTGTAAAATCTCATCTCAAAAGACAGATTCGATTTTGTAAGACACATCGTATTTGGGCTCTGCAACCACCAGAGTTAGTATCCTATGTCGAGGATTTAGAAAGCCAACTCAGAGACATTGAGAGAGGTGTCTACAACATCCAGTTGGAGCTTGAGGTAAATTCAATAAGAGGACGATTTTAATTTTCTTTGTGTGTTTTAATTTGTTTTTCTGTTTGTGTTTTAGTTTGTTACCCTGGTGAAGTAGAGGATAACGGTACTCCGTGACAATCAAGTTGGTTACTTCAGTTTTCCCATAATAACTGATATTCTGAATTGAAGGTATGGACAGAAACGAGATTCTAGCGAAGCTTCACAAGCAATTCCCTTCACTTCCTCAGACTATCCTCCTTACAATCTATAAAGCTCGGTCCGAACACATGCGATTGCTCATGAGGAATAGCATACCTACTGAAATCCATTGGTTAATTGAGGCTAAAGTACGATTGGTAGGGAAGATAAGATTCAATTCATTAGGGATGTCTTGAATAAAGAGTCATTGGATGATATCATTTTGTCTCTTGAAGTTTATGATACACACTGATACACACTGATCATGAATCCTTAAAGCATTTAAAGAGCCAAAGTAAGTTAAATCGAAGGCATGCTACTTGGATGGAGTACATTGAGAAAATTCCCTTTGTCATTCGGTATAAATAAGGTAAAGAGAACATAGTTGTCGATGTATTATCTCGGAGGTATGTGCTTTTTAATTCCTTGAGTGCCAAAATGCTTGGATTTAAGTACGTTAAAAAGTTATATGCCAATGATTCTGATTTTGTTGATGTGTTTGCTACATGTGATAAAGGATCATTTGGATACCAACCGGGGATTCCATGAACTGGAGTTGTCTGTATTCTCCTAAGCTTTCTAGCCAGTCTCGTAAAGAACCCGTGGAGCGGGCCATGAATTCACGAAGAACGGCTTGAGGCTGAGCATTAGGCTTGAAAACAAGCTTTGTGTGCCTAATAGTTCTATGCGCAATTTTCTAGTGAGAGAGGCACATAGTGGTGGCTTGATGGATCATTTTAGGGTTAAAATAACCTTAGAGACATTGCATGAGCATTTTTATTGGCCTAAGATGAAAAATGATGTCATTTGCATATATAATAGATGCATTGCATGTAGAAAGCCCAAGTCTAAGGTTTTACCAAATGGTTTGTATACACTTTTACTAGTCCTTAACAAGTCTTGGGTAGATATTTCTATGGATTTCGTTTTAGGGATGCTTCAGACTCGAAATGGAAGAGATTCTATTTTTGTGATCGTAGATAGATTCAGCCAGATGCCAGATTTCATTCCATGTCATAAGTCAGATGATGCCACCCATATAGCTGATTTGTTGTTCAGAGAGGTAATGCGACTCCATTGTGTTCCTAAGAGGATTGTTTCAAATAGAGACGCTAAGTTCCTTAGTCACTTTTAGAAGGTATTACAGGGTAAATTAGGTACTGAAATTCTATTTTCTACTACTTGTCACCCTCAAACTGATGGCTAAACTAAAATGATCAATAGAACTTTTTCTTAACTTTTGTACACTATCATTAATAAGAATTTGAAGTCTTTGGAAGATTGTTTACCATTTATAGAGTTCGTATATAACAGGAGCACTCATTCTTCGACCATTTCTCCTCTATTTGAGATTGTTTATGGTTTTAATCCATTGATCTCCTATTGATGGGAGAGCTAGCTTGGATGGTCAAAAGAAAAAGGAGTTGGTAAAGTCCATTCATGAGAAAACAAGACTTCATATTAAGGAAAAAAAATGAGCAGTACGCTACTCAAGTTAATAAGGGTAGGAAACTTTTGATTTTTGAACTCGGTGATTAGGTTTGGATTCACATGCGAAAAGAGAGGTTTCTAGCCTAGAGGAAATCTAAGTTGCACCCTCGAGGGGATGGTCCATTTTAGATTCTTGAGCATATCAATGACAATGCTTATAAAGTGGATCTTCTAAGTGAGTATAACTTGTTTGCTACATTTAATGTTTATGATCTTTCTCCCTTTGATGTAGGTTCAGGTTCAAGGATGAATCCATTTGAGGAGAGGAGGAATAATGTGATCTAGAGTGCTCAGAGCATTAAAGATCCATTACTTACTTTAGAAAGGCAAATTATGACAGCACGAGCTAAAAAGATCAAGAAAGCAATCCAAGGATTTGTTCAAGCTACTTTGGATGAATTCAATTCAATTTTAATTTTCAAGAGATTAATATTTAAGATGGCCTTGAAAAAGGAGGAACCAGCCTTGGTATACTTTATTTGAGTTAATGAGGTGGTGAGAATCGGAGAGGATAATTTGTTAAGTAAAAAAAGGGCTAGAAAAGTAATTTTAAAGTTATAGCTGCATTTCTTACATCAAGAGCTTTGAAACAGTATATTGGGGTCCCAAATTCGAGATCATATGCCCAAGTTACAGTCCTTTTAAAATCAATAGCTCTGCAGGCAAAGGCCCATGTGACTCCGGGTTTTAATTTTAGGGTTAGTCACTTTATACAAACACTCTTTTTACTGAGGGTATGGTAGGATTAGAATGAACCTGATTGATTTCCTGAACTATAGAAATAACATAAATTTCTTTTATGTCATAATTATCTGTTAAATCTGCAAGGATAAATGTTGTTTGATCATCTTGTTCTGTTTGTTCAGAGAAGTTTGATTCAACATCTTCTTGATCATAAAACATTGAAGATTGTTGTAGATGTTGGATAAGGCGAACAACTTTGGCAGACTAGTTTGGATAATTTCTTGTAAAATGACCTCGTTTCTTAAAGATGAAACATTGGTTATGATTCTTTTTCCCGAATTAAGATGGATCCTTTTTCTTGAAATATCTATAGGGCTTTTTGAATTTGTTAGAAGAGGATTTGTGAGGGTGTTTATGAAAATGTCCCTTTTTTGTGGAACAAGTGCATTTCTTGTCATCTTTGTACTGGATCTTTAGATACGGCTTTTTGCAAGCTGAAGCAAACGATTATCTGTTTTCAATGAGGTCTTTAAAGAAATATTTCTGCTCACATATCTTGTCGAGACACAACATAGTCAATTGAAAAATCTTTCTAAGAGAGATGTTGGCTATGTCAAGGTTGAAAGCTACTATTTGCCTTTGAAGTTCTGGTTGGAGTTCTGGAGGAAGTGAAGTAATGAAAACATGCTTCAAAGTTGGATCATTAAATCCATTGAGCTTGTAATAAAGGATGCTCATTCTCTTGTAATGCATCTCCAAATGGTTGCATTTGAGGGAGCAACATTTCATCTGATGGAATTCTTTTCTAGCTGCTTCATTTGCTGCTGGTTCTCCAATAGATTGTTCATGAATGACTGCAAGAGTTGTGGCTGGTGTAGTTTGGATTAGTTGAAGCTGTCTATATTCTCCCAAACTTTCAAACCAATCTCTTAGTGAACCTTTAAATCTGGAATAGAATTCTCAAAGAATTATTTGAGACTGAACATTTGGTCTTGTCATCTGCACCTCAATCCAAGCAGCAAATTCTTGATATCTGGCTTGCCATTTGTGTCGGGGAATGTCATCAAAAGTGAACCATGATGTTGGAGATGGTTTGGGAGATGACTCAGGAGCTGCGGAAGGAGGAACTGGTTCAGTCTGTGAACTATCTTGGTCTCTATTCTCACTTTCCTCATTTGACTTATGCACACTTGGTGTAGATGTACTTGGTTCCTCTGTTTTTGTCAATAGTTGGACCATTAGTAATCCAGAGATGTCTGCATATTGAGATTCTGAGTCTGAAGATGATTGTTTATAGGAATTGGGACTATCATTGGAAGATGAGTCTGGATAAGTACCATTGTCTTGTGAACCAACACTTTGGTAATAGTATTGGTGAACATGAGCTTTATCTTTCTTTGATGGCTCTGGAGTTACTTTTGGAGAGTCTTCTGGTACAGGAGACGTTTCTCTTGGTTTTGGTTATGAGATTTTGAATTTTGTGGTTGGCTTCTTTGGAGTAGATTGAGTGGGTTCCTGGTTTCTGTAGAGAAGACTAGAGAGACCAAAGAACTTGTTATAGAAGGATGATAAAAAGGTTGGTATGTATCAAAGAACGGGGCAGGAATGGGTAAAGATTGAGTTTTGGTGAAAAAGGATGGTTGTTCTTTCTCTGCATCAATTCTAGCTAATTATGCTTTGAGCTTCCTAATCTTTGCTTCTTTTTTATTGAATTCTGGACCCCAAATACGATTATTGATCATCGTTCTGAGATCAGTATCTAACTAAGAGATTTTTCTTGGAAGATTTAAATAAACTTGTTCAAGCTGAGCACTGATGGAATCCACATTTGTTTTAGATTTTGACATCTGCGTTGCAACTTTATTAATCTTTCTGCCAAGGTTATGAAGTGCCTGATTCTAAGCATTGGTATTTTGAGTTTGCCAATTTAAGACCGCCTCATATGGTTTTGGAGGTTCTGGTTGGCTAGAAGAAGTTATGGGTGATTGCATAAAAGGTTGAGAAATAACCTTTGTTTGTGAATCTGTTTATTTCTCCAGAGGGGGAAAATATTCTTGGTAAGACTGGCTGGAAGAAAAAAACATCAGGCATGACCTGAGCTTTATTGGATAAGGAATAGATTCTTGTGGAATGGCCTTTTTGTCCTCCATTTCTATCCATTTGAGAGCTATTTTGTAGACTGGTAAAGGCTGGCTTGAGCTTGGATCATTTGGTAGCTCTAGAGAATACGATTTGCAAGGATTTTTTGAATGGGAAGGCTTCTTCTTTCTCCTTCATCTTCTTCTTATAATTTCAAAGTCTTCATCATCATCATATGGATCGTCCAAACAAGGGCAATCTGGGTTGCACATATGAGCTTTTGGAACATCCCATAAAAAGTGACTATTGACTTTGTCAGGATAAACTGGATATCCTTATGAAGAAAACCCATAAATTGGAAGGTTTTCCTCCTATGTCGAGGATATTGCTGTGATCATAGTAGTATAAGAGAGCCTCGGAGCTTCTGGAGCTGAAGATTGTCCTGGTTACTGAAAGGACAATTTAACTTGGCCATTAGATCTTCTTTGAAAGATAGCCTCATAGGTCTGGATTGGTTCTGAATTATGATGAAATTGCTCATAATTGGAGAGCCATTTTAGTGGCGTTAATTTGAGCAATTCTTGTTTTTTAATCTGCTTTGGGATCTGGATGATGGTTGGGATTGTGTTTGTATCTGCAAGGATCATTAATGCATCTGTGGTTGTTTGTGAAGTGGGGAGATCTAGTGCATGATTCTGTAATCGATACACTATTTGGAGCTGAACCTGAACTTTTATGGTTGTTGACAGATTTGGGTCTTTAATGGACATGTTAAAGTTAGGATAGAAGGTTAACAACACACTTCCAGCATGGAGTGTTGTTAATACAGTACCGATGACAGCATGTTGGAATTCCTTGAATCGGGTGTCCAGCAAGGTAACTCTAGATGAAACTAGCAAACCTTTTCTTCCATGCAAAGTGAGGATTAATCTTACACCTCCTAAATGAAGGTCTGTATACCCTTCTCATTTCCAATTGGTAACGAGATCAATAGGTATCTCAAGTGTAACATATTGTTCACTTTGGGAGGCTTAAAGAGCACATTGGTCCAGTCTGGACGACTAAATATATTTTTTAGGAAGAGGTCTTTTTGTAGAAATCAAAGTTCGGATGCTTCTGGTAAAGGGGGTTTTTTGTTTGTAAAGTTGATAAGGGCTCATTACTAGGAACTATGACTCATTAATCTGTGCTGACTCAGGGATGTAAGAGTATTCAATAAGATTTTCAATTTTTGAAGCAAAATGTTTTGGCAAGAACGAGGAAGGGAAAGAGAAGAAGAAAGAGATATATGAGAAGATTGAGAAGAAGCTGGATTTGTAGATGAAGATACCATATGAATGAAGTTTCTCCTAGGTTTACAAGTAACCCTTGAACACATTAAACTATAATACCACCTCTGCTTGAGTTCGTTTGGCTCTGATACCAGTCGGGGTCAGAGTACGTGGCGTTCTTATACCAAAACTATAACAGGTTGAACCTATTATTTGGACCAGTAGTCTGCAAGTTCGGGTTTCCAGCCGATATACCCTTAATCCTTTATATACCAAATCAGTGGAGGAGATTAACTGCCCACGATACCACCCAAGAACAAGTCATGTCCTAGACCTTTAGAAAGGGTGAACGTTGTGGGAGAGTAATTTCGATAAACTGCTTTAAAAATAAATTAGGACTTTTCTGATGCACAGGATCTTTAATTAAAGGCAAGTGTACAGCATACTCAGTATGGATATAGAGATGAAACGCTTTTAGAATAGTGGCTCAAGTATTAACTTGCTACTTAGAAGAAGAAAGGTTTTTAAAAAGACATTGGAATTATGAACAAACTTCCAAATGTTTATTGAAGATGTTCTGCCGAATACAAAGACTTGAGAGCTCTTATATAGAGCTTCTAAAAGCAAAAGATCAGACATGACCACACGTGAAAAACATAAAAACACACTTTAGATAGGACAGGACCCTTATCTATTTTTATTAAAGCCAAGATTCTTGGAGTTGAGGGGTATCTGGATGGTGATATGTAATTTGTCTCTTTTTCATACTACTTTCAAGTTTTTCATATCTGCTAATAGATCAAATAATCTTCATTAAGCCCATCATTGTCGATAGGTTCTGGCTGAGGGGCTAGCTCAGTAGGCAGACTTTGAGATTGTTCAGAAGGAAGAAGAGACTAGAAATCTTTCCAAGGGTCTTGAGCATCTTGGAAAAGGACATTAGTGTAATCAAGATGCTCTTCTCGAATGAGAATTTCTTGAGGACTGGAACTTGATCCTGGGGTACATGTTTGAGCTTTTGGTAAAATCTCAAGTGAGTGAGATGTTCCTATGGAGGTGTGGTAAATATCTAATGGGGCTAGTTGAACATTATTGAGTTCCATAAGAAAATCTTTGAGAGTTGAGATTACAGTCGAATCATGGTTAATTGGAAATGGATGTGGAACTGTTTTCTATTCATAAGCCATGTCTTGTGCCTAGTAATCCCTTGTGATTGGGTGTTGAAAATATGTCCTGTGTATGATGAACACGGAGGTGAGCATATCTGCTTTTTAGTCAGGAAGTCTGTTTAGTTGGTGGTGGTTTAAAATGTTTTGAAGCTGTTTGCGTCACCATGTGAGTGGTGAAAACCATTCAAGTAATGTCCAGAGGAGGGACGACGCATGATCAGGTGTGGAGATGTGCCTAGGATGTGGCTGAAGAGGAAGGACTAATTTTATGGCATATAGAATTGTGAGACACCAAACATACCATAATTCTTCTGAAATGGCAAGATTTGGACTGAGGGTGAATCCTGTAAGAAATAAGTGTTCCAGGTGGAGAGATGGAAAACAAAGTGGTTGGGTTTTATAGACATTCATGAAATATCGGAAAAGGAATTTTCACGCAAAATCTTGAATTTGGAAAGCTAAACTCAAGGAGAGATTGAGGGGAAAAGTCTTTTGGGTTAAGGCTTTGAAAGAAAGAGAACGATTCTTGGCTATGATTGGTGTCATGGCCCAAGCCTCCACATGGCCTGGCCCATGGAGAATTCTAGAGCTATGGAGACTTGTGTAGAGCATGTAGATATTTTCTATGTAATTAATGTGTTTAGGTGGTAGTTATGATTACTCTAGAGACTCTCTAGATACTTCCTTGTACTCTATAAATAGAAGAGGGCCTCATTTGGCTAAAGATATAAAAAGCAATATAGAATTCCAGCACACATAGCTTTGTGGGCATTCTATCGAGCAATATATGTTCTTTCCTCCCAACATTTGTGTGTTAGAGTGAATCCTCTTTCCTCTTCTCGAATCCAGCAACGGATTTGGGTGTAAGGCTGACTTAGGGCCAAGAGAGTGCAAATTTGGCGCCTAAGGCCGCACGGCATAGCGTTGGAATGAACCGGGCCGTGACAGTTGGTATCAGAGCCATCTACACTCGTGGGTAGTTGCGTTGTTCGAAAAGAAGGATGTCGGAGATCACTCATGATGACCAAAAGGGGAGGGAGCCTAACCCCAATGCGAAGAAGGGTAAAAACAGCAAGGAGAAGTCGGTGGACTTGCACAACACCATGGAGAACCGGGTTGTCCGTGGGGAGATTGCTGTCGCCGAGATTAAGGAGCGCCTCGAGATCTTTGAGCAAAAGATGGAGGAGGTGGATGATCTTGGTGAGCGAATGGGCGATCTAAGCCATGACGTGGTGGCGTAACGAGGAAGCCTTGAGGAGTTCCAAGCGGTGGTCTTGAACTCTATTGAGGTGCTGAGGGCTCAAGTGGAGGAGCTTCACGTGGGCCTTAAAGAGACTAAGATGGATTGGGCACTTTGCAAGAAGGCGGTGCCCAGCGGGGTGCTCAACACCAATGCCGCACTTCCTATGAGGGTCGAGGTTCCGAGGCCAAGGAGGTACGGGGGCAAGCGGGATGCCCAGGAGATCGAGAACTTCTTGTGGTCCATGGAGAGGTACTTCGAGGCCACCAACATCCAAGGTGAGCAAGAGAAGGTGAACATTGCGACCGGGTACCTTGAGGATCACGCGACCGCTTGGTGGCAGCGGAAGCATGCAGAGATTGTGCGCGGGACGTGCATCATCAACACATGGGACTTGCTGAACTGCGAGCTCAAGAGGCAATTCTATCCGGGGAATGTGTCATATGAGGTTCGTAAGAAGATGCGGGAGCTGAAGCACACGGGGCCTATCTCGAAGTATGTCAATGATTTCTCAAAGCTCATGCTCCAAATTGACAACATGAACACGGATGACTTGCTGTTCAACTTCATGGAGGGACTCCAGCCATGGGCACAACGGGAGTTGCAGCGGCGCCAAGTGAGTGACATCTCTACAGCCCTCACCGAGGCTGACACGCTTGTGGAATTCCGGAAGGGTGAGTCTTCCAAGCCGAAGAAGGATGATAAGCCGCAACATGGCAAAGGTGGGGGAGCGAAGGGAGATAAGCCGCACCATGACGGCAAGGATAAGCCACAAAAGAAGGATGGCCCGAAGGATGGTTCGAAGGATGGCAAGAAGGAGGCTAAGCAGAAACACAATTGCTTCCTTTGCGATGGGGACCATTGGGTGCGGGACTGCCCAAAGAAGAAGGCTTTCAACGCCATGTTTAGTGAGACCGGGGAGAAGCAACCGGAGGCACCACCAGCGGATGCCGCCAACATGGGCTGTCTCCAAATCTTCAATGCGCTAAATGCCAAGCCAATTCCAGCCAAGGTGCAGGACAAGTCGCTCATGCACGTTGAGGCTACGATCAACGGAAAGCGAGTGCAAGCCTTGATTGACACGGGAGCATCCCACAACTTCATCAAGGTGGATGAAACCAAGCGGCTTAGACTCAAGGTTGAGAAATCGGATGGCTGGCTCAAGACGGTGAATTCGGAGGCTAAACCACTTAGCGGGGTAGCGCGGGATGTGGAGCTACAACTAGGCCCTTGGCGAGGTAAGGCCAATTTCTCGGTTGTACCTTTGGATGATTTTAACGCTTGTTTTGGGCATGGAATTTTTGCGACAGTTCAATGCGGTGCCACTTCCGAGGTACAACTCGATGTGTATTCTAGAGGGAGCCCCATGCTTGGTTCCGACCGCAAGTAAGGCCACACCACCAGGCCAACTTTCCGCCATGCAAATCAGCAAAGGTTACAAGCTGCATGAGGACACATTTCTCGCCACCATTCATGAGGTCGGTGATGGGAAGAACGCTATGGCTATGGAGCCCATACCGGAGGCGGTAGGTCAAGTCCTTGAGGCGTATAAGGATGTGATGCCACCCGAGTTGCCAAAGCGGTTGCCGCCACGAAGGGAAGTAGACCGCAAGATTGAGCTGGAGTATAAGCCCGGAAAGGCTAATTTGGTAGCGGATGCCTTGAGTCGGAAGGCCGAGCTTGCTGCCATGAGTCGGATACAAGGAGAGCTTCTTGCACTCATCAAGGAGGGAACGGAGCATGATCCCTTGGCCAAGCAGCTGGTTTCTCTCGTGCAACAGGGGAAATTGAAGAAGTTTTGGGTCGAAGATGGCCTTTTATACACCAAGGGACGGCGTGTCTATGTTCCGAAGTGGGGAAACTTGCGGCGGAACTTGATTAAGGAGTGTCATGATACGAAGTGGGTTGGACACCCGGGACAAAAGCGGACACGGGCGTTGCTTGAGTCGGCATACTATTGGCCTCAGATGCGGGATGAAGTAGAGCAGTTCGTACGGACATGCTTAGTGTGCCAGCAGGACAAAACGGAGCAACAATGTCCAGCGGGGTTGCTTGAGCCACTGCCCACTCCGGATCGACCGTGGGAGAGTATATCGATGGATTTCATCACTTGTCTTCCAAAATCAGAGGGGTTTGCGACAATTGTTGTAGTGGTGGACAGATTCTCGAAATATGCCACTTTCATTCCCGCCCCGAAGGAGTGCACAGCGGAGGACACAGCCAAGCTTTTCTTTAAGCATGTGGTGAAGTATTGGGGACTTCCAAAATCCATCATTAGCGACCGCGACAGCCGGTTTACGGGGAGGTTTTGGACTGAGTTGTTCAAGCTTATGGGGTCGGCGCTGCAGTTTTCTACGAGCTTTCATCCGCAAACCGACGGGCAAACGGAGAGGGTGAATGCCTTGTTGGAGCTGTACTTGCGGCATTTTGTGAGCGCCAACCAGCATGATTGGGCAAAGTTGCTGGACGTGGCCCAATTTTCCTACAACTTGCAGCGGAGCGAGGCTACATCGAGGAGCCCTTTCGAGGTGATCATGGGACAGCAGCTGCTTACGCCACACATGCTCATCACGAGCTATACCAGGAGGTGTCCTGCAGCATATAAAGTGGCTAAGTCATGGCATGAGCAAACTGACATAGCACGGGCGCACCTTGACAAAGCGACCAAGCGGATGAAGAAATGGGCGGACAGCAAGCGTAGACACTTGGAGTTCAATGTGGGGGACATGGTGCTAGTCAAGATCGTTCCAGCCCAGCACAAGTTTACACGTTCGCTCCACAAGGGCCTCATCCAGAAATATGAGGGGCCATTTCCCATCATCAAGAGGGTTGGTAATCTGTCGTACAAGCTAGAGTTACCCTCATGGCGAAAACTCCATCCGGTCTTCCACGTGAGTTCCTTGAAGCCATACCATGGGGATACGGAAGATCCGAAAAGGGGAGAATCCAAGGGCCCTCCACTCGGCAACACAAGGGTATATGACAAAGAAGTGGAGAACATTTTGGCTGACCGTGTGGTTCGGAAGAAGAGTTTTCCACCATGCCAAGAGTACCTCGTCAAATGGAAGGGACTACCCAAGAGCGAAACAAGTTGGGAGCTCACAAACGATTTGTGGAAGTTTCAAGACAAGATCAAAGCCTTCCACAGTGAGTCGACGAGGACGTCTCCGGAATAGGTGGGGGAGAATGTCATGGCCCAAGCCTCCACATGGCCTGGCCCATGGAGAATTCTAGAGCTATGGAGACTTGTGTAGAGCATGTAGATATTTTCTATGTAATTAATGTGTTTAGGTGGTAGTTGTGATTACTCTAGAGACTCTCTAGATACTTCCTTGTACTCTATAAATAGAAGAGGGCCTCATTTGGCTAAAGATATAAAAAGCAATATAGAATTCCAACACACATAGCTTTGTGGGCATTCTATCGAGCAATATATGTTCTTTCCTCCCAACATTTGTGTGTTAGAGTGAATCCTCTTTCCGCTTCTCGAATCCAGCAACGGATTTGGGTGTAAGGCTGACTTAGGGCCAAGAGAGTGCGAATTTGGCTCCTAAGGCCGCACGGCATAGCGTTGGAACGAACCGGGCCGTGACATTGGGATGGCCTGAATGGAAGTGACAAGAGTGGGTTTATTTATTTATAGATGGCCGAGTGAGAAAGTCAAGGATCAGATTCTTATCTCCTTTGATGTGTTGGACTGTAAAGTCATACTTGGCGAACCAAGCTTTCAAACTTAGAAATTGCTTGTCTGGAAGCAATTTGTTCTTGAAGGAAATTGTGACTAATCAAATGGAATTCAAATTTCTTGATTCCATATTTGATTGCTAGAATCTCCTTGTATATGACATGGTATACTAGAACATTATAAAGGTAATAACATGCCAATGCTTAAAAAAGAGGAGTGCTAGCGACAGCCGCTAGCAACACTTGTTGCGTCAGTCGTTGCCTTCCTCTGGAAAAGCCATCACTTTAACAAATACAAAATGTTTAGCACAACAATTTCACCACAGTACCACATATTTGGAAAAAAATCAAAGTGTATATTTATAAAGGAGAAAATCATCATTTTACACTCAAGTCTCGCTAACATCCCTACTTTTATGTATTTAAGTCCCTTATGATTTAATTATATGTGTTTTATTATAATTAATTATTTTATGTATTTTAGGGGGCATCGTGGTCATTTCACAAGGAATGAGAAATCACATAGCAAAACGGACAACAATTTTAAATTGAGCACAATCGAAAACCTCAGGAGGAACATAAAAGGGTAAACGACATTGTTCACATGTACAATAATGTTCACATATACGATACTGTCCACGACATTGTTGACACATATGGACCAATGATGTGACAGTGATCATGATGTGGTAATGACCATGACGTGACATCATTCGATTGGACGAATGATGTGGCATTGACTACTTATGTGGTGTTGACTGATGAGTTGGCGTTGATCGATATGTGTCACGATCCTATTGGACTAAAATAATTATAAGAATCAGTGACGTGGTAGTAAGTTAGTGGATCGAAAAAAGTGCGTACAATACATGCATACACGGAATGACAGCGCTGATGATGTGTTCTATCCAATTAGAACTTGCCACGTGATGCAATTCTGAACGTCCAAACTATTTTAATATGATGGCTATGATTTACTCATTATATCTATAAATCGGGGGCTCCCCCTCTAATTTGACACCCCTAAGTTCATTTTTTAGCTCAATGTTGCACCATGGACTTTATATTCCTTATTAGTGCCAATTAAATCATGAGAGGGGTTTCTACTCCTCATGAACCTCACTCTAATCAATATGGTACTAAGGACTTGTATGCCAAATAGTAATAACCTTGCACTAGACAAGATTATTACTATCTGTCAATGAAAAGTCAAAAATTCCACAAAAATCAGAGGGAAAGAGAAAGTAAATTTACCAAATTAAGCCCACGTAACATGGTGAGACTTCACTTTTAATCCAAACTTGAAAGAAAATTAGCAACTTATAATTGAACTAGGGGTAAAATAGAAATTTATTGCAGTACGTAAAAAATATAAGATGGAGAAGGAATTAAAGAAAGTAAAGAGTGAAAAGAAAAAAAAGTAAAGAAAACAAATAATGATTAAATACAAAATCACACCATTAAACACAATAATGCAAATGATAAAAGAACAGTAAAATAAAAGGATATTTACTAGTAGTTGTGATTGTGGCTCATATCTTCCTCTAGGTTTACGTTCAGTAACAGCTTGAACGCCCTCTATGGGTCAAGAATAGGCTTCTCATCCAGTTATCGTATAAACTGACAAACATGGTCTTTTTGAGTCATATTCCCAAGACTAAATTGTGCACTTTCTTTTTGGAATAATCTCCATAATCTATGTATCTCACACTACATATGTCCACTTCGATGTGTCTCAAGAGATCATAAGATATCATCCAACGATTCTTTACTCAAGCCATCTTTAACAAAATTAATTTTATCTTCTAGATTATCAGAAACCATTCTTAAAGATTTATAAATTTCTCATTTCCAACTATGTCTTACACAGTTATGACATTCTAAGCGAAGTCTTTTAACTATTTTTTTTTAGCAAACATGCTTTTACCAAAACCAGCCATGTAAGAAATAAATAGATCAAGAAACTCACCAACTAATTGGACCTTTGCTTCAATTAACCAATGAATATCAAGAGAAATTCCTTTGATGATTAATAAACGCAATCTTTCACAACGAGCTTTGTAAGTTTTTTTTTAGTGCATTTTGAGGGAGCGAAGGAAAATGTTTATGCAATTTATGTTGTATTTCTTCCATGCTTGATTTTGGGATCTTAATTATTGTGGGAAACTGAGGATACTGACTTAAGAAGTCACAGAGTACCATTATCCGGCATTTATATGGGAAAATAAATCAAAACACACCAAAATGAAGAAAATCAAATCTGCAAAATCAAATCAAACATGCAAGTGAACAACAAAGAGAAGCACACAATGTAAAAAGGAAAATGAACTCACATATATACTCTTATTACGTTAACCTAAAGCTCTAACTAAAATTTATAGATACCACCCTCTATTTCTCTGAGTTGTCTTTCTAGATCCTGAATGTAGGACACTAATGTTGGTGGTTGTAGTTCCCAAATTAGATGTGATTTATAGCTTTGTATCAGACATCTCAAGTGAAATTTAACTCGCAAAAGGTTTTTAAGATGTCTGAATAGAATCTTCCTTATTGAGGTGCTCATGATGTATAATGATGAAAAAACACAATTGTCAAACACATTTAAGCAGGAAACATCATAACGCATATCATTCAAGACAGTCAAACAAAAAAAAAAGTAAAGCAACAGTCAAAACTTAAATCACTCATTAGAAACTTAATCAAGATGTGGTGGGTCACTCAAATTTATTTTAGTGCTTTGTTCACGTGGTTGGTATTCCAGATATGGTTTTAATCTCTGTCTGTTAACTTTAAATGTGACATTATTATTTGGATTCTCAATTTTTATGGCCTCATAGGAATATACATTTTTTTACAACAAATGTGCCACTCCACTTTAACTTTAACTTTCTTGGAAACAAATGAAAATGATAATTATAAAGTAATACATTTTGACCAATCTCAAATGTTTTTTGAAAAATTCTTTTATCATGAAAAACTTTTGTTCTTACCTTAATAATTCTTGAATTTTCATATGCATCATTCCTTAATTCCTTAAGTTCATTCAATTGCAATTTTTTCGCACATTACCAACATCATCCAAATTTGAATTAAAAGCTTTAATAGCCCAAAATGATTTATGCTCAAGTTGAACATGTAAGTGACAAAGTTTACCATAAATTAGCCTATAGGGTGACATTCCTAAAGAAGTTTTAAATGAAGTACGGTAGGCCTATAGTGCATCAGTCAGTCAAAGAGACCAATCTTTGCGGTTTGGGTTAACTGTCTTTTCTAAAATTTATTTTATCTTTCTATTTGCTAATTCAACTTGACCATTTGTTTGAGGATAACAAGGGGTAGCAATTTTATGTGTAATTCTATATTTTTTCATTAAAGACTCAAATGACTTATTACAAAAATGCTTACCTCCATAATTGATAATGGCTCGAGGAATTCCATATCGACTTAAAATTTTTTCTCTTAAAAATTTAACCACAGCTTTGCAATCATTATTTCAACAAGAAATTGCTTCAATCCATTTTGAGACATAATCAACTACAACTAATATGTACACAAATCCAAAATATGGTGGAAACAGATCCATGAAATCAATTATCCAATAGTCAAATATTTCAATCTCTAATATGGGATTTAAGGACATCATGTTTCTTTTAGTAATTGACTCCAATTTTTGATAGTTTTCACAAGTTTTGCAAAATTCATATGTGTCTTTGAATATGGTAGGCCAATAAAATCCACATTGCAAAATTTTAGCTGTAATTTTTCTTGAAGAAAAATGTCTGCCACATGCTTCAAAATGACAAAAATTAATGACACTACTTACCTTATTATCAGGAATGCATCGTTGAAAAATCTGATTAGGGCAATATTTGAACCAGTAAGAATCATCCTAATAAAATTTCTTTACTTCAACCAAAAGTTTATTCTTTTCTTGAGTATTCCATTGCAAAGGTATTTTACATGTAACAAGGAAATTAATAAAGTTAGCATACCATGGCATTGAAGGAACATAAAATAAAAATTCATCCGGGAAGGAGTCATTGATAGGTGTTATGTCAGTGCAGAATTCAGATGTGAATCTTGATAAATGATTAACGACGACATTTTCGGCACCTATTTTATCTTTGATAGTGAGGTCAAATTATTGAAGGAACAAAATCCAACGAATTAGTCTTGGTTTGGCATCCTGTGTAGTCATCAAATATCTCACAGTAGCATGATCAATAAAAACAATAGTTTTAAAACGAAGGAAATATAAATGAATTTTGTTTAATGAAAAGACCATAACAAGTAATTCTTGTTCACTTATCAAATAAACAAATGGCTTACCATCCATTCTTTGTCCTAAAATAGCACCAACAACAAAGTCACTTGCATCACACATTAATTCAGAAGGTAAAGATCAATCAAGAGATTGCATAATATGTGCTGATGTTAAAAGATAAATTATTTTCTCAAAAGATTTTTGACAATCATAAGTCCATTCAAATAGTGTATCTTTTAATAAGAGGTTACAAAGTGGTTTAAATATGATATTAAAGTTTTTTATAAACCTCTATAAAATCCTGCATGTCCTAAAAAGGATCGCACATCTCTAATTATTTTTTGTTGTGGCAATTTAGATATGACTTCAATTTATGCTTTATCAATTTCAATTCCTTTAACAGATACAACATGACCTAAAACAATTCCAGAAGTAATCACGTAATGGCATTTTTTCCAATTCAACACGATTTCTTTTTCAATACATCTTTTTAAATTTTTTCCCAAATTATCAAGGCAATCATCAAAAGAATTCTCATGCATAGTCAAATCATCCATAAAGACCTTTAAACAATGTTCAACCATATCATTGAAAATACTTAGCATGCATTTTTTAAATATTGCAAGAGCATTAAAAAGTCCAAATGACATCTTTTTAAATGCAAATGTTCTAAAAGGACATGTAAATGTGGTATTTTCTTGGTCTTTAAGTGCTATAGAAATTTGATAACAACCTGAATATCCATTTGAAACTAGTAATAGGGATGTCCAGCTACTCTTTTTAAGATCTGGTCAAGAAATGGTAATGGAAAATGATATTTTCTACTGACTTTTATTAACTTTCTATAATTAATACACATAGACTAGTTAGATGTAATTCGTATTGGAATTAATTCACCATTTTCATTTTTAACAACAATGATTTCAAATTTTTTAGGCACTACTTGTGTAGGACTTACCCACTTACCATCAGAGATAGAGTAGATAATTCCCACATCAAACAATTTAAGAACTTATGTTTTTACTACTTCTTTCATGTATGGGTTTAATTTTCTTTGAGATTGTTGACATGTTTTAGCTTTTTCTTTCAAATTGATTCTATGTATGCAGAGTAAAGGATTCATACCTTTAATATCATTTAAAGTCCATCTAATTGCATTTTTATGCTTTTTAAGAACATATAGTAACTTACCTTCCTAGTTGCTTGATAGGGTAGAAGAAATACAACAGGGTAGGTTTGTTCTTCTCTAAGATAAGCATACTTTAACCCATCCGGTTAATTTTCAATTCCAATTTAGGTGCTTCTTGTTGTTAAATCTATTCAATGATTCTCAGCTCATCAAATTTTGGTTTCCTGCCATCATCATTTTGTATTAGAAGTATATTAGAAGTATCACTTCAAGTTGCTTATTTGATTCAATTAAATTAACCAAATAAATATCATTAAGTTTAAAAAAATTTCCTTTTTGAATATTTTCCTCTATGCAAGATTCAAACAATTCCTTTTGTTCATCAATCTCATGTTCATTCTCATTTTCTTCATTAAGTTGCCTAAACATGTTAAAAACTTTAATTCTAGAGTCATATTTCTAAATGAAAAATTCATTAGACCATTCTTAGAATTAATCAAAGCATTAGCAGTTGCTAAAAATGGTTTACCCAAAATTACAGGAATTGGTTTATAATTATTCACAACAAATTCAGTTTCTAAGACAATAAAATCCACAGAATATATGAATTTATCAACTTGGAATAAAACATCTTCCAGTATTCCTTTTGGTACTTTAATTGATTTATTAGCAAACAATAGTGTAGTTAAAGTTGATTTTAACTCACTAAGATTAAATTAAAGATAAACTGAATATGGAAGCAAATTAACACTAGCACCAAGGTCTAACAAAGTATGCTCAGTTTTGTGATCTCCAATAATACAAGAAATAGACTAGGATCTTTATATTTCAACTTATTATTAGTAAACAGAATGGTACTTTCCTGGTCAGCCATGAAAGCACTCCTTACCTTCAATTTCCTCCTAACAGTGCATAAGTCCTTTAAAAAATTTGCATATGAATGTACTTGCTTGATTGCATCTAACAAAGGAACGTTAACTTTCACTTACTTAAAGATTTCATAAATTTCAAAAGAGTGGTTTGCTTTCCTTGGTTTATTCAACGCATGCAGAAATAGTAGTTCAGATGGAACAATAGTTATTTCTTCATTAGGTGTAAGATTTTTAGTCTTTCCTTACCCATTGAATTTTCATTATCTTTATCTTCACAAGGTTCAGGAAAGTCTGTTTTGACTAACGAAAGTCTGTTTTGGGTTGTATAACCCGACAAGAAAATGAAAGTTTTCCTGATTCTCCTTTTTGGTATCAGAGCCATACCCTTTTTCATTTTCTCAAAGTGGTATAATTTAAGTCTTTATTCCTGTTTTGATCTTTAGTCTTCAGGCGCAGAGAGAACTCATCCCTCATGGCTTCTACTTCATCCACTCCTGTTACTCTTTCTTCTACTCTTTCTTTGCCTAAATCTTGCACTTCCCATACTGCTGATAAAATTGAAAACCTTGTTGAATACTCCTATATTCCCGAATCAGCTCAAATAAGTGAATCCACCTACCCTCTTATTAGCCCTTATCATTTGTACAAACGACCCAACTCCTTTACCCGCAGCATCCGTACCCTTATCTCCACTAAACGACCACACCCTAAAGAATATATCCAGTCATCTCGTCTGGATCAGTGTGCTCTCAAAGCCACCTCTGCTGAGCAATATGTCACTCTAGAAATTCCTTCAGAGCTCATTTTAAATTGGAAACGTGAAGGATACACTCATCTTCATCTAGGCGGAATACGGCTAATCCTTACCCTTCATGGGCGCAAAGGTTTGCCAGTTACAGCTCGTCTTGCTCTCCTAGACACTCGGTTTAAACAGTACCAAGATGCTGTTATCGGTATTGTACTCACAACCCTACATGCTGGCAGTGTCTTACTCACGTTTTATCCAAACTTCAACCTTTCCCTTCAAGACACTAATCTACCCACAACCCTGAAAGTTCAAGTCCAGATCCAAGGTGCTGAACAAATCTCCACTGCTAAAATAGCCACCCTACACCATCAACTGGTCTATCGGCTTCAGAATCATGCCTTAGATCTACCCACTCCAGAACACCACTCTGACACTCTCATGGTGTTAGCTGAATCTGACCAAATCCCAACCATCATTCAGATCCCCAGGCAAATTCCTCGCCAAGAACTCCTTAAGCTTATGCCTCTTGAATGGATCTCAAACTATGGAACAATTTTGCCTTTGAAATTGAGAATATTGGGGAAGGCTGAGCTGTCCACTCGGATGTGGAAGTGGTGGCCAATGAGATGGTACTCGAACTTTTTGATGCCATGCTTTACCGCTAAGATTTCTTTGAACACGCTATGGTAGTGCTGCTGTGTGTCAGAAAAATGTCCACTAGCGTAGGCGATAAAGTGTTCTTTTCCATTGAGTTCTTCAAGGAGAATGGCACCCCATGATTCATCACTTGCGTCTGTCTGTAGTATGCGCTTTCCATCTGCAATCAACTTTAAAGGAGCCGGATTTTGCGCAATCTTCTTGAGAGTAGTGACAGCATTTGTGTGGTCATCATTCCACTCAGGAGGCTTTTTCTTCAATAAAGCCGAGAGGTGACGAGTGTAGTGGTCCACATGTGGGATAAAGTCTCTGATGTAATTGATAATTCCAAGAAATTGCTGGACTTGCTTTTTGGAAAGTTGCTGATCTGGAAAGTAAAGCAACTCTTGGGCAATGTGCTTTCCTGGATGGTAATGGCCATCTTTTATGATCATACCAAGAAATTCGATGGTATCTGTGGCAATGGTGCTTTTCTTGGCAGATAGCATGATTCCATGACTTTGGACAATATCATAGAACTGGTTGAGCAGGTGGTGATGGTCATCATGTGATCCTGAAAAAAGTAAAATATCATCAATGTAAATCAATGCATTAGACAGGAGAGGCTGAAAGATTTTGATCATGGATTTTTGGAAAATGGATGGGGTAGTTTTGAGACCAAAGGGTAGGACCGTCCATTGAAAATGGGCATTAGGAATGCAAAAGGCTGTCTTATATCGCTCAGAGGGTTCAATGCCTAATTGCCAAAAACCTGATTTTAAATCAAATTTTGAAAAGATCTGGGCATTTTTGAGAAAAGTAAACATGCTTTGTCGGCGAGGTAAGGGAAAATTGTCATCTTGCAAAAACATGTTTAAGGGCTGGTAGTCAATGACTAAGCGTTTCTTTCCTCGAACAATTTCAGAATGCTTTTCAACATAAAAGGCTTGGCAAGCCCATTGAGAGGTTGTGGGCTCAATTAACCCTTGGGCTAACAATTGAGAACATTCCTGTTGGGCTAGGAGTAAGTCAGTAGGACTCATTCCTGGATGAGTGGCTTTGGTGGGATTAATGTCTTCATTAAGTTTGAAGGGTAACTTAACAAAGAAAGACTGATTTTTCCACAAAGGGTTTGGATGGGTGAACTCAGAATGAGACTCCGGACAGAAACTCAAAAGCTTGGCGGAAATATCCTGATATGATGGAGGGGTTCCAGACAGATTGTAGAGTTTCAAGATATCTGTGAATGGTTTGAACATGGACTTGACTCGAATTCCATGAGGAATGATTTGAAGGTGTTTGATTTGGTGAAGGATGTCAAATCCTAACAAAATATCTTTATTAGGAAGAGTTGAACCAATGACTTTGGTCCAAATGACACAATTAGGGAAAATCTGGATACCAATGGGTTTCTTGGTAATCAAAGAAGTAGTGAACAATTTGCCATTAACAGCTTTGAAATGTTCTTCAGATTGGGTCCAGGAGTCTGGTGGGAGAATATGAGGGTTTAACATACTGCGCTGTGCACCAGTATCGATAGGACCAATTGCTGGAATGGAGGCTTTGGAATTTTGAAGGCAGGATTTGGAGTTTGATGGAAGGTATAGGAACTGTAGTATCAAGGGACAAGAGCTGTTGATGGAAAATGACTTGGGACTGGTCACTGTCGGAATCATCAGAAGATTGTTGGAGTACGAACACTGTTTCATCATTGGGTTCATCTTGTTCAGAGAAGTAGAATTCCAGTTCATCCTGTTGTGGAGAGTAATCTATAGTAGCCTGAAGATGTTCTACAAGACGAATGGACTTGGCTCTTTTGTTGGGGCAATCTTTGGCAAAATGACCTTTTTTCCTGCAGATAAAACATCTGCTGGATTTTCTTCGTTTGGAGTCTTTGGAAGAAGAAGACCGCTTTCGGAAGAATCTGTAAGGTTTTCTGGACCTGCGGGGTCTGGATGAAAATTCTGGAGATTTGAACTTTCGAAAATGCCTTTTCTTTTTGGGACTGCAATCACAATCCTTCTTCTGTTTGCATTTGATTTGTAGATAAGGCTTTTTGCAGGCACTTTTGAATGTTTCTTTGTCTTTCAACAAGTCCTTGAAGAATTGTTTCTGTTCACAAAGCTTATCAAGACAAGTTTTGGCGAGTTGGAAAATTTTGCCAAGAGAGATATTGTCAATGACAAGATTGGAGGCGGTGAGTTGCCGCTGGATATCTGGTTGGAGTTCTTCTGGAAGGGAGGCCAAAAAGACATGCTTTAGTGTAGGCTCGTTGAATCCATTAAGCTTATAGAATAACAGGGACATGCGCTTGTCTTTCAACAAGTCCTTGAAGAATTGTTTCTGTTCACAAAGCTTATCAAGACAAGTTTTGGCGAGTTGAAAAATTTTGCCAAAAGTAAAAGCAAAAGCAACCATGATTACAACAAGACAAAATGAGACATGATGACAACAAGACAAATAACTTTTAGGGAGAGTGGAGGTTCATGTAGTCACCTCCTTTGTAAGATATAGAAGTTTGCCAGAAATAAACTCGTGTGTTTTTCTCTCACCATGAACTTCTAAATTGAAGACCGCTTTCGGAAGAATCTGTAAGGTTTTCTGGACCTGCGGGGTCTGGATGAAAATTCTGGAGATTTGAACTTTCGATTTTCGCAAACCGCACCACTCCGGTGATACAGATCCCGATGCAACGGAAAGTTCCTCCGAAGATGACTACATGAACCTCCACTCTCCCTAAAAGTTATTTGTCTTGTTGACATCATGTCTCGTTTTGTCTTGTTGTAATCATGGTTGCTTTTGCTTTTACTTTTGCTTTTGCTTATCAGTAACCTTACCACTACGAAGAGTTATAACTGACTTGACTTGATCCATGGGTGAAATTTGTTGAATCTTAGGATTTGGTTGTGGTTGAGCTGGAGATTTTCCTTTTTTTTTTAATCGTGAGTGCAAAAGCAATTTTAGAAAGAGTGTCTTTCAAATCATAAAAGGTTTGTGCATTTTGATTGTTAATAGCTTATTACTTCCTAATAAATGAATGCATTGTATCTTCTAAAATTTTCCATTGTAGTGGAATATAAGGTGTATAAGGCTGAACATTTTGAAAATTTTGTGGAGTCGGTGCTTGTGAAGATTGTGCATTATTATTGTTCCTCCAACTAAAATTTAGATGATTTCTCCAACCAGGATTATAAGTTTGTGAAAATGAGTTTGTTAAAAGTGTTAATGGCATTAGCTTGATCATGTAAATATTCGTTAAGTGCAGTCAAAATGGGACAATCTTGAGTGAAATGATCATTAGAACTACAAACATCACATGCAATTTCTTGAATAAATTTTACTTGATCACATTTTTTATTCTCCAAAGCTTCAACATTCCTAACTAGAGATGTACGTTTTGCTTGTAAATCATGATATTCCCTAAGATTATAGATCCCTCCACTAGATGGAGATGTTTGTGGTTTATTTGTCAATTCAAAAGTTCCAATAGTATCCCAATGTTGTGCATTTTCAACTAATTGGTTAAGGTAATTTAGTGCATCTTCGAGATTTTTATCTCTAAATTCACCATTACACATCATTTCTACAACTTGTCTACTTTGGGGTGTTAAGCACTCGTAGAAATAAGAGACCAATCTCCAAGTTTCAAAACCATGGTGTTGACATATGTTAAGCAATTCTTTAAATCTATCTCAATATTGGTATAATGTTTCTCCATTTTTTTTAGTGAAAGAAGTGTTAGCCTATATGGCTATAAATATTGATTTTGATGATAACAAACCACATGTATTGATTAAGCAAAGATTTATGAATTGTGCTTTTATAATAAGAAAATGATGATATGGTATTAAAGTGTTTTGCACTAAAATGAAAGTATTTTAAAACCTTTGATATTGTTTTAAATTTCGGATTTGGACCTATTTGAAACTATTTAAATATTTTGGGTCATTCTATAATTTCACATAGTTTGGGTGAAATCATAATTTTAAAAAGTTTTGGGATTGATCAAGAATTATTTAAAAATTCTAAAATTGGACCTATTTGAAAGCTTTCATAACGTTTTAGGTCATTATACAGTTTTATAAAGTTTTTAGGTTAAATTATAAATTTAAAAAATATTTCACTGTAGCAGTTACTGTAGCAAGCGGCTAATCGGGTATGGTAAACGGCATGCCGAATATTCTGAAATTTAAAATTTTTCTTTAACGGTAACATAAAAGTGGCGAACTGGATTCCATAAACGGCAAGCTAGTTATGACCAAAATGTGCATAACAGCTAGCTTTTGAGCTCAAACTATATAAACTCAAATCCAACTCATTTTCAAGCTCTCTAACAATTATAAACAAAAAGCACATGAGATATCTTGAACTTTCAATTTGCAAATCACAAAACACATTGAATCATCTCTTGTTCTTCATTTTTGAATATTTACTCTTTGAGTGAGTTTTGTTGTAACTTTCATTTCTTCATCTTAATTGTAAGAGTTTGAGTGTGTGAGATACTTGAGTGAAGAGGTTGGGAGATAATCTCTTTGTTATAAATGTTTTCCTGATTCCCTATTTTTGGTATCAGAGCCATAGCCTCTCCATTTTCTCAAAGTGGTATAATTTAAGTCTTTATTCCTGTTTTGATCTTTAGTCTTCAGGCGCAGAGAGAACTCATCCCTCATGGCTTCTACTTCCTCCACTCCAGTTACTCTTTCTTCTACTCTTTCTTTGCCTAAATCCTGCACTTCCCATCCTGTTGATAAAATTGAAAATCTTGTTGAATACTCCTATATTCCCGAATCAGCTCAAATAAGTGAATCCACCTACCCTCTTATTAGCCCTTATCATTTGTACAAACGACCCAACTCCTTTACCCGCAGCATCCGTACCCTTATCTCTACTAAACGGCCACACCCTAAAGAATATATCCAGTCATCTCGTCTGGATCAGTGTGCTCTCAAAGCCACCTCTGTTGAGCAATATGTCACTCTAGAAATTCCTTCAGAGCTCATTTCAAATTGGAAACGAGAAGGATACACTCATCTTCATCTAGGCGGAATACGGCTAATCCTTACCCTTCATGGGCGCAAAGGTTTGCCAGTTACAGCTCGTATTGCTCTCCTAGACACTCGGTTTAAACAGTACCAAGATGCTGTTATCGGTACTGTACTCACAACCCTACATGCTGGCAGTGTCTTACTCACCTTTTATCCAAACTTCAATCTTTCCCTTCAAGACACTAATCTACCCACAACCCTGAAAGTTCAAGTCCAGATCCAAGGTGCTGAACAAATCTCTACTGCTAAAATAGCCACCCTACACCATCAACTGGTCTATCGGCTTCAGAATCATGCCTTAGATTTACCCACTCCAGAACACCACTCTGACACTCTCATGGTGTTAGCTGAATTTGACCAAATTCCAACCATCATTCAGATCCCCAGGCAAATTCCTCGCCAAGAACTCCTTAAGCTTATGCCTCTTGAATGGATCTCAAACTATGAGCAGTTTCATAACAATACAGCCCCAGTTCAGACATCTGAAAGTATGTTTGAAAGGCGACCAGATGGCACGGTCAGAATGACCTTTAAACCGCCTCCCAGTGCTCCTCAAGAGCCTCCTCGGCTCTCTTTCACTTATTCATCCATGATCACAGTTGTTCAGACAGCTCAAGAAGATTTGCCTATTACAGGGTTCAATTCTGACGGTTTCCCTGTTTATCCAGCCAAACAAAATGGGCATTTCCTTTGGGATGTCCCTGGTTCCAGCCACTGTGACCCACATTGTCCCTGTTGGGATGATTGGGAAGAGGATGGCGATTATGTAACCAAAAAGAAAAAGAAACCTAAGAAAAAATCTCATGCCTCGTGTCACCACAGTACTCCTAGACCACCACAAGATCCTCCTCCTCCATCAGCTCCTTTACCTCTCTATAAAAAGGAACTCCAATGGCTTGCAAAGCGTTGTACCTCTACAATATCCTCACCTGTTCCGGATCCATCTCCACCTCTGAGTTGTATGATGTTTTCATCTGCTTCCTCAGATTATTCTTCCTCTTTTCCTCCTTTAGACACCCACACAGATTCCCAACGAAATGTTGTGTCCAAACCTTTTATTCCATCACCCATAACCTCAGCCGGTCATCTTGAACCACCCAAATCTTTTGATTCAGTCCTCAACTGGCAAACTCAAAATGCCAGAGCCCAGAATGATACTTTGTTGAACATAAATTCCAAAGTTGAAAAAATCAGTTTACGAACTGAACATCTTGAAACGAAGGTTGACTCCATCTCTGCACAACTGCAGCAGATCCACCAGAACCTCCAGTCCAGAATTGTTCAACTTGATTCTGAGTTGCGAACTATGCTTGCCCAACGTTACCATGGCCCAGAATTTGATCAAAAAGAAAGGGAGATCAGACGTTTAAAAGCTGAGCTTGCTCAAATTGAATCTGACAAACAAAAATCTTCCCTTTTTACCTCCTCGCCTCCTATCCCTTCGATTGGTCCAACTTACCATCCATTTGCTTTGATGCTTTCTCCTATCCGACAGTATGAGCCTTCTAAGCTGTTTGGTATGATTCATACCCTTTTTCGAGACAACCCATTACCACCACCACCTAAATCTAAACCAAAGCCTAAACCTCAACCACGACCCGTCAGAATCAATCCTTCCTCCACTATTTCCCCTGACCAACAATCACCGGGCTATACACCAGCATCAACATCACCACCTGAACCATCTAAATCCCAACCTCCTACTACATCCAAGGATAAAGAACCTATGCACCAATTCAGTGCCTATACCATTGACCACCCATCTTCCACTGATGACCAAACTTCTGATTCAAATCTAGCCGTTTCAGATATCCATACTGAGACTGAAACAGAATCTTCGGCATCCACCAGTGACTCTGAAAAATCTTATGCTGATATCACCAGAATCCTGATGGCTCAACCTGACCCACAAACCTCTCGGACTGAACCATATGTTGATATTCCTTCTGATGTTGAAGAAGAGATGCCTGAATCTTCTGCCACCAACCAACCTCCTCCGGCCCAAACTACTTCATCTAGTCAAAAATCATCAAATGGTCCCTGGTTTACCTTTGATGATATCCCATCCTATAAATGGCGTGATCGTCTTAATGAAATGTCTGCCTGGATTGATCTCCAAATGCTCAGATCAGGAGCCACTACTGAATCAGTCCTTAGAGAATTTGCTACTCGTTTTACGGGTGCTCTAAGAGATTGGTTTGACTCTCTTGGTCAATACAGACAATTGCAGTTTGTTCAATTACCAGAAGTCTCTAGTGCTCTTGCCATTCTTCATGATCAGTTTTTAGGAGACCCAGCTGCAGCCTTTGAAGCTGCACGCCGAGACTATCTCAACATGAAATGTTGCTCCCTCAATGCCAAGGATCTTGATTTCCATTACAAGCGCATGTCTCTGTTATTCTATAAGCTTAATGGATTCAACGAGCCTACCCTAAAGCATGTCTTCCTGGCTTCCCTTCCAGAAGAACTCCAACCAGACATCTAGCGGCAGCTCACCGCCTCCAATCTTGTCATTGACAATATCTCTCTTGGCAAAATTTTCCAACTCGCCAAAACTTGTCTTGATAAGCTTTGTGAACAGAAACAATTCTTCAAGGACTTGTTGAAAGACAAAGAACCATTCAAAAGTGCCTACAAAAAGCCTTATCTGCAAATCAAATGCAAACAGAAGAAGGATTGTGATTGCAGTCCCAAAAAGAAAAGGCATTTTCGAAAGTTCAAATCTCTAGAATTTTCATCCAGACCCCGCAGGTCCAGAAAACCTTACAGATTCTTCCGAAAGCGGTCTTCTTCTTCCAAAGACTCCAAACGAAGAAAATCCAGCAGATGTTTTATCTGCAGGTAAAAAGGTCATTTTGCCAAAGATTGCCCCAACAAAAGAGCCAAGTCCATTCGTCTTGTAGAACATCTTCAAGCTACTACAGATTACTCTCCTCAAAATGATGAACTGGAATTCTACTTCTCTGAACAAGATGAACCCAATGATGAAACAGTGTTCGCACTCCAACAGTCTTCTGATGATTCCGACAGTGACCAGTCCCAAGTCATTTTCCATCAACAGCTCTTGTCCCTTGATACTACAGTTCCTATACCTTCCATCAAACTCCAAATCCTGCCTTCAAAATTTCAAAGGCCCATTCCAGCAATTGGTCTTATTGATACTGGTGCACAGCGCAGTATGTTAAACCCTCATATTCTCCCACCAGACTCCTGGACCCAATCTGAAGAACATTTCAAAGCTGTTAATGGCAAACTGTTCACCACCTCTTTGATTACCAAAAAACCCATTGGTATCCAGATTTTCCCTAATTGTGTCATTTGGACCAAAGTCATTGGTTCAACTCTTCCTAATAAAGATATTTTGTTAGGATTTGACATCCTTCACCAGATCAAACACCTTCAAATCATTCCTCATGGAATTCGAGTCAAGTCCATGTTCAAACCATTCACAGATATCTTGAAACTCTACAATCTGTCTGAAACCCCTCCACCATATCAGGATATTTCCACCAAGCTTTTGAGTTTTGTCCGGAGTCTCATTCTGAGTTCACCCATCCAACTCCTTTGTGGAAAAATCAGTCTTTCTTTGTTAAGTTACCCTTCAAACTTAATAAAGACATTAATCCCACCAAAACCACTCACCCAGGAATGAGTCCATCTGACTTACTCCTAGCCCAACAAGAATGTTCTCAATTGTTAGCCCAAGGGTTAATTGAGCCCACAACCTCTCAATGGGCTTGCCAAGCCTTTTATGTTGAAAAGCATTCTGAAATTGTTCGAGGAAAGAAACGCTTAGTCATTGACTACCAGCCCTTAAACATATTTTTGCAAGATGACAAATTTCCCTTACCTCGCCGACAAAGCATGTTTACTTTTCTCAAAAATGCCCAGATCTTTTCAAAATTTGATTTAAAATCAGGTTTTTGGCAATTAGGCATTGAACCCTCTGAACGATATAAGACAGCCTTTTGCATTCCCAATGCCCATTTCCAATGGACGGTCCTACCCTTTGGTCTCAAAACTGCCCCATCCATTTTTCAAAAATCCATGATCAAAATCTTTCAGCCTCTCCTGTCTAATGCACTGATTTACATTGATGATATTTTGATTTTTTCAGGATCACATGATGACCATCACCGACTACTCAACCAGTTCTATGATATTGTCCAAAGTCATGGAATCATGCTATCTGCCAAGAAAAGCACCATTGCCACAGATACCATCGAATTTCTTGGTATGATCATAAAAGATGGCCATTACCAGCCAGGAAAGCACATTGCCCAAGAGTTGCTTCACTTTCCAGATCAGCAACTTTCCAAAAAGCAAGTCCAGCAATTTCTTGGAATTATCAATTACATCAGAGACTTTATCCCACATGTGGACCACTACACTCGTCACCTCTCGGCTTTATTGAAGAAAAAGCCTCCTGAGTGGAATGATGACCACACAAATGCTGTCACTACTCTCAAGAAGATTGCGCAAAATCCGCCTCCTTTAAAGTTGATTGCAGATGGAAAGCGCATACTACAGACAGACGCAAGTGATGAATCATGGGGTGCCATTCTCCTTGAAGAACTCAATGGAAAAGAACACTTTATCGCCTACGCTAGTGGACATTTTTCTGACACACAGCAGCACTACCATAGCGTGTTCAAAGAAATCTTAGCGGTAAACATCTCATTGGCCACCACTTCCTCATCCGAATGGACAGCTCAGCCTTCCCCAATATTCTCAATTTCAAAGGCAAAACTGTTCCAGAAAAGATGTTACTCCGATTAAAAGATTGGTTTTCCAAATATGATTTCTCAGTAAAGCATATAAAGGGATCCCAGAACCTTATCCCTGATATGCTATCTAGACTCTCAAAACCATAGACACCTCCCACTCTGTTTTCCACCACATACCATTTTCCAATTATTGCCATGGCTACATCCTTACCTCCCGAAGCTCTTACCAAAAAACCCTTTCCCTTGAATAAAACATTCCTCTCTGTTTTTGCCATCCAAGAGTTTGCAAGAAAAGCTGTTTTCCGTTTTTTCATGAAAGCTTACCTTATGGCTGACTCATTTCCATTTTCTACTTTCCATCCTGAAAATCTGTTTCTTACAGGTTTAACCCTTGACCCATCCAGAGAAATCACTGAAGACGAGTTATGGTACCTCTGGTGCCTAACTACTCTCTATGCAACCAAGCTCATCCTACCCATCGCCCCCACTTTGTCTCATCTTCTTAATCCAAACAAACCTACCTCTCTCATCTGGACATTACTTGAGTGGTTTTCACCAATTCCATGGTGGAGACAAAAGCTCCAACACTTGTCAGAAATCTACAACCTTGATCGTATGCCACTCTGAAGCTCAAATGTGGACATCCGTGTTCATAATTCACATGCCTTATTTCCAACACCCAGATACACAGTTCTTTTGGACACATGATCAGGTATACGAATGGTTCACTGCACCACATCCCGCCATCATTGAAAATGAGATCCAGCCTACCTTACATAACTACCTCCACCAGTTAAACCACCAAACTCCGCCACATAAGGATATCGTTCACACATCCTTAGGCCCACAACATGACCTCATCATGATCCCTACTCCATCAGCCAGATCCAAGCCACCATCCACAGGAATCCTTATCAAAGAAGAAATGCCAGACTACACTGACTTTCTTTTCCAAGATTCTCAAGACCCTTGGGAAGAATTTCTTCCTCTCAGCCAACACCTTCATCAGTTCCCCCAACCAACAATGGATGAACCTGGACCCTCCGAACCAGGACCATCAACCCGACCTTCCAAAAAATCACCTCGGCCTTCCAAAGTTGACAAAGCCACCCAGATTTCCCCTAAGTATACTTCACAGTGTACTCCACGAGCCTATCATTGCCCTAATCCACCATGTCGTGGTCCCTCCTGCCAACATCCTAAACGTCCAAAGCTTCCAAGCAACTTTTTCCGCAAACCGTACCACTCCGGTGATACAGATCCCGATGCAACGGAAAGCTCCTCCGAAGATGACTACATGAACCTCCACTCTCCCTAAAAGTTATTTGTCTTGTTGTGATTTGTCTTGTTGTCATCATTATGTCTCTCGTTTTGTCTTGTTGTAATCATGGTTGCTTTTGCTTTTACTTTTGCTTTTGCTTTAAGCTTTTGTTAAAGTCATGCTTTATTAAAGCATCTTTGTCCCTTTGTAATAATTAAAGGTGTGTAATCATGCAACTTTACTTTTACTTAAAAGATAGGGGTCCTGTCCTATCTTCCTGAGATTCCTCCTCTATATAAGGAACTCTCACCTCCTTTGTAATATATAGAAGTTTGCCAGAAATAAACTCGTGTGTTTTCTCTCACCTTGAACTTCTAAACTCCTCTCTCTCTCTGCAAATGAAGTCCTAAAGAAAAGAAAAGGAATAAGGATTTTAAATTTGTTCATTTTGAAACTTAAGCTAGTATGCTCTGCACTTGCCTTTAGCAAGGATCTTGTGCATCAGAAAGCTTTCGCAGATTTCTTATCTGGTTTGGTACCCTATTTTGACCAATGAAAGTCTGTTTTGGGTTGTATAACCCGACAAGAAAATGAAAGTTTTCCTGATTCCCTATTTTTGGTATCAGAGCCAGTTGACACCTTGAAGTCAACTGTAAATGGGTGAAGCCTTGAAAAGACTCGGATAGTGAAATCATCAAGCTTGGATTACTTGGAGGAGTGGACGTAGGCGAGAATTGCCGAACCACGTAAACATTCGTGTGTTTGTTTCTCTTCTCCCTTACTCATTTGTTATTGTTCTTTTATTGAACTTGTTGCTTTCAATTTTATTAAGACATTAGATTGTTTGTTGTGTGCATTTGCTAGGATAATTTAAAAAAAAAAACAATTCACCCCCCTCTTGGGTTGCACACTTATATTTCATTTGGTATCAGAGCGATGTGCTCTTATTTAAACTTAACCATTTAGAGCTAAAGATCAATGGCAGCTCAAAATGATTCCACATTTAGGGAAGGATAGTCCACCACTAGACCACCTTACTTTGATGGAAACGATTACCCCTATTGGAAAACTAGGATGAGCATTTATTTGCAAGCCTTAAATTACAAAATTTGGGAAATCGTTAATGATGGTTCTTTCATGCCTATGACTAAAAATGAAGTCGGGGAAGATATTCCAAAACCTTCACGGGAATGCAATGAATTCAAAAAGAGAAAAGCTTCTCTAAATTCTAAGGCCATGAATGCCTTGTTTTGTGCACTAGATAAGAAAGAGTTTCATAGAGTGTCTAGTTGCGAAAGTGCTAATGAGATTTGACACAAACTTGAAGTTGTTTATGAAGGCACGAACCAAGTGAAATAATCTAAAATAAGTAGGTACACTTGACAATATGAATTGTTCTAAATGGAACAAAATGAGAATGTGTACTTTATGTATACTAGATTTACGGACAGAGTGAACACTCTAAGAGCCCTAGGAAAGACTTTTTCAAATAGTGAGAAAGTTAAGAAAATCATTAGGTTGCTACCTAAGGAATGGAGACTAAAACAGAATGTCATTGAGGAAGCCAAAGATTTAAATGTATTACCTATTGATGATTTAATTAGTTCTCTTATTTCATAAGAAGAAGATTTGGCAGCGGAAAAAGGGTATGAGAAAAAGAAGAAAAACATTGCTCTCAAGGCTTCAAAATGTGAGAGTGATGAGGAAAGCGAAATGGATGATGAGGAGTTGGCAATGTTGGCTAGAAGATTCAGAAAATTTTACAAGAAAAATAATGAGCAGAGAAAGTTCAGAGGCTACAAGAATAAGAAAGAGAAGAAAGAGCCAATCACTTGTTATGAATGCAAGAAGCTTGGACACATACGACCAGAATGTCCTCTTCTCAACAAACTCAAGAAGAAGGCTATGATGGCCACGTGGGATGATAGCGATGAGGAAACAAGTGATGATGATGAGTAACAAGAAATGACAAATTTAACTCTCATGGCATTTGGGGAAGAATCATGTAATGAACTTGATGAGGTAAGTGTTCTTCCTACATATGATGAATTACATGATGCCTTTAAGGATTTGCATGATGAGCTGATGAAGATTATTAAAAAGAATATATGTCTTAAAAAGAAGATGATAGAACTTAAAAATGAAAATGAATCATTTAGTGCAAATATTACATGCTTAGAATTAGAGAATAAAACATTGCATGATAGAATTGCATTATTTGAGAATTATAGCACTCCACATGAGCACTTAGAATCAGACGTGAATGACTTGAAAAATGAAAGTGAAATGCTTAGAAAGAAGAGCAATGAACTAAATGAGATTGTGCTAAAATTCACAAATGGGCAAAAGATATTGGACAACTTGCTAAACTCACAAAAATGTTTATTTGACAAAGGAGGCATTGGTTATAAGCCAAATTTGAAACAAAAATATTACAAGAGTTATTTTGTGAAGAATAAATCTATTAACAATCAAATTGTATGTCATTATTGTAATCAAGATAGTCATATGAAAAATAGATGTGCAGTGAAGAAAAATGCATATTATGGCATGACATGTGTTTGGGTTTCGAAAGGAACCATTACTAACTCTCAAAGACCCAAAAAGGTTTGGGTACTTAAAACTTGAGATTTTCTGTACAGGGCTTGAAGAAGAAGAAGAATAATAAGTGGTACTTGGACAGCAGTTGTTCAAGACACATGACGGGGAATTATTCTTGGTTTTCAAATTTTACTAAGATCGAAAATGATGGAGATGTATCTTTTGGAGATAATTCAAAAGAAAAAATCATTGGCATTGGAAATATTGATAATGTATCCTTTACTCTCATTGAAAATGTGTGTTTGGTTGAAAACTTAAAACATAACTTGCTTAGTATTAGTCAATTATGTGATAAAGGATATAAAGTTATCTTTGATGAATCAAAATGTGTTATTGAGAATGCATGTGATGGGAAAGTTTTGTTTGTAGGAAATAAATGTGTTAATGTCTATACCATTAATAGAAGATTAGGTCATGCAAGCATGGATTTGATTTCAAAAATAGTGAAAAAAGATTTGGTTAAAGGTCTTCCAAAAATCAATTTTCAAAAAGATAGAATTTGTGAAGCTTGCCAATTTGGAAAACAAATCAAAACTTCCTTTAAAAGCAAGAATAATGTCTATACTTCAAAACCACTTCAATCACTTCACATAGATTTGTTTGGACCTTCTAGATATGCTAGTTTAAGTGGCAAATTTTATCTAAGAACAATACATGAGGAGTTGAATCAATTTGAGAGAAATAATGTGTGGGAATTAGTTCCTAATCCAGAACATCAATCCATTTATAGGCACTAAATGGGTATTTAGAAACAAAATGGATGAATCTGGTGTGGTTGTAAGAAATAAAGCTACATTAGTGGCTCAAGGTTACAACCAAGAAGAATGAATTGATTTTGATGAAACATTTGCACTTGTAGCAAGGTTAGAATCCATTAAGATGTTGTTAGCATATGCATGTAAGAAGGATTTTATTTTATATCATATGGATGTCAAGAGTGATTTCTTAAATGGTTATATTATGGAGGAAGTTTATGTGAAACAACCTTTTGAAAATGAAAAATTTCCAGATCATGTGTATAAGTTATCTAAGGCTTTGTATGGACTAAAACAAGCACCTAGAGCTTGGTACGATAGGCTTAAAAACTTTTTGTTAGATAATGATTTTTTGATGGGAAAAGCGGACACAACTTTATTTGTTAAGCATAAGAACTAAGATATAATTATTGTTCAAATTTATGTTGATGATATTATTTTTGGTTCTACTAATGAGTTGTTGTGTGAAGATGTTTCATCATGTATGAGCAAAGAATTTGATATGAGTATGATGGGAGAGTTGAAGTGCTTCCTTGGACTCCAAATCAAACAAAACGAGGAAGGAATTTTAATAAATCAAGGCAAGTACATGAAAGATCTACTCAAAAGATTTGGCTATGATAATGGAATGGCAAAAAGCACTCCAATGAGTACTACCATTAAGCTAGACAAAGATGAGAAAGGTAAGGAAGTTGATATCAAGACATATGGAGGTATGATCGGATCCTTACTCTACTTGACTGCTAGTAGGCCTGATATTATGTTTAGTGTATGCTTGTGTGCTAAATTTCAATCTTGTCCTAAAGAGTCACACATGCTTGCTGTCAAACGCATTTTTTTATATTTGATTGGCACCATTAATCTTGGCCTTTGGTATCCTAGGGGAACTCATATTGACTTAACTTGTTATTCGGATGTCGATTTTGCTGGATACAAGGTTGATAGAAAAATTACTAGTGGAATATGTCACTTCCTAGGCCATTCGCTTGTCTCTTGGTTTAGTAAGAAACAAAACTCGGTTGCGCTTTCAACCACCGAGGCAGAATATATTGCCGCAAGTAGTTGTTGTGCACAAATTCTTTAGATGAAACAAACCCTTAGAGACTATGGTATTAAACTTGATCAAATACCTATCTTGTGAGACAATACTAGTGCTATAAATCTTTCCAAGAATCCCATTCAACATTCTAGGACTAAGCATATAGAAATTAGACATCATTTCCTTAGAGATCATGTTAAAAAAGGAGATGTTGTAATTAAATTTGTTTCTACTGAAAATCAGCTTGTGGATATCTTTACAAAACCTCTTAGCGAAGAGCATTTTATAAAGATAAGACATGACCTTGGAATGATGAATGTTGCATCTTGACTTATGTTTTACTACATGGCTTGATATGTTTGTTATTATATGGATTTATGCTTCATGAATTGATATGCTTATAATTTTATGATTTTATGTTTCATGCATTAAATGGCTTATTGAAAAGTTTTAAATCTCAAAATGATTTAAAATTAATCAATTTTAAAAGCAAAAAAAAAATTAAAATGGTGTGTGTAATACAAGTATAAGAGCTTGCCAAAATTCAATTAGAGATAAAAAGATTTCCAAGTCTAAATTGGTATTCCACTTCCTCTCATCTGGAAAACCGCTTTCTTATTGATTTCTCTCGGGACAAATTCCGGATAACCAGATTTAGAAAATCGGTAAGCCAAATTAGCTTTGGTTGCTCTCGGGTCAACATTCGGATAACCGAATTTATTAATCCGGAAAATTGGATTTGCTAAGCCTCCTCTCTTCCTCAAAACTGGACAGGCGGTTCTTTAAATCCGGAAAACCGGTTACAGTTTGCATGGTTCTGCCTCACAACCAGCTAACCGATTTTTAAATTCGAAAAGCTGAATTCGTGAAGCAATGTTCTGTCTCAAAACTGGCTAGCCGGTTATGTAAACCGGCAGGCCGAATCAACCTTGACACATTCTGGAAGTTATCCGGACAACCGGATCACACAGCCGGCAAGCCGTTTTTGGCTTTCATGCTTCTGGACACTAACCAGCTAACCGGTTATTGACATCCGGCAAGCCGGATTCGAGATTATAATAACTCTCCATCTTCTCCCTCTCATTCGGCAATCTAGATCTCGTTCTCTCTCTAAAAATCGATTCCTCTCTCTCATTTTTCACTCCATAATCCACCATTTCTACTCGGTTTTTATGCAAATCAGTCCATAAATCCTAATCCCCATCCGTTCTTATGCCTAAAATCATACTTAAAATCCATTTTCAACATCTAAAACTCTATATCCCAAATTCAACCTAGGGTTTAACCAAATTTTTCTCTCTCTAAAATTCTTCTCAATACGTTTTATGTTTTACCGGATGTAATTCATACTCTCAATATTAGTCATAGAAATTTATTTCAATTGTTAGGAGATATTGGTTGGATTGATGCACTTATGATTGAGGAGAATTTGTATCCCGACTTGGTGAAAGTGTTTTACTCGAATATGGAAGTTTTTAAGGAGAATAAGACTCAAGTAATCACCAATGTTAGAGGAGTTATGATTGATTTTGATGTTTCCCTGTTAAACTTTATCCTAGGATCATCTGATTTTGGCCTAGAAATTTATTCGCCTAGGAAATCTCCTAAACTTGATAGTTATGTTCATGTTGACGCCGTTCGTAATATTTGTCGGCGTAATGATCTTTTTGTTGAAGATTGTACCATTCATTTCCGCACTCAATGTCTTTGTCTTCAAACTCGCATTTTACTTCGCATTATTCAGTCCATTGTTCTTCCTAGATCAGGGCATGGACATTGCTTTGATTAATTGTATTCTTAAACGTCGTCCGGTTAACTTGGGCTATACCATCATCCGAACCATGTTGACCATACTTGCCTTGATTACTCGCTCCCTTCCATATGGTCACTTCATTACCCAAATCCTTAAATATTTTGATCTACCAATGTAAGAACCATTATGTAGACTGTTTAAGGGTATTGGGGATGATGTTATTTTCGACTTAAGCTTTGAGTGAAAAAATGGCACTTGGGTCAAATTCACTGAGAACAAGTTTACATTTCTTGCTCCAAGTGATGATCGGTCACTTAATGTTGTGATTCCAGCCGATCAGCTACCTGTTTTCTCACTCTCATTTCGAGGGCAGCGTAGACGTCGAGATCCTCCCATGATTGCTTCAGCTCCTGGTGCCTCTACATCCACTTCATCACCTCCACAGCCTCCTACCTCTGAAGAGGTTACTTTTCAGCAGCTTATGGATGAGGTGCAGACACTCTCTGTGCGGCACACTAAGTTTTAACAGCAGCAGCAGCAGCTTATTCATGGATAGTGCCTCCTCTTTGAGCACTTTGGCATTCCATATCCGTATCCACCTCCATCACCACCATCCTCACTACCTCAGTAGTCTCTTATGTTTGTATTTGGACACACCTACATATCATTTACTGCTTTATGTCCTTTTATTTTTTACTATATGGATGGTTATTATGCTTTTGAATTATGTATTTGTTTTGGATGATATGGATTTGTTTTGATTGTTTGTTATGGATTATATGGATTTTCTTATGCTTATGGATATTTTTTTTATACTAATTTGCGACTTTGATGATTGATAGGGGGAGCTTTTATTCTTTTTGATGATGAAGGGGGAGAATAATTTAATATATGTTATAAAAAGTGTTATGAAAATATGCATGTATGTAGGGGGAGTCTTGTTAAATAATTTTCAAATCAATTTTTTTTAACTTGCATTGATTAAGGGGGAGTTTTTCATAACTAGATTAAATTTTTTATAATGTGTTTTGTCATCATAAAAAATGGGGAGATTGTTAGCCTATATAGTTATAAATATTGATTTTGATGATAACAAACCACATGTATTGATTAAGCAAAGATTTATGAATTGTACTTTTATAATAAGAAAATGATGATATGGTATTAAAGTGTTTTGGACTAAAATGAAATTATTTTAAAACCTTTGATATTGTTTTAAATTTCGGATTTGGACCTATTTGAAACTATTTAAATATTTTGGGTCATTCTATAATTTCACATAGTTTGGGTGGAATCATATTTTCAGAAAGTTTTGGGATTGACAAAGCATTATTTAAAAATTCTGAAATTGGACCTATTTGAAAGCTTTCATAACGTTTTGGGCCATTATATAGTTTTATAAAGTTTTGGGGTCAAATTATAAATTTGAAAAATATTTCACTGTAGCAGTTATTGTAGCAAGCGGCTAATCGAGTATGGTAAACGGCAATCCGAATTTTGGGCAGTAAGCTTCTGGAGTATAAACGGCTATCCGGATTTCACAAGCGGCAATTTGGATTTCAAAAGCGGCTAACCGGATATGAAAAGCGGCATGCCGGATATTCTGAAATTCAAATTTTTGCCTTAACAGTAACATAAAAGCTGCGAACTGGATTCCATAAACGGCAAGCCAGTTATGACCAAAATGTGCAGAACGGCTAGTTTTTGAGCTCAAACTATATAAACTCAAATCCAACTCATTTTCAAGCTCTCTAGCAAGCATAAACAAAAAGCACACAAGATATCTTGAGTTTTCAATTTGCAAATCACAAAACACATTGAATCATCTCTTGTTCTTCATTTTTGAATATTTACTCTTTAAGTGAGTTTTGTTGTAACTTTCATTTCTTCATCTTAATTGTAAGAGTATAAGTGTGTGAGACACTTGAGTGAAGAGATTGAGAGATAATTTCCTTGTTGTAAAGGTTTATTGACACCTTGAAGTTAATTGTAAACGGTTGAAACCTTGGAAAGGCTCGGATAGTGAAATCCTCAAGGTTGGATTGCTTGGAGGCGTGGACGTAGGTGGGGATTGCCAAACCACGTAAAAATTCGTTTGTTTGTTTCTCTTCTCCCTTACTCATTTGTTATTGTGCTTTTATTGAACTTAATGCTTTCAATTTTATTAAGACATTGGATTGTTTGTTGTGTGGATTTGCTAGGATAATTTAAAAAAAAAAACCAATTCACCCTCCTCTTGGGTTGCACACTTATATTTCAAGAAGTAATTTACCTTTTAAAAGAATTAGTTCTATGAGGTGGAAATAGTGTTTTTCAAAAACTATTCTTTCATGTTTTACAAGTTCTTATTGATCCAGATATGAGGTTTTGTAGCCAAGTTTTAGCTTTATCTTTTAATGAAAAAGGAAAAAACTTTAATCTAATTATGTTCATACTACAATTTTGGTTTGTGTATGTATTACAAACTTCCTCAAAATCTCTTAGATGCAAGTATGGATTCTCAGATCCTAAACTATGAAATGTTCGTAAATGTTGAATAATACATGGTTTGAAGTTGAATCGAGACGCTTTTGGAGGAAATACTATACACGATGGTGCTCCAGTTCTTGTTGGATTCATGTAATCTCTTAAAGTTCTTGGTTGATTGTGATAATGTTGAGATGATTAAGTTGGCCTAAATTATTTTCATCCTAGATCTCGTCCATGATTGGTGTGGTGATTGAGATCTATGAATTAAGCTGCTACTTGAAGTTCGAGACCAACGTCTCATGCAATAACGATGATGATGTGTGTGTGAAATTATGTTGTAAAAATGATAAACAAACAACTGAATAACATAAAAAATAAAAATAAAAATTACATAAATTTAAAAAATAAAAATTAAATAAACAAGATAAATGTGCAAGGAAAAAAATACAAAATAAAAATAAATAAACTGAAAATTAATTAACTAAAATTAAAATAACTAAATAAGTGATAAACCAAACATATAAACAAAGTAAATGTCAAAAAGAAAAATAAAATAAATACAAAAATTAAATTACAAAAAAAATAATTATTATCTCAAAGTGAAAATTCTTTTTTTTCAAATTTTAAAAATTACCAACCGATTAAGTGATTAATTCAAATTAATGCCTTTGTATTAACTTTTAAAGTCAATAGTCTTTTTATTGAGTCTAAATAGGGTCCAAAGAAGTTCATGTTGGAGGTCCGAATTTGAGTATTATGGGAAATTTTGACAAGGGACCTATTAAAAAAATTTTCTATAATTTGTGGTCAAACCGTAGAGAATTTTTTGGGGTGAAAGTGAGATTCAAAAAGATTTTATGGATATAATAGAATTTAAGAAAGAAAAAGGGGGTAATTGAACATTTAAACGAAAAGTAAAAAAAACAAAATAAATACACCGCAACGACGCCAAAAGCTTAACACGACTTAAAAGTGTTTAATTTTATTCTCAAGTATAAGAGTGCCTAGGTATATTATAATTCGGTGAGTCCGAGGTCGATCCACAGAGAAAAGATTAATTTTGTTTATTTTAGTTTATATAAAAAATAAAAATAAAAATTAAATATATGCAATTTAATTTGAGCAAAACTATAAAATTAAATTAGTTTGAGTTATGGATCCACTCTTAGTAATAAATAAAATTTAATAAATTCTTTTTACCATTTTTATTTAGATTTATTGCCCAAAAGATTAATTATTTAAATTATTATTATTTTTCTATTAATTTTATTGTGGATTAAGTACTAATGTGCCAAAACTTAACTTGTCTACAATAAGTCAAAATGCCATTTTAAGTAGGGGTGGCAAAAAAGCCCGGGCTTGGCCCGGCCCGGCCAAGCCCGGCCCGCACGGGTGGGCTTGGATATGGGCCTAAAAATTACAAAGCCCGCATATGTTGGGCCTGGACAAGGGCTTAATAAAAAAGCCCGGGCTTGGCCCAGGCTTTTTAAATTTATGAATAAAAAATAAATTTAATTTAAATAAAAAAGAAAAAATTCAAAATATTAAATTAGTTTAATTTTTTATATTAGTATTTGTTATTTTATTAGGTTGTATTACTAATATTTCATGTATTTGACTATTATTCTATTTATATATTAAATTATTATCTTTAATTTAAATATTTTTCTTAATTTAAAAAATATTTTATAATTAATTTAAAAAGCTTAAACCCGGCCCGAGCCCGGCCCAGGCCCGCCTAAGGCCCGTCTAGGCCCGGCCCGTCCAAGTTGGGCGGGCTTTTGAAGGGCCTAGGCTTTGTTTCAATGATGTGGGCTTGGGCTTGGGCTTTAAAAAGCCTGGCCCAGGCCCGCAAATTGCCATCCCTAATTTTAAGATATTAAAAATTTATTATGCCAAACTCCCTTGTTTGTCTACAATAAATCAACTTTTTAAAATAAAAAATATGTATAAAATGAAATAGAAAATAATTTAATTTATATAGTTAAAAATAGAATTTGATTAAATTATATTTATTTCCTAAGAGTTTCACTTTACCCTAACTATTATTATTTAGCTAAGTATAATTGAAATAAAAATAATTATTAAATTGAAAATACATAATTAAAAAATAGTTTTTGAAAATTAGAAATAAAATAATTTTATTTATTGAAAATATATTACAAAGGGAGATGAGAAGAAGAATTTGAAGGAAAAGAAGAGAAGGAAAGGTGTGGAGAGGGGTGTTCCTCTCCTTTCTATTTATACAAATATAAGATTAATCTACATCACATAAATAAATAAAACAAATTACATCTTAGCATTACATTTATCCCACTAAAAAAATATAAGCATAATCCACTCAAATACATCCAACACATTCCACTAACAATTACAATATCAAATGTAGTAAAAACTTATAATTTCATAATTACTACATTTACCGTGGTAAAAACTTATAAATTTACTACAAAAGTGGTAGATCCTCCTCGACAATGACCTAATCTCTCGGACTTTTAGAATCCAAATTTAACATCCGTACATTTGTTTGGAGCCTCAAATTGTGTGAAATTATTATTTTTACCTAATAAACGCACAAAATACACAAAATCAACTATTTAAAAAACAATTAAAAATTCATAATATATTACATCATTACAAATGTAAATTATATTATAAGCACAAAATAACATTTTTACTCCTTAATAAACATACAATTTTTAACACTAATCATATGTATATTGTCTCTTTCTTTAATCCTTGTGGATTGATTTTGATTTCTGACTAGTTGATGCCATTATATGTGACTGTTGGCTACATAATATGAAAGAATGATGTAATTCTATCAAATGTATGTGAATGTTAAGTAAAGGGTTGGGCTTTAAATTTTAAAGAAAAAGGTTAATAGTACTATATATTTGTGAACCTGTATATTATATAATGGTAGTTGTTGGTACTTAATTTTTTTCCTACTTGAGCCGAACCAAGTTCAACTGATGGAGGTAAACCTGCATACACAGTACAAATAAAGAAAATGGTGAAATTGGGTCGGAAAGGGTAGTTTTTGGTCAGCCCACTATGATGCTTAAGTCAGCAAGGTTTCTTTGAGTTTAATTCCGAGTGTTTTAGTGAGTTTGAGTTCTCATACCTTTTTTGCATCACATTCCCTTAAAATTATCCTTTTTTTTAAAGCATGTCTTTAGTAGTGGGGGTTGTGTCCTTATTTGGGTGTTTTGTGGTCTTGTAGTCAATCTCTACCTGCATTTTTATTATGCTTCTATGATCCTTTTCAATTAATAAGTCTTATCCTTACATTTTTGCCATGCTAGTTTAGTGCTTTGATTAATTCATAGCTTATATCCAGAGCTCCTCGTTTCCTTCCTTAAGGGATCCATAATTCCCATCTGGCATTTTTCATTACTGACTTTGAAGGATCATTATCTCTTGCTTGGAGATCCTAACTCCCTTGAGGTAATGCAGGTGACTAATTTCCACTAGACTCTCAGTTCATGAGAAGAGTTTTTGAAATTCAAAAATCTCTTGTTATAAACTAAGGATTAAATGCACCCTCATCCATATTCAAAATGTAAAATTAGACCCATCTTTAAAATACATGTTGTTCCCAAGCTTTTCTTATTTTTTCCTTATGGCATTAAGGTTTTCCCTTTCTTGCTTGACTCAAGTATGTTTCTTTCTTTTTTGTTCCTTCTTTCTTATGTTTTCCATGGATTCTTTTGAGGCTAACCATAATGAGTCTAGTAAAGGTGGGGGGGGGGGGGGGGGGTATACAGATGCGTCACTAGGAGCCCATGTGTCGCTCCTCTTCTATTTCTCCTACTGCTGCTGTCATTGCTCAAATTGTTGATGACTACGATCATGGCGTTTCGATAGAGGGGTTTTCAATTGCTCAATAGGAATCAAAAGCCGCTTTGTGCACTATCGACAAGCTAAGGAAAGATTTTCATATTCCCGATTCCATAGAGCTTAGGATTCCAGAACCTAACAATAACATGGTAGATCCTCTTGATGGTTTGGTAGCTTTGTATCCCTCTACATTCAAGGCAAGGTCTAGATTACCCTTACACCTTTTCATTGGTTCTTTTTTAAGGTCTCTCAATATTGTTCTTGATCAACTTAACCCCGTGGTTTATAAAGCTCATCTTGGCCATTATGTACTGTGGAAGCATTCGGGAATTTAATTTGGTTTTTCTTTCAATGAATTCAAGAGGTTATATCAAATTAAATCAATGGCTAAAGAGAGCAGTTGAACTGCTTAATTGGCTGGGCTTGTGTTGCTTCCATTATCCCCATAACTTCCTTGGTTAGATTAAAAGCTAGAAAGATTCTTGATTTTTTGCTTTTAGAAACTATCGCTTTAATGACCTCAATAATGATGATCCTGCTCTTATTTCTTTTTTAATTCCAAGTCATGTTTGTCCTTGCAAATTTGAACACTTTATTTTTCTCATCTAAATTTATTCTTGATATAGGGATTTGGCATTCTACCCTAGTCTTGCCTGCAAATTTGCTAAACAACATTGAACGCGCTCAAGTCAACATTTTACACCGGGATGTGATTTCTTTGTTTAGTAGGAGTTTGGTCTTATTCCAACTGGTGAAATTTCTCTTCAATGTCTATGGTTGTCTTGTTATTTTTTTATGTTATGCTTAATTGCTATTGTTAGGTGCAAAGTTGCCATGTCTTAGATAGATAGCAAGAAAAGAAAGAGGCTAGTCAACTTACCTCCTAGTGGATCTACCCCTTGAAAGCATAAGGCTGCTACTTAATTAACTCTCTCTCAGTCTTTAAAGCTGCCTCTACTCACTCGGTTCCATTTAGTAATCCATGGGCTGGGGGGAAAACTCACATGCCAACTTGTCCTAGATCCCTTAAGCATATTTCTGGGCTCTTGTTTAAAGACTTGGCCACTGGAATCTTCAATACAATAAACTTAAGCATGACTTAGCCAACCCTTATCCTTAAAAAGAGCATTTTCTCAGTAGGAATGTTTTTAGCCAAAAATCACAGACCAAGAGGTTCAATTTATTGCCTTCATAGGCTACACATATAAGGTTAATCCTTATAATTCTTCCTCGAATCCTTTTATTATTTCTTTTTAATGCCTCTTACTAGTAAGGCTTCTCATTTGAGTATTGTAAGCTTTAATGAACATGATCCAAGCACACAATTTGCACTGAGGTTCGAAAAGTGAATATTTGAAAGCCAAAGCCGAATGAAAGAAATTCGCAACGAGGTGCTTCAATTAAAATTTGAATTGGCTACCTTCAAATCCATCCATGAGTCTCTCAAGTTGGAGTGTAGCATCAATAATAGGGTCACTAAGAACAAAGACGAAGATCTATCTCATCTGAGGAAACAACTCAAAGACAGTTACTAAAGCCATGTTGAGGCTTACCTTTAGTCAAATGAGTTTAGGCAGGTGAAGGGTAAGGAGTTCTTTGCTGAGGTTGATGATTGCAAGAGGGCGATGAGAGATCATTACCTCGAATATGATTATTAATCTGAAGTGCCTAGCCCAATGATTTTGACTTGCCTTCAAATTATAAGTCAGCTGTTGTGCAAATTTTAATATATTCGCAAGCGCACGAATCTATTGTAGTATGTGAAGGACAACATTTGTCCATGAGGTTCCTAAAATCGCAACTTTTGCGCAATAAAATTAAAACGGACAGCGGAAGCTCTAGAAACCTCGGATCGGCTTCATTCAAAAACGAAAATCAAGAGGAAAGATTGAAGTTTAATTACCTCACTTGCAGTTTCCAAAAAGACTTCGTGAGGTAGGAGAAAACGACTGAAAACAGCAAGCTACGAACACTGTCCAGAAAATACAGCTCTGCACGAACAGCTTCTGTTTTGCCACGATCTGAGATCCTCAAGCACCCCAATTGTGATGCCTCTAATTAGTCCACACTTAGAAATGTTCTAGGAGTTCAGAGAATTTGGAATCTCGAAAATTTTTTTAGAAATGAGAGAGATAATTATGAAACATGAATGCTAGTTCATCATATTCCTCTTCCACCAAATAAAGCACCATTATGTCTAATAATGGCACCAAACATTATCATGTGCAAGACCCACCCACTTAGCTATAATTTATTGAAAGTGATCTTATCACTTAAATAAATTATTTAATCAAATAAATAAATAGCTAAATTAATTAAATTCGTAATTAATTAATTAACCCCATTTTGATCAAATCAAATGGTTAAATGTGGGCTTATTTTGTGACATGTTCTAATGCTTTCTCTTAATCCATATTAGATCCAATAAAAGCCCAAAATTCTAAACCCAAAAATGGTCTAGAAGTCCATAATCATATATGAACCCGAACATGTCCAAAATGGTCATTTTACGTGCTCGATATTACATAATGTTTAATGGAGGATTTACGAAATTTATTTTGTTCCTTAAACTATTTATGGAACATCTAAATTTCTATCTTAAATAATATTTAAGATATATTTATATATATATTCATTCTCAATGAATTATAATATAAATATTGATTTTCCTAAAATAGGAAATTTAACTTCTCTTTTTCTAGTAACTCCTTTTTCATTTCTAATTAGTGTGTGACCTTTTAGGTTCTTAGTTATAAGGTAGTAGAACTATTTTAATGATAACTCTTTATTCATTAAACGATGCTAAACTCTTTAGTCATCAATTAGAACTCTTCTAATGACCTTAAGATGCATTGATAATACGCTTTACCAATATTGATCTTAAGGTTTCTACAAGTCGTGAGTGACACCTAGCAGTATATCACAACCATCCAAATAACAAGAATTGCTGGATCTTTAGAACCTATTCCATTGTATCTCTATGTCTTGGTCTCTTCATCATCCATGTCCAGAGAAAAGCATGGCTTATGGTTTATTATGTTAAGCACTTATGCTTTATCTCAAAACAAATCTAAATGAACTTGACATGAAAATATAATTTGAACTCCTTCAAATATATTTCACCTTGGCCAAGGATTTCTCATGCCAATTCATATTATCTCATAGGGACATCCTTTTTTGTATATTACAAAGTGATGAATTCCATATTGGCCATGCACTAGTCTTCATACATAGCCAACAATGACAGCTATTGGTAGATCTCTTCCGTGATTAGGAATCAATCGTTATGCATTCACATATCAGAGATGTCTATGCATAAGACATCTGTCATGCCTCAGGTCTAAAGACCATTACTAAACATAGTGTCCAATACAATGTATAATAAGCCATTAACACTCAAGACCATATGGCTTATTATATTTGGTCAAGTTCAGTAAACTTGTTCTTTCAACAAGTACCTATGTGTTTGACTTGACATCTCATGTCAATGATATGAAACTCACCATCCATTTTAGTATCACATACCATAAGGAGTCATAACACATACTAGTGTTTATAGGAATTTATAATGTCCAATCATAAATCCACCACTAGGAACTATTTTAGAAGTATAGTACAAAGGATACACGTTTCATATTCTCGACATACTCGAGAATGTGTTCCTTAACTATTTTACTTCTCGGACTATATTCATTAAATTACTTAATGAATATTAATAACTTTGCCATTTTATAAATATCAAAATGCTATTCAAATATGATAATTCCCTAAACAAACAAACACCATTTGATTGGACTTTAGGGCATATTACTAACAGTATGATCAATGGTGACGAGTGTCGATCCCACGAGGAGGTGGATTTTAATTGTTTGTAAAATTAATTTTGTAAATGGGTGGTTGGATTTGTGGTGGAAATGATTCGGATTATGCTAAAACATAAATTAAAATGACGAGAATAAATTATAAAATTAGAATTGAAATGGCGAGAATAAATTGAAGAGAATTCTATTGAAATGACGTACTTGGGTATCTGGATCCGTATCAACATGCATCATGGGCTAAATAATCCGTATTAATACCAATTAAATCATAGGGGGGAATCCACATCTCATAAACCACGCTCTAATCAATATGGTGCTAAGGGCTTATCGTGCCAAATAATAATAACCTCGTATTAGGGAGCCGGTGAATTTAGGGCGGTACTAGACAAGACTATTATTATTTGTCGACGAGAAGTCAAAACATCCACAAAAACTAAAGTGGAAAATAAAATAAATTTACCAAATAAAGTCCATGACACATGCTGAGACTTCACCTTCAACCCAAGTTTGAAAGGAAATTAGCTACTCATAATTGAACTAGGGGCAAAATGGAAATTTATTAAATACCAAGAAAATACAAGATGAAGAAGGAATTACAGAAAATGGATCCTAGAAATGGATTCAAAGCTAACAAATTAGGGGGGCGAGGCCCCCTTTTTATAGATACATGGAGTAAATCATGGCCATCGAATTAAAAACAGTTTGAACGCTCAGGATTGCGCCACGTCATCAGTCAACAGTACGCGGTTTGACCACGCGGATGAACAGTAACACGGTTTGACCCGAGTGAACAGTGATGCAGTTTGACCCGGGTGAACAGTGACGCGGTTTGACTGAAAATAATCCTGTGTAATGCATGCACCGTACGCGAGATTTTTCGTCCAATGATATGCTGCCACGTCGCCATCAATAGTACATAAGAATTTTAGTCCAACAGGATTGCGACACCTCATCAGTCAATGTCACATCATCGGTCAATGCCACGTCATCGATCCGTCTATGTGAACAATGTCGTGAACAGTAACATAGACAATACCGTACACGTGAATAGTACCGTACATGTGAATAGTGACATTTTTCCTTTTATGCTCCTCCTAAGGTTTTCGATCGTCCTGAGTTCAAAAGTGATGTCCGTTTCGTCGTCTGATCTCTCCTTTATTGTGAAATGACTATAATGCCCCTAAAATACATAAAATACTTAATTAAAATAAAACACACGTAATTAAATTATAAAAAGGTAAAATGCATAAAAATAAGGGTTGTTAGTAAGACTTGGAATGTAAAATGATGATTTTCTCCTTTATAAATATACATTTTCTAATACTCAACAGCAGCCAGAAATGGTAATGACAAACCAACAACCCAATATAACGAACCAGTTCATGATTTGCTCCCCGTTCATTCCACCTGTAGATGTTACAACTGTTACTAGACTTGCTGGCAGGAGTGCAATCGAAGGAGATAAATCCTTTTTAAACATTTCCCTATTGACTACTATCTAACTCGATGACATCCCAAAGGACAATTAGGACCAATCTTTCTTTATCTATTGATGCCTTATTCCCTTGATAATGCTATTTCAAACTTTTGCTATTGGTGCTTTGTAAATTTCCCTTTGCACTTTTTGCACGTAATGTTTCCCACCTTGAACTCTCGCAACATTATGCTTAAAATTCGGTAATGTTACTTTTTATAAGTGACAACCTTATTAATTTTAGGAATGTTTGCTACAAGTTCTTTATTGTTGATTCACTTCATTCAAGTAGTAAATGGTTCATAATCATCCTTATGTTTGTTCATATAATTAATAATTACATAATTTGAAACTAAATCCATATGATATGTGTTGCTATTTAAAAATTGTCATTAGGCTCAAAAGCCCAAGTCAACTATAAGGTACATATTCATGGTGGACCCAAGTCCTCTATTTACTAGGTCATCCATTTTGGATTGTGGTTTGGAAGGCACATTTGGCCAATGTGCATTTAACTTTTGGCCAAACCCATTTTGGGAATGCTTGGCCCACAATGAAATGCCTTCTATAAAGGGCTAATAGAGAATTTATAACCTTAGAAAACTCATAAAAAGCCCAATACTATCTAATGGTGTGCAGGCCTATAATTAAGTTGGAACAAGATCAGTATCTCCAATCTGGTGCCAATCTCAGGCTCAGGCTCTTAAGCCTTTAGAAACTCTAATTTCATCCTAAACTCAACCATTCCTTATAAGCCATGTTACTCGGCAAGTGGCGCAACCTAATCGCTAACATTAACATAATCTTATCTAAAGAATTCAGTCGGCTTATCATGGGAAGAAAGTAAAATCATAAAAAAATCTTTTTCACTCAAGGATTTTATTTGCATTTTATGGATTAGTTTGCTACCCATGATATATAAAAAATAAATAAAAAAACTTATTCACTTTTAGAGGTTTGAGCAATTTAGCAGCCTAGCCTACAATTCCTTATAGTTCTTAATCATATACAATAACTTTGCAACTAGGAATCACCATAATATTGATTAACACTAAAAAGTGTCATTTAAGAAACGTTAAAATTGTCATTTTTCACTTACAATGTTGATAACGCTAACAATTTCATAACATTTACAAATTCCTAGACCATTTTAAGAATTGTCTATTAGTCTGAAGTGTGATTCTTTTGTTTTGTAGGAATATTCCTAGATTCATGGTATTTGGATAAAAAAAAATGTAATATTTAGATTTGGAGACTCATAAATCTTTAAAAGAATTGCTACCTCTTTGGTCCAGCACCAGGGATGGCAAAATGCAGGCATGTGCTTGGGCTTGGCCTTTCACTTATTTTTTTATTTTTTTAAATTATCGTAAACTTGAAATGAGTTAATAATTAACAAATTGTTATAATCAACAATGAATTAAAGAACATAAATGTTTGATTTTAAAATAATAAATAAAGAAACTTAAGCAAAAGTTTGGTTTTTTTATTTTTTAGTTTTATAAATAAATAAAACATACATTTTTCACTGTTGTAGACATTACCTCCAACAATCCAAGAGGACTAAGTATTAGCTATTTCAATTTACAACCTATAAGTATGTGTGATGGCGTGTGTGTCCTGAATGGTTTAGTAACATCTGTCAGATAATCAAATGAAACAAAATGGATGAGTACAAGCTATTTGAAAGAAGAGCTCACAAATTAAATTAACTTGAAAAAAAAAGAAAAATAGCTTTTGTCCAAAAAAACTCATACTTTGCCATCTTTAAACAAAAACTGGCTAGTTTGAATTTTGTTTTGAGAAGTGAAACAAATACAATTTTTTTAAAAATATCAATTGTCCCCTTCCCTAACCAGATCGAGACATTGTCCTTAATGTCTAAAGAAAAGGAGGTAGAGTTTAAAAGATGACACTTGATAAACGTGAAAGGAAAATAAACACTTGCAAACAAATGCAACTTAACTACTGCCCCCTGGACAAACAAAAGGGGCTCACTCATCTGAGGTATACTATGAAAGGAATCAAACCTTTTCCGCAAGTGGAGTAGATGGTTAAAATTTGGATAAGTCGAAGGTGGCCCTCTGCTTAATGCAAGCCTTTTCTTTACGCTTACGCTAGGGGGGTCCCTTTAGTTTGCCCTGTCTCTGCCCCTTCCCTAATAGGTAGGGAGAGCTGTCTCACCCCCAAGCAGGACCTTTTTAGGTAGGCTTAGCGTAATCAATCCATTGACCAGGGATATTCACGATCATCCTATTACTTTATAGGTGGAAGCTTTGAAATAAAAAGTATTTGATATTTTGAGCATCCAGGCCCAATTGACTACCCATTAGTCTGGTTTTCATTATCAATCCAATAAGTTCCTTCTAATAATGACTCAAGTTAGACTTCTTTTATGATGTTTATGAAGATAAGCATTCGGCATCCTTCCTTTATCTAGGCAGATAGCTTAGTCAAGGTAAGCGCATTCATAGATTCCGCTGAGTAAAGCAAAAACTCGTAAGTGGGACTCTTTTTTTTTATTTGAGTAGTAGTTCCTTAGGAGAGCTTCGAAGATCAATCAAAGACATCTTTAATAGATTAATAGATTCATTTTTACTTCTTTCATCTACATTTGCAAACAGAAGAAGATCCCGTTGATAAAGTAATAATGAAAGTTAACTGACTACAATCTCTACGACACATCTAACACACTGAGATAAATAAATACCATACCAAATAAATGGGGATTCTCCCATGAACGAATGAGCAACTTGCCATATTTGAATTGGCCATAGGCAGATTGGATTAATATTTGCCTCTCTTCCATCTAGAGAAATTGATTTGGTGACGCAGTTCGGTTGGCGCGAAAAGCCATACTACCTCTGCGGGGGGTTAGCATTTTACCCCAATCTTTAGGAGTTATTTTACGGGCATGCTGGATGGCCTAGTGCCACCGATGATGGTGTGGTTGGTATGGGAAATGAAACTCTCCTTAGTTCGCGTTTTCAGCTCACGAATAAGGCTGTTTCGTATTTTAGTACAGAGAATTTCATCTTTTTCTCTGTCTCCTTTTGATCTTTTTCTTGTCTTATCTTTGTTATCATCTGGCTCCCCCCTTAGTGTCTTTCTACTTCGACTTCTATCGTTCATGAACAAGCACTTCGCCTTATTTTTATCGATCGGGGTTTTCCCCACTAACCAATTATGTTACAACCACTAAACAAACTTGGTTGACGAACATGGTTTATGCGACGCTAATGTAGTGGCTTGTCGAGCATTTGACAAACTCACATCATCCATTTCAAACAGGATTTGTCCTGTGGACACACGAACAATCCAACCTATAGGATTTCCTTTTCCTCTTCCCATTCTTACTTCTGTAAGTTTCCCGGTAATTAGGAGATCCGCGAGAACTCTTACCCATATCTTACCATTTCTTTGGAATTGTTCGCTCATAGCACGATGGAATTGTCTGATTATAGCTCGACGCAATTCTTCAATGGCTCGATATGAAAGACGACCAGCTTTATAACTTTTAATGCCATATCTTCTAAAACCAAGTTGTGTATCGTCCGGTTTGCAACCCCTACTACATCTGCCTTTATGATATTTACTATATTTCGTACGTTTCAGATATAGCACGTACTCTTAATTTTTTACTATATGAAATCCACACTTTGACACCTGAGATTCCGTAACGAGTAGATACTTCCGCAGGAGCATAATCGATTTTCTGGTGAAATACATTACAAGAAGTTTTTCCATACTTTCCGCATTCAGTTCTAGCGATTTCTGCGCCTTCTAATCGACCTGAACAACATATACGGATCCCCTCAACCCCTTTATTCATTACTAATGGAATATCCTTCACTATTTTACTAAAAATGGAACGAAATGATCTTGTTTTGTTCCTCAGTTGAAAAGAGATGTCTTGAGCAATCGGGGAAGCACTTTGATAAACAGATTTGATCTTTACCGACTCAATTAAGGTATTAGTGTTTGTTCTATTAGACAACAAATATCACATTTTTTTAACTTCGATTAAATAAGAGTTGTACTCGTACGAAATTCTTCTATTTCTTAGTATGATCTCTATTATCATCTCTATTCCCTTTATCAATTCTCCTTACCCACCTAGGTTTATGAATTTTTCTATCAATTCCATTACCTTATCTTTACCCATGAGGTTCCAACATTTGATCTTTAATTGACCTAGGAGTTGTTCCTGGGCATCTTAAAAAAAAAAAAGTTATTATACACCCCAATCCCATCTCTTAGAAACAAAAAGGTAGCACCGAAGAAAGGAAAGAGTGAGATGGTGGTTTTTGTTGTTCCCGCGAAGCGAAGATCATTCGCTTGGCAAATGAAGCGGGTCAACCTATTTTTGGATTTGGACAAACATTTTTTCTTACTAGTCAAGCTTTCTACAAAAAAGCAATGCGAGAACATAATATCTTATCTAAGCTTCTTCCCTATACATTCGCTCCCCCCATCATGGATGGTTCCTCCATGCCTGCGTTCACGAAATGATTGAGAACTACGATGAGGTCGAAATTGATTTTGTTCTTTGTATTCAATAAGTATTGCATGACCGAATAATTCAAAGAGGGGAGTACTGTGGGGAGGGTCGTTTTAAGTAGATGACTTGTCGGGCCTTCAGAGTGGGATTTCTTTAGAAAAAAGAACTTCAATAACTTTGTTTTTCTAAAGAAGTTGTCATTTTCTATCAGGAATGCTATGTCGCTATGTCATTTACAACCTCAGCGTATTTCGGATACTTGAAGGCCCGCTGACCCAAAGTAATTTAGAAAGATTATTCTATATCGATAGTGGTCGGTCATCGTATCCATAGCGTTGCTTTTTTTAGGCCAAATCTTGATTTCGTTTTGCTTCTTCTGATCAACTCGACTCGACTCTTTTCCTTGCCCCCCAGCCTTTCACTTTATTTCATTATTCTTCTGTGTCATCGCTTGACTGAAGACACTTGATCGCCCTGACTTTCCCGAATGTCCACCACCAACCCTTCTCCTTTCTAGGTCTAGTTTTTTTGCGTCATTTCAGTCGACAATGAAGAAAGAAATGAATGAATGTTCTTTTGGGAAAATGTAGAATAATAAACCTACCAAGACGAAAGCCAAAGGTAAGTCTCGTAGGTGGACGTATCGAACCAAAATAAGATCTCAAATTGACATTTTGATACATTAATTGACTATAATAATAATCACTAAACCAACATGGATCTGAACAACGATTAGATACATTTTTAATGAAATAAGATTTCCTTTGCGTGCCATATGCGCTTCGACTTTACTTTTTTTTCTTCCTAGTCTAATATTTTTTCTCGAAAGTCTTCGTTTCTGTGTTGGAATATACACTTATTATATTAGTTTATATTAGTAGATGAGATTTTACGAAATGAGAAAAAGAAGTTAGCGAATTATGATGCCCTATTAGATAGCCCATGCCTTGCAAATGATTATTTCTAATTAGACTGTGATAACTGATTTGCTGATAAATTCAAAACTTGTTGAGCCACGCCAAACAAAGGGATCGTACTCACTAATGGATCACCTAGAGTTCTTTCTCACCAGGTGGAAAAGCGCATATAGATTTCCTCCCCTCCCCAACCCAGCCAAAGGCTTTTTTATTCCAAGCCTCATTAGCATGCTCGTCGGCGAGCTATGATAGTTCTGTAGAGTAACAATGCGCAACAATAAGAGAGAGAGAGCAGGCTTGGCGACCGATCTGTGTTACGGCTATTCCTTCTATACTACAGTTCGGTGGAGGAACTGTAAAAGAAAAATTTCAATTCGTGCTCTAACTCGATATAATCATTTTAATCATATCCGAAATCTTCGTATTAATCTTCTAAATCTTTGCCATATTTATATTCTCCAGTTGATGATGCATATTCATATTAAACTTCAACTTGTTCAACAACTGCCTTATTTTCTTCCATAATAGCTTCCTCTCCATCCCGAGGCGAGTCCGCAAATAACATTTTGTCCATTTGAATTTGATGAACAAACTAACTAGTTTGCAGTAGTTGAATCATGCATGTTTGATGAATAAACTAACTACCTTGCAAAGCTGCTTGTATGAATAAACCAACATGCTATCCTTTCCTTCATTTAACGGATCAAAACATATAGATATCATGATAAAATCGTTAACGACAACGTCCATTAAGAGGGTAGTTGAGCTAGTAATCAAGTAAGGGAGCCGCCACTGCTTGTTGTGCAAATTTTATTGAACTCACAAGCACACGAATCTATTGTAGAATAGATCAATGATGATGAGTATCGATCTCACGAGGAGGTGGATTTTAATTATATGTAGAATTAATTTTCTATGAGGATGGTTGAATTTGTGGTGAAAGTAACTTACATTATTTTAAAATTTGAATTAAAATGGCGGGAATGAATTAAAGCGAAATCTATTGAAATGAAGCACTTTGGTATCTGGATCTGTATCAACATGCACTATGGGGTAAATATTTCTTATTAGTGTCAATTAAATCATGAGGGGGGAATCCACATCTCATGAACCACACTCTAATCAATATGATGCTAAGGGCTTATCGTACCAAATAATAATAATCTTGTACTAGGAAGCCGGTGAAAGCAGGACGGTATCTAGACAAAATTATTATTATTTGTCGACGAAAAGTCAAAACATCCACAATAATTAAAGGGAAAGAGAAAATAAATTTACCAAATAAAGCCCACGGCACATGTTAAGACTTCACTTTCAACCCAAGCTTGAAAGAAAATTAGCTACTTATAATTGAACTAGGGGCAAAATGAGAATTTATTAAAATACGTAGAAAATACAAGATGAAGAAGGAATTATAAAAAATAAAACTAAAAAATGAATTCGGGGATGTCAAATTAGGGGGGAGAGTCCCTTTTTTTTTATAGATACATTGAGTAAATCATGGCCATCGGATTAAAAACATTTTGGACGCTCAGGATTGTGCCACGTCATTAGTCAACAGTACGCGATTTGACCACGCAGTTTAAACAGTGATACGGTTTGACCATGTGGTTTGAATAGTGACGCGGTTTGGTTGAAAATAATCTTGTGTATATGCATATACTGTACGCACGATTTTTGGTCCACTAACATGCTGACACATCACCGATCAACAGTGCATAAGAATTTTGTCCAATAGAATCGTGATACCTCATCAGTCAATGCCACATCATGGGTTAATGCCACGTCATCGTTCTATATATGTGAACAATGTCGTGAACTATAACATGGACAATACCGTGCATGTGAATAGTACCGTACATGTGAATAATGATATTTTTCCTTTTATGCTCCTCCTAAGGTTTTTGACTGTCCTGAGTTCAAAAGTGATGTCTGTTTTGCTGTCTTGTTCATTGTGAAATGACCATGATGCCTCTAAAATACATAAAATACTTAATTAAAATAAAATACACATAATTAAATTACAATAGACTTAAATATATAAAAGTAGGAATGTTAGTAAAACTTGAAGTATAAAATGATAATTTTCTCCTTTATAAATATACATTTTCTAACACTCAACAGTACTCTCCCTATCGGTTGAGGCATTCAGCTCCTCTCTTTCTGGCTATGAAATTTAGAATAAATCTTATCTTTTTCTTTTTAGTGGTGCAGTAGAATAAGAGAGCGACATCCTTCTGTTTTATACGCTGAGTGGTGCCACTATAAGTACGAGCCTTAGCCGAGAGTGAGTTCATCATGCGTCTTCGCTTTTCCTCGTTCATTCTGTTCGGGAATAATTCAATCGAGAAAGCTTATCCATCTCTGGCAAATGACCCGTGACAAACTACTGAAAAAAGCAACTTCTTCGAGAGGAAAAGAAAACTTCATTCCTCTGACTCATATACCATACTTTGCATTTTAGTAGACTTTCTTTTTTTTCGAAACCGGCCCCCTCCTCAATAGTCTCTCTTCTCTAGCAGCCAACACAAGAAGCAAAGCTAAGCCATTTCTTCAATAAAGCTCTGATCTACGACCACCCCTTCTTCTTCTCACTAAACTGAAATTAAAGAATTCCTTATAGGGTCATACTAATCGCCCTATTTTCTCTTTTCTTTCCTAGCCCCACAAATAACCATCAATACAAATGACCTTTTGCAGTGACAGTAACGAAAAAGCTTAGAAAAAGATTGAGCACGACCACGGAAAGCATGGTAGTAAAGGAAATTGTCTTCTTATCCGCTTTTAGACATAAACAAAAGATCGAAGATCTTGGGCTTGGTGAACTTTTCCATAATCTTATCATCCAACTGGTAAGGAAAGGTGTTCACACGGCAACCCAAGGGTTGTCTCACTCAGGTGATCTACGAAGAATAGACCTGTAGCCACGGGTCCATAGACTCGTCCAGATTTAACGACAACTGACTGAAGCCTACATAAAGTGGTTTCAACAACGAAACTGACTGAAACTCGACATGCTTAATAAGCCTACCCGTTGAAGAGGGGCTTTTCTTCTAACAATCTGGGAAACCCTTGAGAAAGGACTGATTGACCCGATTACTGAATAGAGTCTTTGTTATACTCTTTTCTTATCTATTCCTTGATTCTTTTTGGGACGATTAGTCAGGCCAAGGGAACCAGTGAATCCTTGAACTACCAATTTGAATACAAGACTAAGTTGAGGCTCACGCCTATCACTTGTAGGGCGGGCCATCAGCCACTTTTTTTTTTTGAAATTGCACCTCAATATCAATCTACCTCCTGGGAAGCGCTGCATTAAGTTGATTCCCATGCGCAAGGCCCATGCTTAGTTTTCAATTTCAACAGGAACAATGTCATCGTGACACCTCTTTGAGTAAAAGTTACTATTTTTTATTCAATTCTGAGAGTGGGAGCCCCTTTTGATATCATATCAATCTACCAACGATTTGCTCAACCTCAGCTTGAGTATGATCCATTCGTTACCACCCTAGCCCAGGCTTATGCGCTAAAGCTTAATATATAAAGGAGAAAGAATACTAATTTTCTTTTAACATAGTTTTTTTTATTCTCGAAAGTTCAATGTTTTATTTTTCCTACGGTTCGTAGCCAACGGCTATCGGCCGCGCATGCTCATTGGGTATAGGTTCAAGTCCTGCTATACCCACAAAGAAGAGAGTTGGAATGGAAGAAAACGAGGCTTTAGATGCTTCGAGAATAAAAGACCTGCCCAGTTGGATGTCTTGCCTGTACCATATGGCATTCAAGCCCCTCGATTGGTTGTACCCGAGCTGTAATACCCTTGATCGGTTGTAATAAACGAGTTTGGCTCTTGGCAATCAATGCCTCCCTTTTCTACTTTGACCTTCCTCTATCGTATGATATGTGGTGTAGTAATCTTCTTTCATGTGCAAAACACTTGATAGTGGTGTGGTGTCTATCAGGTAAGGCTGTAGGGCTGGATCCAACTAAATTGTTCTGGCTAACTATTCATCCAAGTTTAGTCTCTTCCGAACGATCTGTCACATCCTAGTGATGTTCGTTGTGTTGAACAAGATTCTTACTGCCTAAGCTTGAACCCACAGTTTTACTATTTATATATACATATTTCTCTCCTACTAATCACTAGGTCGTGGTTATAGAGTATACAAAACCCCACCTCTCAGATAAGGGTCTTTCTCATCTCTAAGTGTGCGAGAGAACCCGCGCTGGTAAGGGTTCTGAGAAAGGTATGTCCATAAGTTGTTCCAGGAAGAATCAAATCATTCACGACATACTTTTGACCGGAAGTGGCTAAGGAAAGACATAAGCCCCAATCAACCCCTCTCACTGTCGAAGAACAAATAATGACTATTTATATAGGAACAAAGTGCTCGACTATAAACGAGAGGAACTTAATGTGGAACGGCACGTCATTGAGTAGTACCTCCTTGGGTCACATCCATCTTACACATCCGAAGATGAATATATCACTCTCAGGTAATAAAGAGGGGCGGGATAAGGTTGATAAATTGAAATAAAATACTGAAGATCCGAGCATTTGCCAAACGTGAAGGTGACTCCTTTTAATACTAGTGGGAATTCATGGCTCTCTCTATCTCAAAGAATTCAAATTAAGCCAATTTAGTCAACGAAAAGAGACCGTGGAGAGACCTTGCAACAATGAAACTCATTAGGCGTAGCGTGTACCTTATTGGCATGAGTTTGGCAACTTGCTTAGGCGACTTCCTCCTTTTCAAATGAACATGAATCACATATTCATCATTCTTGAAGAGAAGCTTGCCCTTTGAGCACATGTTATTTCTTTATTAGTGACAACTCCGCGGACTCAATAGGGAATGAAGAATCTATTTCTTTCATCACTGACAACTGGAACAAAAGGATCAAAGCCTTCCACGACTGGGCAATAGTTTGTATTTACTATATTACTTTTTCGAAGAAAGAGCTCGGGATGGTCCTCTCGCATCGGAAAGCCATATCCTTGGTTATATTTGTCACTATGCGGATTATAAAAATGGATTTAGGTGTGGGGGACGCGTGCCCCCGAAGAGACCTTCCACATAGCCAATTATGAACCAAGCGAGGCTACGATGTGATGGGTTGAGAAGATGATGGTGTTTGCATCAGAAGTGCCCTTAGCCTACCTGCCTGAGTATGCCCGGATTCCCTGATCGTTGGTATCGCCCGTCCTGTCCTGGTCTTCCGGTCTGAATACCTACGACGAATTCTTTAGGGAAGCTGTGGGAGTAGATCGGTCGCCAAGACATCGTCGTCTTACTCTATTTATTTCATACTCTCGGAATAGATGCGTCGGCGATTCTAACCTCGGTGAAGCCGGCTCAGATAGGCAGGGTTTGGTTCGTGCGGAGGGAGTCCCAATGTGCCTGTCAAGCCTTTGCCGACTGGTCATTACGGATTGGGTCATATAATTGAAAGTCTTGCATCTTCTGCTCAGTCTGTATGGTGGAATTCCATGGTTACTCATTTAGAGAATAGATTGGTAGCTTTTGAGTCAAGCTCGAGGGCTGTGGGAAGAGGAAGGTGTTTTCAATTGCCAACCCGTTGTATCAGGCCTTGGTTCGGCCTTTACACGATTGGGTGATGGAAATCCTACGCCGTCTTCCGATTCCGACAGATGGGACTTTCAATCAAGCGGCCCCTCTTGCCAGATTGCGAGAGAAATCGATTTTCCTTCGATCTTTCTTAAAGCTGCTACTGACTTTTTGCCTGTAAGTATGAGCGCGGGGGTGCTGTTTAGCCTGTTCGGTCGGGAGTTGGCCGAGACCTAGACGCACATCATGTGTGGTCCCGGTTTCCGGTCCCCCGATCCGACGAGAAAAGAGATACGCTCCTTTGTGTTTTGCTTGACAAAAGTTAGCCTGACCATAACTACACTTTGTGGCTTGTTGACCTATCATATGGTCGTGTGGCTTCTTGTTGAGTGTTAGAAAATGTATATTTATAAAGGAGAAAATCATCATTTTACGTTTCAAGTATTACTAACATCCTTACTTTTATGTATTTAAACTTTTTGTAATTTAATTGTGTTTTATTTTAATTAAGTATTTTATGTATTTTATGAGTATCATGGTCATTTCACAATGAACGAGAGATCAGACAGTAAAACAGACATCAGTTTTGAACTCAGGACAGTCGAAAACCTTAGGAAGAACATAAAAGGAAAAATGGCACTGTTCACATGTATGGTACTATTCACATGTACGGTACTGTCCATGTTACTATTCACAAACTATTCACAAATAAGGATCGATGATGTGGCATTGACTGATGAGGTGTCACGATCCTATTAGACTAAAATTCTTATGCACTGTTGATCGGTGGTGTGGCAGCATGTTAGTGGACCAAAAATCGTGCGTACGGTATATGCATATATAGAGGATTATTTTCAACCAAACCGCGTGGTCAAACAGCGTCTATTGACTGATGACGTGGCGCAATCCTGAGCGTCCAAAATATTTTTAATTCGATGGCCATGATTTACTCAATGTATCTATAAAAAGGGGGCCTCCCCCCTAATTTGGCATCCCTGAATTCATTTTTAAGTTCAATTTTCTGTAATTCCTTTTCTATCTTGTATTTTCTACGTATTTTAATAAATTTCCATTTGCCCCTAGTTCAATTATGAGTAGCTAATTTTCTTTCAAGTTTAGGTTGAAGGTGAAGTCTCAACATGTGTCATGGGCTTTATTTGGTAAATTTATTTTCTCTTCCCCTCTAATTTTTGTGGATGTTTTGACTTTTCGTCGATAAATAATAATAATCTTGTCTAGATACCACTCTGATTTCACCGACTCGCTAGTATAAGGTTATTATTATTTGGCACGATAAGCCCTTATCACCATATTGATTAGAGTGTGGTTCATGAGAAGTGAAATCCCCTCTCACGATTTAATTGGCATTAATAAGAAATATTTAGCCCATTGTGCATGTTGATGTGGATCCAGATACCTAAGTGCTTCAATTATAATAACTTCCACTTTAATTTAATTCTACCATTTCAATTTAAATTTTAGGATATTCCAAGTTATCTTTACCATAAACCCAATCACCCATTTAGAAAAATTAATTCTACACACAATTAAAATCCACCTCCTTGTGGAATCGACACTCGTCACCATTGATCTATCCTACAATAAATTCGTGCGCTTGCGAGTTCAATAAAATTTGCACAACACTTGTCACGATAGGGCTTTATCTTGGGAAAGGTTTATGGGATCGCACGATCTTAGGTGTTGATCCTGTTATCACTGATTCTGCTGTAGCCCAGTCGTACCTAGAAATCATGGCGGAATGAATGTGAGGTGACCATTTATTTATGAGAAGTCCCTCATATCTCATCGTGGAGCTTGCGAGTTCGCTAAGCGCTTTATGGTTTAAGGCAAGCAAGACAGACATACTAAGGACTTCAGCCCCATCTCGCTTCGTGTCTTATGGGCTTTGCCCTACGGCATCTCTGCTGTATCGTTCGCTAAACTCAGGTCAGAATTAGGCAATTGGCCCAGTTGGAGTTCTGACTATAGCTGCAACCTATCTCATATTGGGGAGAACCCTCGATCAAACTAGAAATTGAATAAGAGAAGAAATCTCGTAGCTCCGAAAAGAAAGGAGAAATCGTTTTGATTCGAGGTGAATCCCTATGAACTTTGCCTTTACGAGTTGAGTAAACATAAAAAAAAAAAAAAAAGCTTTAGGTTATACCACTCTAATGAGAAAGCGCCCGTTCACGTATTTTGGAGAGGGTTTTTATGTAGTTGCTTGTAGTTTTCTTTTCTTCATTGAGATTGGGTTGGTGTAACAGTGTACTTTGGGTTGTATAACCCGAGAAGAAAATGAAAGTTTTCCTGATTTCTTATTTTGAGTATATCGGCTGGAATACCTAAGGGTTGCGGGCTACTGGTCCAAAGGAAGTTTAAATAGCTTGGCGGAAACATATCCATTGCCAAGGACTTCGTCCCTTATACAACGCCACGTACTCAAACTCAAAATACACCAAATTGGTATCAGAGCCATACCCTCTCCATTTTCCCAAAGTGGTATAATTTAAGTCTTTATTCCTGTTTTGATCTTTAGTCTTCAGGCGCAGAGAGAACTCATCCCTATGGCTTCTACCTCATCAACTCCTGTTACTCTTTCTTCTACGCTTTCTTTGCCTAAATCTTGCACTTCCCATACTGCTAATAAGATAGAAAACCTTGTTGAATACTCTTATATTCCCGAATCCGCTCAAATCAGTGAATCCACCTACCCTTTTATTAGCCCTTACCATTTGTACAAACGACCCAACTCCTTTACCCGCAGCATCCGTACCCTTATCTCTACTAAACGGCCACACCCTAAAGAATATATCCAGTCTTCTCGTCTGGATCAGTGTGCTCTTAAAGCCACCTCTGCTGAGCAATATGTTACACTAGAAATTCCTTCAGAGCTCATTTCAAATTGGAAACGTGAAGGATACACTCATCTTCATCTAGGCGGCATCAGGCTTATCCTTACCCTACATGGGCGCAAAGGTTTACCAGTTACAGCTCGTGTTGCTCTCTTGGATACTCGGTTTAAACAGTTCCAAGATGCCGTTATCGGTACTGTCCTCACCACCCTACATGCTGGCAGTGTCTTACTCACCTTTTATCCCAACTTCAATCTTTCTCTTCAAGATCCTAATCTACCTACAACCCTGAAAGTTCAAGTCCAGATCCAAGGTGCTGAACAAATCTCCACTGCTAAAATCGCCACCTTACACCATCAACTGGTCTATCGGCTTCAGAATCATGCCTTAGATCTACCCACTCCAGAACACCACTCTGACACTCTCATGGTGTTAGCTGAATCTGACCAAATTCCAACCATCATTCAGATCCCCAGGCAGATTCCTCGCCAAGAACTCCTTAAGCTTATGCCTCTTGAATGGATCTCAAACTATGAGCAGTTCCATAACAATACAGCCCCAGTTCAGACATCTGAAAGTATGTTTGAAAGACGACCAGATGGCACGGTCAGAATGACCTTTAAACCGCCTCCCAGTGCTCCTCAAGAGCCTCCTCGGCTCTCTTTTACTTATTCCTCCATGATCACAGCTGTTCAGACAGCTCAAGAAGATTTGCCTATTACAGGGTTCAATTCTGATGGTTTCCCTATTTATCCAGCCAAGCAAAATGGACATTTCCTTTGGGATGTCCCGGGTTCCGGCCACTGTGACCCAGATTGTCCCTGCTGGGATGATTGGGAAGAGGATGATGATTATGTAACCAAAAGGAAAAAGAAACCTAAGAAAAAATCTCATGCCTCGTGTCACCACAGTACTCCTAAACCACCACAAGATCCTCCTCCTCCATCAGCTCCTTTACCTCTCTATAAAAAGGAACTCCAATGGCTTGCAAAGCGTTGCACCTCTACAATCTCCTCACCTATTCCAGATCCATCTCCCCCTCTCCAATGGCTTGCAAAGCGTTGCACCTCTACAATCTCCTCACCTATTCCAGATCCATCTCCCCCTCTGAGTTGTATGATGTTTTCATCTGCTTCCTCAGAATATTCTTCCTCTTTTCCTCCGTTAGACACCCACACAGATTCCCAACGAAATGTTGTGTCCAAACCTTTTATTCCATCACCCATAACCTCAGCCGGTCATCTTGAACCACCCAAACCTTTTGAATCAGTCCTCAACTGGCAAACTCAAAATGCCAGAGCCCAGAATGATACTTTGTTGAACATAAATTCCAAAGTTGAAAAAATCAGTTTACGAACTGAACACCTTGAAACGAAGGTTGACTCCATCTCTGCACAACTGCAGCAGATCCATCAGAACCTCCAGTCCAGAATTGTTCAACTTGATTCTGAGTTGCGCACTATGCTTGCCCAACGTTATCATGGCCCAGAATTTGATCAAAAAGAAAGGGAGATCAGACGATTAAAAGCTGAGCTTGCTCAAATTGAATCTGACAAACAAAAACCTTCCCTTTTTACCTCCTCACCTCCTATCCCTTCGATTGGTCCAACTTACCATCCATTTGCTTCGATGCTTTCTCCTATCCGACAGTATGAGCCTTCTAAGCTGTTTGGTATGACTCATACCCTTTTTCGAGACAACCCATTACCACCACCACCTAAACCTAAACCAAAGCCTAAATCTCAACCACGACCCGTCACAATCAACCCTTCCTCCACTATTATCCCTGACCAACAATCACCAGGCTATACACCAGCATCACCATCACCTCCTGAACCATCCAAATCCCAACCTTCTACTAAATCCAAGGATAAAGAACCTATGCACCAATTCAGTGCCCATACCGTTGACCACCCATCTTCCACTGATGACCAAACTTCTGATTCAAATCTAGCCGTTTCAGATAGCCATACTGAGACTGAAACAGAATCTTCGGCATCCACCAGTGACTCTGAAAAATCTTATGCTGATATCACCAGAATTCTAATGGCTCAACCAGACCCACAAACCTCTCGGACAGAACCATATGTGGATATTCCTTCTGATGTTGAAGAAGAAATGCCTGAATCTTCTGCTACCAACCAGCCTCCTCCGGCCCAAACTACTTCATCTAGTCAAAGATCATCAAATGGTCCCTGGTTTACCTTTGATGATATCCCCTCCTATAAATGGCGTGATCGTCTTAATGAAATGTCTGCCTGGATTGATCTCCAAATGCTCAGATCAGGAGCCACTACTGAATCAGTCCTTAGAGAATTTGCTACTCGTTTTACGGGTGCTCTAAGAGATTGGTTTGACTCTCTTGGTCCATACAGACAATTGCAGTTTGTTCAATTACCAGAAGTCTCTAGTGCTCTTGCCATTCTTCATGATCAGTTTTTAGGAGACCCAGCTGCAGCCTTTGAAGCTGCCCGCCGAGACTATCTCAGTATGAAATGTTGCTTCCTCGATGCCAAGGATCTTGATTTCCATTATAAGCGCATGTCCCTGTTATTCTATAAGCTTAATGGATTCAACGAGCCTACCCTAAAGCATGTCTTCCTGGCTTCCCTTCCAGAAGAACTCCAACCAGACATCCAGTGGCAGCTCACCGCCTCCAATCTTGTCATTGACAATATATCTCTTGGTAAAATTTTCCAACTTGCCAAAACTTGTCTTGACAAGCTCTGTGAACAGAAATAGTTCTTCAAGGACTTGTTGAAAGACAAAGAACCATTTAGAAGTGCCTGCAAAAAGCCTTATCTGCAAATCAAATGCAAACAGAAGAAGGATTGTGATTGCAGTCCCAAAAAGAAAAAGCATTTTCGAAAGTTTAAATCTCCAGAATTTTCATCCAGACCCCGCAGGTCCAGACGACCTTACAGATTCTTCCGAAAGCGGTCTTCTTCTTCCAAAGACTCCAAACGAAGAAAATCCAGCAGATGTTTTATCTGCAGAAAAAAAGGTCATTTTGCCAAAGATTGTCCAAACAAAAGAGCCAAGTCCATTCGTCTTGTCGAACATCTTCAGGCTACTACAGATACTCTTCTCAACAGGATGAACTGGAATTCTACTTCTCTGAACAAGATGAACCCAATGATGAAACAGTGTTCGCACTCCAACAGTCTTCTGATGATTCCGATAGTGACCAGTCCCAAGTCATTTTCCATCAACAGCTCTTGTCCCTTGATACTACAGTTCCTATACCTTCTATCAAGGTCCAAATCTTACCTTCAAAATTCCAAAGGCCCATTCCAGCAATTGGTCTTATTGATACTGGAGCTCAACGAAGCATGTTAAACCCTCATATTCTTCCATCAGACTACTGGACTCAATCTGAAGAGCATTTCAAAGCTGTTAATGGCAACCTATTCACCACTTCTTTGGTTACCAAAAAACCAATTTGTATCCAGATTCTCCCTAATTGTGTCATTTGGACCAAAGTCATTGGTTCAACTCTTCCTAATAAAGATATTTTGTTAGGATTCGACATTCTCCACCAGATCAAACACCTTCAAATCATTCCTCATGGAATTTGAGTCAAGTCCATGTTCAAACCATTCACCGATATCTTGAAACTCTACAATCTGTCTGAAACCCCTCCATCATATCAAGATGTTTCTACCAAGCTTTTAAGTTTCTGTCCGGAGTCTCATTCTGAGTTCACCCATCCAAACCCTTTGTGGAAAAATCAGTCTTTCTTTGTTAAGTTACCCTTCAAACTTAATGAAGACATTAATCCCACCAAAGCCACTCATCCAGGAATGAGTCCATCTGACTTACTCCTAGCCCAACAGGAATGTTCTCAACTGTTAGCCCAAGGGTTAATTGAGCCCACAACCTCTCAATGGGCTTGCCAAGCCTTTTATGTTGAAAAGCATTCTGAAATTGTCCGGGGAAAGAAACGCTTAGTCATTGACTACCAGCCCTTAAACATGTTTTTGCAAGATGACAAATTTCCCTTACCTCGCAGACAAAGCATGTTTACTTTTCTCAAAAATGCCCAGATCTTTTCAAAATTTGATTTAAAATCAGGTTTTTGGCAATTAGGCATTGAACCCTCTGAGCGATATAAGACAGCCTTTTGCATTCCTAATGCCCATTTTCAATGGACGGTTCTCCCCTTTGGTCTCAAAACTGCCCCATCCATTTTTCAAAAATCCATGATCAAAATCTTTCGGCCTCTCCTGTCTAATGCATTGATTTACATTGATGATATTTTACTTTTTTCAGGATCACATGATGACCATCACCTACTGCTCCACCAGTTCTATGATATTGTCCAAAGTCATGGAATCATGCTATCTGCCAAGAAGAGCACCATTGCCACAGATACCATCGAATTTCTTGGTATGATCATAAAAGATGGCCATTACCAGCCAGGAAAGCACATTGCCCAAGAGTTGCTTCACTTTCCAGATCAGCAACTTTCCAAAAAGCAGGTCCAGCAATTTCTTGGAATTATCAATTACATCAGAGACTTTATCCCACATGTGGACCACTACACTCGTCACCTCTCGGCTTTATTGAAGAAAAAGCCTCCTGAGTGGAATGATGACCACACACATGCTGTCGCTACTCTCAAGAAGATTGCGCAAAATCCGCCTCCTTTAAAGTTGATTGCAGATGGAAAGCGCATACTACAGACAGACGCAAGTGATGAATCATGGGGTGCCATTCTCCTCGTAGCGGTAAAGTATGGCATCAAAAAGTTCGAGTACCATCTCATTGGCCACCACTTCCTCATCCGAATGGACAGCTCAGCCTTCCCCAATATTCTCAATTTCAAAGGCAAAACTGTTCCAGAAAAGATGTTACTTCGGTTAAAGGATTGGTTTTCCAAATATGATTTTTCAGTCAAGCATATAAAGGGATCTCAGAACCTTATCCCTGATTTACTATCTAGACTCTCAAAACCAGAAACACCTCCCACTCTATTTTCCACCACTTACCATTTTCCTATCATTGCCATGGCTACATCCTTACCTCCTGAAGCTCTTACCAAAAAACCCTTTCCCTTGAATAAAACATTCTCCTCTGTTTTCGCCATCCAAGAGTTTGCACGAAAAGCTGTTTTTCGTTTCTTCATGAAAGCTTACCTATGGCTGACTCCTTTCCATTCTCTACTTTTCATCCTGAAAATCTGTTTCTTACAGGTTTTACCCTTGACCCATCCAGAGAAATCACTGAAGACGAGTTATGGTACCTCTGGTGCCTAACTACTCTCTATGCCACCAAGCTCATCCTACCCATCGCCCCCACTTTGTCTCATCTTCTTAATCCAGACAAAGCTACCTCTCTCATCTGGACATTACTTGAGTGGTTTTCACCAATTTCATGGTGGAGACACAAGCTCCAACACTTGTCAGAGATCTACAACCTTGATCGTATGCCATTACCTGAAGCTCAAATGTGGACATCCGTGTTCATCATTCATCGACCTTATTTCCAACACCCAGATACACAGTTCTTTTGGACACAGGATCAGGTATACGAATGGTTCACTACACCACACCCTTCCATCATTGAAAGTGAGATTCAGTCTACCTTATATAACTACCTCCATCAGCTAAACCACCAAACTCCGCCACATAAAGATATCGTTCACACATCCTTAGGCCCACAACATGACCTCATCATGATCCCTACTCCATCAGCCAGATCCAAACCACCATCTACAGGAATCCTAATCAAAGAAGAAAGGCCAGACTACACTGACTTTCTCTTCCAGGACTCTCAGGACCCTTGGGAAGAATTTCTTCCTCTCAGCCAACACCTTCATCAGTTCCCTCGACCAACAACGGATGAACCTGAACCCTCTGAACCAGGACCATCAACCCGACCTTCCAAAAAATCACCTCGGCCTTCTAAAGTTGACAAAGCCACCCAGACTGCCCCCAGGTATACTTCACAGTGTACTCCACGAGCCGCTCATTGCCCTAATCCACCATGCCGTGGTCCCTCCTGTCCACATCCTAAACGCCCGAAGCCTCCAAACAACTTTTTCCGCAAACCGCACTACTCCGGTGATACAGATCCCGATGCAACGAAAAGCTCCTTCGAAGATGACTACATGAACCTCCACTCTCCCTAAAAGCTATTTGTCTTGTTGTAATTTGTCTTGTTGTCATCATTATGTCTCGTTTGTAATCATGGTTGCTTTTGCTTTTGCTTTTGCTTTTGCTTTAAGCTTTTGTCAAAGTCATGCTTTTTCAAAAGCATCTTTGTCCCTTGTAATAATTAAAGGTGTAACTTTACAAAAAGGATAGGGGTCCTGTCCTATCTCTCTGAGATTCCTTCTCTATATAAGGAATTCTCCTCTGCTTGTAAAAAAAAAAAAGAAGTTTGCCAGAAATAAACTCGTGTGTTTTCTCTTACTATGAACTTCTAAACTTCTCTCTCTCTCTGCAAATGAAGTCCTAAAGAAAAGAAAAGGGAATAAGGGTTTTAAATTTGTTCATTTTGAAATTTAAGCAAGTATGCTCTGCACTTGCCTTTAGCAAGGATCTTGTTCATCAGAAAGCTTTTGAAGTTTTCTTATCTGGTTTGGTACCCTGTTTTGACTAGCAAAAGTCTGTTTTGGGTTGTATAACCCGAGAAGAAAATGAAAGTTTTCCTGATTTCTTATTTTGAGTATATCGGCTGGAATACCTAAGGGTTGCGGGCTACTGGTCCAAAGGAAGTTTAAATAGCTTGGCGGAAACATATCCATTGCCAAGGACTTCGTCCCTTATACAACGCCACGTACTCAAACTCAAAATACACCAAATAGGCCGAAAAGTCTCATTACAATTAAAATTCTTTCTTAAGTGATAATGTACTTATTTTGTTTTATTTTGTTAATAAGTAAGGGACTCTACAAAGAGCTAAGGCAAAACATATCTGGAGTAAGCAATCCCATTCAAATAATTTGCAATACGATTAACAACCCTCGAAGGGGGATTAGAAACAAGATGCAAACCCAAGGGCAACTCCAAGGCATAATTTGCTAGGAAGTTCGCTGCAAAATTAGCCTCACGATATACGTGGTTGATGGTTATAACCCAATTTCGCTTGATGAGATTTCTAATGGAACAGATTAGGTGGGTATACTCATTGATGCAATCAAATTGACTGTTTACCATCTGAACAACATAGTGGCTATCCAGTTCCACGTGCAAATACCGAACAACATGTTGCCACGCTAAAACTAACCCTTGGTAAAGGCCCCAAAGTTATGCTACAATAACTGAACATAAACCTATGTTGAAGTCAAAACCAGTGAGCCACATGCCATGGTGGTTGCGAATAAGGACTCTAGCACTTGCTGCACCCATTTCCTTTCTTGCTTCATCTGTGTTTAGCTTACACCAGGGCCAAATAGGTAACTTCCAGGTGATCCATCTCTCAATTTTCTTGGTCTTTACAACCAAAGACGAGCTGTTAAGGTTCTTAATTTCCTCAGCTCTGACTTTTATATCTTGAAATATGCTTACACTGTCCATAGACCGTTAATGGAATAGAAACTGACTCCTCCAGAACCATAGACGCCAAATAGCAACTCTAAAGAAATATTCTAGCCAATAACCGAGTCCATCCACCATTTGCTTAGTAAATTTTGACATATCCAATCCTTCAGATCAAGCGTGTAAAACCAAGGATGAAAACTTGTAAGAATTATGCTATTTCTGACCTTTTTCGTGACAACACAATCTTAAAGCACATGTACTTATTTGTTTTAAGATATCATCAATTACAATAATTAACAATTTAGTTGTGTGTACTTAACTTCTACCTTTAAAAAAAAACCCCTAAAGACCTACCTTAGTGGTTTAAAAGTAATTTTATTTGACTGACCACCTAAGTTTGAATCCTAAAAAGGGTAATGGGGTAAAAAACTGATTTGGGCTTTGCACACTCTCGATATCTTTAAAGAAAAAAATTAAAAAAAAATTCTTATTGTAAAAATATTTATCAAATAGTTCCATAAATATGTGTTGCAACCTAAAAATCATCAATTGGGCCAAAGGTTTTGTCTAACATATAAGGGAAGTTTCTCATGGTAGACCCAACTCATTATATTGAAAAGGTCATTGTCAATTATGGTTTGAAAGGCACATATATGCTTAACTAATATCCAATTCACTCAGATATACAAGAGTAGTTGGATTCACAGGCCTGAAACTTTTAAAATAATATCCACACCAACATTGCCATTTGATTCTATAGTGTCTTCTTTGATTGAAAAGGACAATAGATGAAAAGATGAGTAGATAAGGCAGCATTTCAGGTTAGAAGATCCAAAGATGATCCTAAAAGTTCCACTTCCAAGAACCCCATGAGCTGATCAGATTATATGGCACTATGATAAATTGGAAAACTACTCAGTAAAAAGTGGTTCCCAAACATTATGGAATGTGATATGAAAGCTTGACTTACCAAAAACATTGAAGTTCTTCATGTGGAGAGCATCAAAAAATTTCCTGCTTACAGTTGTAAAGTTATGAAAGAAAAAAAAAAATCTCCCAGATCCGTAGTGTTAGAGATGTAGAAGACAAGAAGAATAAGTTAATCATGCACTTTTTAGTTGTAAGAAATCAAACAAGATATGGAGGCGTACACCATTCAGCAAGGATGGCTATACCCTAGCCTCACAGGATTTGTTAAGTGGATTATAATAGTTAGCAAAGAAAGGAAGCAAGGCTTAAATGGAATTGGTAGTTGCATTATGTTGGACAACTTGGTATGCAAGGAATCTTCAGTTTTTTAAAAATAAGAGTGAAAATTCCCAATTGTCAGTCGCTACACCAAAAGCCATTGTGGAGTCATATAGAGGAACTAAAATGCCTCATTTGTAGCAAAGTCAAAGATATGAAGCAACAAATCTAGTGAAATGGATCCCCCCAAGAAGGATGGATAAAAATCAATATAGATGTAGCAGTGGGAGTAAAACAATAGATCGTTGGACTAGGAATTGTGAAGTTTTTTTTTTAGAGGCTGAAACAACTCTTTAGGGAATAGAGTTGCAGAGTCCATTGGGTGCAATTAAGCGATAATGGAAATCGATTCACAAAAGGTGGCTAATTTATGACTTAAGAAAAAAGGCAGCAAAAAAGAATTTTTTTTGGATGATTTTTTAGATTCATCAAGTTAGGAATAGATTAGCAAATGTTAAGATTCAGCATACAAAAAGAGCTTGTAATTCTTCAGCTCATTCGATAGCTAATTTAGCTCTAGACAAATTAGAGCCTGATGAATAGCTGGGCCAGTATCCAACTGAACTTATGTTTTTATTTTATGATTTAAATGAATGAAAGGAACACTTTTTGTTGAGAAATGAACCACAAATCTGGGTTTGCGGCCGTGTGCGACGTGTTAGTTTTTCAATCCAGAAATGGATGACATGTTAGTTGTCTCAAGTTAAGGAGCTAATGACAAGTCTGCTTAGTCAGTTGGTTGAATAAGTTGGGCATGTGATGAAACACGTGCTTCACTCAAAATTACAGATGAAAGCAGCGTTTTTGACGAGATTGTAACAAGTGTCTAGTGGCTGTTTTAAACGGTTAGTGAAACTATTAAAAAGAGCAGAAAATTCTATGTTTAATTCTAACAAACCCAGTATCATTGTACTGGCCTCTGGCTGTTGTTTCTAGAGCAATCTTTTGTTGTATAAAAGGTCTTGTGGTCAATTACATGGCTATACTAAGAATGTGACAGCTTCTCCATAACACTTGTATCTTGAAAAGCCAAATCAGTGAAATCTTGTTCTCCTTTTCATAGTGGATGTAGGCCACATTGTAGCTGAAGCACTATAATCCTTTTGTGTTTGTGTGTGTGATTGATTTAGTTCGTTGACTTGGTTTCTATTGTTTCTTGATTATCATATCAGTATCAACATCAAGCTCGAGTTGGTTATTAGCCATTCTTAGATTAAAGATCAATTAAGTGGATCTTGGGGGATCATAATCGGTTTCTTTCTGGTATTGGTCCAACATTTTCCATTAAAAAAAATTAACTCAAAATCCTTAGTTAAGCTGAATTAAGCAACTTTGGCCCATAAAAAAAATGCTTTGTGAATGGATTAGTAGAAACACCCTAAAAGCCCAAAACATATGCAATACCTAAGCCCCATGTATCATATTTGCCATAGTATTGCCTAATACCGCAACAATCATTTGCTAGGAAAGGAAACCTTATAGAAAGATTCCCATGCAAACCTTAATTTCGTCCTAGCACTCAACCTACACTTATAAATTGATGTATATGACTTGACGAATAAGAAAGATAATTCAACCTTTACAAGGACATAAATCTTACCTATGAAGGAAGGTGATGTTCTTATACATTATAGAGAAGCATCACAATTGTAGGTCATATCCTTACCTTATAGCACTAGAGAATTCTAGCAATCTTATTCTTATAGATAGGGATCCAATTCGGCAATTCGTTAGCCTGGAGGGCTTACCAAAAAACTGTATAAAAAGAGAAAGGGCGAAGCCATGATAAGAAATTTGTATACGGAGGGCAATATTAAATTTCCTTTCAAATATAGAACTTATCTCAAAGACAATTATTTTTAACAAATTATAAAGAAAGTTTCATAATACATAAGAAAATGGATAATTCAAAGAAGTAATTTAAATACCATTAAATATAATTGATGTTGTGCCTCAAGGTGCTTTCAAGGGTAGACCTATTATTAGTGGACTATGTTGGGCTATAGTTCGATATACATTAGGAAAAAAAATATTAACACTTTTATTGAAATTTACAAAACCACCACAACACATATATTATAAAACTACCACTCAATATAAAAAAATTTATTGTTTATTTTTACTTTCACTTTTCTTATTCATGACTTTTGTGGACTAAAATGATGAATCCAAAACTTAGGCTTATTAAACGGTAGCGTTTGAAGTATATTTAATTAGCTCAGGGTATCACGAGGTTAACATGTGGCTAACGAAAGATCAAAACGGCAAGAGATGGTGACGTTTTGGTAGTGGTTTAAGTGAAGCATGTGAGGATGGAATTAAGTTAACTAAAAAAGCAGTTATCCAGCTGGCAAAAATCTATGTATTGTGGGTTTCATATCAGCTTGTATATAAGTTGATCAGAAGAGCAGTTTCTGATCGAATCTGGAGCATTCTAGAGAGAGCTATAAGAGAGAGAAAGAGTCATCTTATTGTTAGTAATCAACTCTTGTTTTGCTCTGTAACATTCACAAGAATCATCAATAAAACTCATTCTGGTAGCTTCTCCCGTGGCTTCTGATCGAATCTGGAGCATTCTAGAGAGAGCTATAAGAGAGAGAAAGAGTCATCTTATTGTTAGTAATCAACTCTTGTTTTGCTCTGTAACATTCACAAGAATCATCAATAAAACTCATTCTGGTAGCTTCTCCCGTGGATGTAGATTGTGCACACTTGTACAATCGAACCACGTAAATCTTTCTCTGTTTTGTGCTTGACTAGTTCTTGCTTTTGATTTTGTTTGTGTTTTGTTGATAGCCATTTTCAATTCAAAGCATTCTTCACGCTAAAGGTTGTTCGTTGGGTTTAGAGCATCTTGTACTGATCTTGATTGTGATCTTGGGCAGTGATTGAGTTGCTAAGCATTCTTAAAGCACTCTAATCACTACACTTAGTATCAGAGTAAGGTTAACAAATCAAGATCCAAGTATGGCTACATCAAAGATCGACTTAGAGAAGTTTAACGGAGAAAATGACTTTAATATGTGAAAAGTGAAAATGGAGGCTTTGCTGGTTACACAAGGTCTCGGTAATGCAATTTAACCAGTGACCAAGAAGGAGGGTAACGAGGTCTCTTCATCAAAAGACTCTGAACAAGTTGCTGAGATTGATAGAAATGCCAGAAGAACTATAATCTTGAGTTTTGCAGATTGTGTTCTATGGGAAATGTTAAAAGAACCCACTATTGCTAATCAAATAGGTTGTATATCAAGAAGAAGATGTTTACATTAAAAATGGTGGAGGGCTCATCTCTTGATGACCATCTTGATGAGTACAACAAAGTGCATGGCACTTTGAAAACCATTGATGCAACTCTTTATGATGAGGATAAAGCTCTTCTGTTAATAAGTTCTCCACCAAAATCCTATGAGCATTTTGTTGATGCCTCGATGTATGGAAGGTAGATATAGTCTCTGAATAAAGTTAAATCAGCTTTCAATACAAAAGAACTGCAGGGTAAACAAGATCATCTGGGAAATGGATTAAGCGAAGGCTTAACAGTAAAAGCAAGATTAGAGGGGAAGAAAATTAAGCAAGGGAAGAACAAAGAAAAGTCTAAGAATCTATAGTATTTTTTATGTCACAAGGAATGACACTTTAAGAAAAATTGTCCAGAAAAGAAGCTAAAAAAGAAAGGTCAGAATGGAGGTGCAACTATGCATTGCAACAACCAGTAAAGACAAAAGTAAATGGGTTCTTGAATCAAGATATACCTTTCACATGAGCCGATATAAAAGTTACTTTACTGAATATCATGATTATAATGGTTGTAGAGTGATGATGGGATATAATACTGTATGTAAAATCATGAGAATTGGCAATGTTAATCTTAAGTTACATAATGGAACATTAGAGAGCTGAAACAAGTCCGGTATGTGCCTGAGTTGAAAAGAAATTTGATTTATTTAGGAATGCTTGATCAAATGGGGTGTAGTGTTAAGATTGAATTAGGAGAATTAAAAATTGTCAATGACTCACAGGTTGTTAAGAAAGGTAGCAGAAAAAATAAGGTGTTCATCTTAGATGGGGATGTAGTTAATGGTGAAGTTGAAGTGTCATCTATTAATGGCATTGAGAAAACCAAACTATGGTATTTAAGGTTAGGACACATAGGAGAAAGGGGTCTTAAAGAACTTGAAAAACAAGGTGTATTAGAGGGTGATAAGGTAGGAAACTTGGAATTTTGGTGAAGATTGTGTACTTGGCAAATCGACAAGGGCTAGTTTTAAAAGATCAGTACATAAGTCCAAGGATAAATTAGAGTATGTTCATTCTTATTTTTGGGGCCCTGTACAACGAATATCTCTAGGTGGTGGTAATAGTTCCTTCTTATCAATCATTGATGATTTTTCTAGAAAGTTATGGGTCTATATCTTGAAGAATAAATATCAAGTGTTCGATAAGTTTAGAGAGTGGAAGAGTTTGGTTGAAAATCATATAGGAAGGAAGGTGAAGAAACTCAAAATAGACAATGGCTTAGAGTTTTGTAACCAAAGGTTTGACAACTATTGTGCAGATGAGGGAATTTTAAGACACATAACTATTAGGTTGACACCTCAACAGAATGGCTTGGCAGAAATGATGAACATGACACTCATTAAGAGAGTTAGGTGTATGCTTGTTCAAACAAAGCTTCTCAAGGCTCTGTGGGCATAAATACTCTTAACAACTTGTTATCTTGTCAACCTAAGTCATAGATTTCAAGAGACCTCAAGAGAAATAGACTGGTCAGCCAACAAACTATGGAAATCTAAAAGCTTTTGGTTGTTCAGACGATGCTCATATAAGCCAAGGAAAGCTAGCTCCCAAGGCTTTAAAGGGCATCTTCATAAGATATCTAAAAAGGGTTAAGGGTTACAAAATCTATTGTATAGATGTCAATCCTCCAAAAGGCATAATTAGCAGGGATGTGATATTTAATGATGAAGAATTGATAAGCAAAAAGTCTGTTCAAAGGGTGTCTGAGGATAATTCTAAGGGGTCAGATAGACATTAGATTGATGTGGAGCTACCAAACCATTATGATACTCAACTTAACCAGAACAAGAATCACAAGCTCAAGGTTACCAGTTAACTAGAGATAGAACAAAAAGGCAAACCAGACCACCTAGAAGATATAGATATGCTGATCTTATCACATAGGCCTTGGAAGTTGCACCTGAAATTGATGATGAGGAACTAAAAGCATTTATTGAAGCAATCGAGGGCAAGTTCAGAATAGAATGGAAAGAGGCTATGGATGATAAAATCTTATCCTTGCACAATATTGAGACTTGAAAACTAGTTGAAAGACCAACAAATAGAAGAATAGTGGGCTGCAAGTGGATTTTTAAAACCAAAGAAGGCTTGAGAAGCTCATAACCAAGGAGATTTAAAGCAAGGCTTATGGCAAAGAGGTATACACAGAAGGAGGGGGTTGATTTCAAGGACGTATTCTCTCATGTAGTCAGACAAGCTTTAACAAGGGTGATTCTGTCACTTACAGCAGTTCAAGACGTGGAGCTTGATCAACTTGATGTCAAGACTGCACTTCTACATAGAAGATTTCAAGAAGAGATATTCATGACTCAACCTAAAATGTATGAAGATCCTAATAAGCCTGCACATGTGTATTTACTTAAGAAATCTCTTTATGGATTAAAACAGTCCCTTAGGCAATGGTATCTCAGATTTGATGAATTCATGGTTACACATTGATTCATGAGATGCAATTGTGATTGTTGTGTGTATTACAAGCTATTGAAGGATGGTCTCTACATATATCTCCTCCTATATATAGATGACATGCTAATAGCTCGCAAAGAAAGGAAAGAGATAGAAGATTTGAAGCAAACCCTAAGCTCTGAGTTTGATATGAAGAATTTGGGGATTGCAAAGAAATTTTTGGGGATATAAATTGAAAGAAATAGACAACTAACCTTATGTTTCTGTCATAGAAGAAATATTTGACCAATGTACTTGACACATAAGATGCTGGACTCTAAACCAATATTAACTCCCTTAGCAACCCACTTCAGACTTAGGAATTTACAGTGTCCAAAAACAAATGAAGAGAAGTTTGAAATAGGAAATGTACCTTATGCCAGTGCAGTGGGGTGCCTTATGTATGCAATGGTCTTGACAAAGCCAGACATATGATATGCTGGTAGTATTGTGAGCAGATACATGACATCACTTGGTATAGAGCACTAGAAAGTAGTAAAATAGATTATGAGGTATCTATCTGGTACATTGAGTTGTGCCCTAGTATATGGAAAAAATAAGAGAAGTTGTGAAGGTTTGCAAGGATATGTGGATTCAGATTATGCAGGAGATCTGGACAGGAGGAGATCATTGACTGGTTATATGTTCATGTTTGATAGTTGTCTTATTAATTGAAAAGCTACTCTGCAACATGTGGTGGCTTTGTCAACTACAGAGGCAGAATATACAGCTGCTACTGATACTGTAAAAGAGGCATTGCGGCTGCAAGAATTAATGGAGGAACTAGGTATAAAAAAAAGATTATAACAGTTTATTGTGATAGCTCTAGTGCCCTTCATTTGTGTAAGAATCGTGCACATCATGAAAGGACAAAGCATATAGACATTAAACTTCATTTCATTTGAAATGAAGTGTCTAAAGGAGCTGTGAAAATGTCCAAGGTTCACAGAGATGAGAACCTACAAATAAGCTCACTAAAGTGGTGTCAACAGCTAAGTTCACGGTGTGCTTGAGCCTAGCTGGCTTGGGTGATTGCTGATTACCTGAGGGCTTGGAGAAGATGACAGGTTAAGGGGGTTTTGATTCAAGGTGGAGAAATGTGGACTAAAATGATGAATCCAAAACATGGGCTTATTAAACGGAGCGTTTAAAGTATATTTAATTAGCTCAGGGTATCACGAGCTTAATGTGTGGCTGACTAAAGATCAAAACGACAAGAGATGGTGACATTTTGGTTGTGGTTTAAGTGAAGCATGTACGAAAGCACTTGAGGATGGAATCAAGTTAGTTAAAGAAGCTGTTATCCAGATGGCAAAAATCTGTGCATTCTGGGTTTCATATCAGCTTGTATATAAGCTGATCAGAAGAGCAGATTCTGATTGAATCGTGGAGCATTCTAGAGAGAGTTATAAGAGAGAGAAAGAGTCATCTTGTTGTTAGTAATCAACTCTTGTTTTTCTTTGTAACATTCACAAGAATCATCAATAAAACTCATTATGGTAGCTTCTCCCGTGGATGTAGATTGTGCACACTTGCACAATCGAACCACGTAAATCTTTCTATGTTTTGTGCTTGATTGGTTCTTGCTTTTCATTTTGTTTGTGTTTTGTTCATAGCCATTTTCAATTCAAAGTATTCTTAACACTAAAGGTTGTTCGTTGGGTTTAGAGCATCTTGTACTGATCTTGATTGTGATCTTGGGTAGTGATTGAGTTTCTAAGCAATCTTAAAGCATTCTAATCACTACAACTTCAGTAATCAAAAATAAATAAAAACCAAAATATCAAAAGTCACTTTACTGCCTATCAACTTTCAACCCACTTAAGAGGCAAATTTTTCAAGTGATTCTCCAAATGAAGATAAGAAGCTTGTATTTTATTATAAAATAAACTTTATTGATTATCACTTATCTTATTATTATTTTTTAAAAATTTTCATATTTTGTTAAGGTATGTTATGTTTAGAGAATTAACGATTGATATACACAATTAACATTAATTCTCTTAGACTTTTAGGCAATAAATTTGTAGTAGACATAGCTAATGTAATTATTTGAGAAATTTAAAGAAGAAATTGCTTTTGTGCTTGAGGGAAATCGTCCTCTACAAACTAGCTAAAGTTACGCTATTGGGTTTCTAATGAGCTAAATTTATTGCTATTCTTTTTTACTAATAATATTTTTAAAAATTAAAAAGATAAACAACTTTTAATTTTTTAAATTTATTCAAATGCTAATTGAATATTTATGACCATTTTAATATTTTAAAATTCTAAATTATATTATTTTAGTAAAATATATAGCTTGTATTTGAATTATGTTTTTATCTTTTCTACTTCTTTAAGTATAATTATTTTGTTCATGGTAAATATTTTCAGGGATAAGACTTTGATTGTCCTCTTATTAAGTGTATTTTATTTTTTCTACCTCTGGAATTTAATGTTGATTTTACAATATAGTTTTTTTAAAAAATTAGGCTACTATAAGATCATAGGTCCGCCCTTAGATGCTTTAGAGGGTTAAACTCATTTCATTACTAGCTATAAAATTTTAGTTAATAATTTCTACGAGTTCTCTTTTAATCTAGATAATCATACAATTTGATAAAAATTACTCCTCCATCTTTATTTTGAAGTGGTACCCTAATAAATTTCATAATAATTATCCACTGTACAATAATTTTTCTACTGACAAAAATGTGTTGTACCTTTCATATAAAGATCATTCATTTCAGGCACATGAATATTATGACTTTAACAAAAATGTGTTTGTATCTTGAATTTAATCTTCGCTATAAAATTACTTCTTCAAATTTGATGTGCCTGAAGTGAATGATCTTTATACGAAATCACTAATCCCTAAAATTTTATTCACAAAATGCATAATAAATTAGAAACTTAAAGGATGTCATGGCATTAATCAACCTTTAGCCCACACATGTATCTCATTACTAGGTCCATCCTGAATCCACTAGTAGAAAAATGATGTTCGCTGATACTAAGCTGCTGATACTAAATTAAAAAGTATCAGTATTTAGTAATTGAAGTCATTTCTAGCGTGTCTAACATATAAGCGTCAGCGGTTGTTGATACCTTAATATCATAACATTGTACTGGTACTAAGGGGCGTATATTTTGATTTTTTGTTTAAATTTTTAATATTTTCATCATGGTAAACGACATCATTTTAATTTAATTTTTTTTATTTCACTTAAGCTAAATGGTAGCGTTTATTGTTTCTAATAATACAACATGGACTTTTCATTTCCCCTGCTACTGTTTTGTTTCCCTCCAGCTTCAGAAAACCTAAACACTTAACCAAATCCACAACATGAAGTAAGCAATTTGAGCTGATAAAAAGTGGTAAAAGGCATAAGAAAACCTTTAAGATCGAAGAATATAAAGCCCACATTATGAAAGAAGAGAACCAAAATTATTGAAGTAGAAAAGAAAGATCAAAGAAAGCAAGAGCAAATAAAAAGTTGTAATCGGGTCAGAACACTCACCCTCTCTCTATATCGATTCTTGTACTTTCCTCTAATATTTTGTAAAGCCCTAGTTGTCAATTTGTTTTAGATTTTTCTGTTTCTTGACTTGATTTGAACTTAGATAGGCTTGCATGCATGAATCATTTGTTTATTTACTTTTTGACGGACATGCACACATGAATGATGATTTGCAAATATAACTAAGAAACTTCCACTGGGTGTTTATAAAATATGATTCAGAAGATGTGCTGTTTGTTTATTAGTTTTGATTTTAGGAATTGAGAATTTAAAGTATTTAAAAATCATGTATTTGTCCTTTTTTGTTAAATAGTAGAACATGGTCGGACATGTTGCATAATTTAATATTATTAGCATGGAAGTTCCTTAATTTTGTCAAAATTTTATCCTTATGGCAATAAATGTTTAATTATTTCAAGACAAGTTGACCTTAATTATTAAAATTATTGATCATTAGGATGTGCTTTTGTGTGTGTCTTTATGTGTCGGCTTTCAGTAAATAAATAATTTTTTAAATCTAATAATTGTGTTCATTTGTTGTTTTGTAAGATGTTATTAAATTAATTGTATTATATTTGTATTTTTTTTTTATTTTTTGTGATTTACTAAGTTAGGTTTTGTAGTAATAAAAGTATTAATACTGTTACAAATTGAATGTGGTTGCTAGGTTTTTTTATTTGTCTGATTCGATTACTGTTGTGGTTAAAAGTTTTGTTGAGTGGGACGAGAAGGTGTTTGATTGGTTAAGGTACGAACACATTGTCATTTTAACTGTAATCATGTGGCTTTGTGACATGTTACCTCAACTTTAATGGTTCTTTGAATGCAAATGTGTTGTTTGGTCTGTTATTACTTTATTTTGTGAGAACTACATGCACAACTGCTTTTATAATTTGGTATATGTTGGGAATGGTGTACAATGCTAACATTCCTTTGTTTATTGACAATTTTGTTTATTTTCTTATATGTTTACATTTATATAAGTCTGGTTCATGGGTATGTCACTTGGAAAGATAACCTCCAAAGTCATAGGCCACAACACCATATACTAGATTGCTACTAGTCTGTTTTTTAGTTGTATAATTAAAAGGATTTTTTTGTTAATATGAATTTATTATTAATATTTTGAATTGTATTGGTACAAATAAAGCATTTAAAACTTGAATTAACATGTATAATTATATTAACAGGCATTATTGTTGATATGAATAAATCTTGGATATGGTCTGCTAGTCGATTGTCCCCTGACTATGAAAACGAAGTAGAAGAGTTCTTGAAATTTGCTATGTTTAATTCTAAAAATGGTAGGTTACTTAAATGTCCTTGTACTAATTGTTGCAACATGGAGTTTTATGCTCATGAACAGATAAGAGATCATTTGTTCACATACAGTTTTCTACCATCAGACATAGTTTGGGATAGACATAGAGAGGTTGAGCAAAACAAAGCCTCCGCAAGTTACCATAACTATTCCGAGAGTCATCAATTTAGATTCCAAGATCAAAGTAACATTGAGGACATGATCCATGATGTTTACGAACAATGTGATAATAATCCTAAGAGTTTTAGGGATATACTTGAGAATGCTGAAAATCCCTTGTATGTAGGTTCCAAATATTCTAGGTTGTTCGGGTTAATGAAATTGTATAATGTGAAAGGCAAGTATGGGTTATCTGATCAATGCTTTATAGCTTTGTTAGAAGTTCTTGCTACATGTTTCTAGAAAATAACACCATTCCTAAGTCAATGTATGAGGCAAAAAAAAAATAATAATAATGAAAGTGTTCGGTTTAGATTATGAAAAAATACATGCTTATAAGAATGATTGCATTTTCTACCAAAAAGAGTATGCAAATTTGAACACATGCCCTGCTTGTGGAGAGTCTAGGTTGAAGAAAAATAAAAAAAATGTGTCAAAATAAGAAGTAAATAAGTGCCTACAAAGGTGCTCTGGTACTTTTTTCTTATTCCTAGGTTCAAAGGTATGTTTCAATCACCTCAAACTGCCGAAAACGTATCCTGGCATGCTAATCACCAAATTAAAGATGGCAAACTTTGCCATCCAGTAGACTCCCCGGTATGGCATTTAATTGATAGCAAGTGGCCTGACTTTGGCCAAGAACCTAGAAATCTGGGATTAGCTCTCTCAACTGATGGGGTTAATCTACACAGCACACTTAACACTACTTATAGTTGTTGGCCAGTCATGTTAGTCATTTACAATCTTCCGTCATGGATGTGCATGAAAAGAAAATTCATCATGTTATCTTTATTAATATATGGGCTTAAACAACCTGCAAATAATCTAAATGTTTACCTAGCACCCTTGATTGATGATTTGAAAACCCTTTGGAATGTCGGTATAGAAACTTATGATGCTTATAGAAAGGAAACCTTTAATCTCTGAGCTGTGTTGTTGTGGACTATTAGTGACTTTCCTGCATATGAAAACCTCTCCAGGTGTTCTGTTAAGAGCCATTATGCTTGTCCCGTTTATGGCCAAAACAAGCATTCGATATGGCTTACACATAGTAGAAAGTGTGTATATTTAGGGCACTGTCGATTTTTACCAAGTAACCACCCATTTAGGTCACTTAAAAAAGTCTTTAATAATAAGATAGAAAAGGAAAAACCTCCACAAACTTTTATTGGTGAAGATATTTTGAAATTAATTGATGATATTGACTACAAAAGTAGAAAGCACAAAGGTAGCAAGAGAAAGTGTGATGATTGTGATGATGATAATAACAAATTATCCAAAAGAAAATCAATTTTTTTTATTTGGAATATTGTCAACATTTGTTAATTCGTCATTTATTAGATGTGATGCATATTGAGAAAAATGTGTGTGGGAGCATCTATGACATATTACTTCATCAATCTGGAAAGACAAAAGGATAGGGTAAAGGCTAGAAAAGACCTTATAGAAATGAAAATTAGGGATAAATTGGTTCCTGGTGAAAATAATAGAAGTATCATACCTGCAGCACCTTTCACCATGAGTAAAGAAGAGAAAATGAAGTTCTATCAAACTCTGTTAGAAACCAAAGTTCCAGATGGTTATTCTTCAAACTTTAGGAATCTTATTTCTACTAATGATTGTCGGCTTTTAAGTCCTAAGTCTCATGACTGTCACATTTTGATGCAACAACTAAATCCCTTAGCAATCTGTGATTGTTTACTGAAAAATGTTAGAAAAACTGTTATTAGGATGTGTTTTCACTTCAATTCACTGTGTAGTAAGGTACTGGACACAATATTACATGACAAATTAAGGTGCTGGACACAATATTACATGACAAATTAGAAAAATATCATTTCGTCATTGTGTGCTTATTTGAGCAATATTTTCTACCCAACTTTTTTGACATAATGGTCCATTTGACAGTATATCTTGTCTACCAAGTCAGATTCTGTGGATCGGTTCACTTTTGTTGGATGTATCCATTTGAGAGAAAAATGAAAACGTTAAAGGGTTATGTTCGTAACCACTATCGACCTAAGGGCTGCATTGTGGAATGCTATGTTGCAGAGGAAGCACTTGAATTTTGTATTGAATATCTCTCAAACCATGAATTCATTGGACTGCCACCTGATTGTATAGTTGATTATACAATTGAAAAACCTTTAGGAGGTGGAAATGTTAAGATGGTTGATGTTGCACTACTAGAGCAAGCATATATTTGCATTCTGGAAAACACCTTGGAGTTGCAATCTTACATACTATAAGTTATAAATTGTCATTATTATTTATAAAAAATTTTCAAAACAACATCTAACAACAACTGACTTTTTCAGTATTGACATGGTAGGGAACATAAGATATTTTTACAATCAAAATTTCCAAAGCAATCAAAACGAGCTCATTGGTTAAAAACTGAGCATGCTTGTAGCTTTTTTGATTAGTTACAAATGAAGGTTAGGATTTGAAAATTTATCCTTAATAACAGTGTGACGTTTGTCATTAGTAACTCGTAATTTATTCTCAAATTGTAGGTAACAAACATGATAGCAAATGGTTTAAATGTTGATGAAACTATTAGGATGTTGGCAAACAAACCTAGTTGCATTGTGATTGCATATTCAGGGTACCTTATAAATGGTTTTAATTTTGCAATGAGGAATCGAGATAGCAGCTGTGTTACGCAAAACAGTGGGGTTAATGTCTCAACAACAACCTTACAAGTCTTAAGCTCAAAGGATAAAAATCCTTTCACTGGTATACTGGAGTATTATGGGGTCCTTGTTGAAATTTAGGAGCTGCAATATCTCATGGCTAAGAAAGTTATTTTTAAGTGTAATTGGGTTGATAATATATGGGTTAAGGTTGATGATTAAGGTTTCACCGTTATTGATCTTAATGGGGTTGGTCATAAGTCTGATTGCTTATGTTCAAGATCAAGTAGATCCAACAAAATCAATTGTTTGTTCGGTGGGTTAAAGATTCAATAAATCAAAAAGTGTTGATGAGAGTATTGAGATGGTGATACATGAACCTTTATGTAAAGAATATCAATGCCCATAAATAGTTATGAATAAAGATGATGTTAGCAAATATTAAAGACCAGAGTGTGTTGATGTTCCAATTGATGATGACTTAACAAGGGAATGAAAACTAAAATAAGTTATCTGATTTCAGTGTCTTCATTCTTTTGTATATGAACTGAATGCAGTTATTTGAAGGTGTCATATGCTTTTTTTCAATTTACTGAATTTAGTGTCTGTATTTGTTTTGATATGGAAAGCTAAATGTAATATCTCATGCTGTCACATGCTTTATTTTTCTTGCATTGATTTAAGTCTTTTTATTTGTTTGTATATAAATTAGATGCAAGTGATGTGAAGCTATCATGTGTGGTTTTTTAATAAATATTTTCCTTTGTTTATAGATTTGTTTAAATGCAAGTTATAGGGATATGTTTCAATTATTAATTTGTCCGTTCTCTGTCATAATTTTATAGACATGGCTGACATTGAAGTACAAAATGAGACAAAATGTTCTGACCTGGATGGGAGACTAAAGGGGAGAAAGCAGACAAAAAGGAAACATTTACTGAAAAGATCAGCTGACAATAACGTAATAATGCAGTATAAACAATATGGAGTTCCTGTTGGAGATGGAGCGAATGATCTTAAAAGTTATATCGGTGTTCTCATCCGAGATAATATTTCAATCCTGTATGATGATTGGCAACGTGTTCCCTTGGAAATTAAGGACAAACTTTGGGACCAATTATAGGTAATTTGTCATTTCTTATTCACTTTCGTGGTTTAATTCATTTTTCTCTTTGTACTAATATTAATATTGTTTCTTATTATACGCTGGATCAGACAAAATTTGAACTTGATATAAGGAGTAAAAAACATGTGGTTTAATCAATGGGAATTGCTTTAAGGAACTTCAGATGTGCTTTAAACACTGAGTTTATTCAACCTAATAAGGATAATCGTAGTCAGTTAAAGCTGCCTCCGTGGAAGTATCCCAAAATTAGAAAATTAGAGTGGAAATAGTTTGTTAAAAAGGTTATTGGTCCTGAATTTGAGGTAAAATGTTTTACAATAATGTTCATTCTTTGTTACTTAGAAAACTTATTTGTTTTAATGTATAATGATTGCTGTAAACTGTTTTTATGAAGGATAAGAGTAATAAAGCGAAAACAATTTGTAAGCAAATCAAGTACAATCATTGTTTGGGTAGTACAAGTTATAGTGGCATGCTACACAGTAAGGTATCATATGACAGCCTCCTCAATTCAATTTTGTCTATATAATTCAGAAATTTTATTTTTATCTTATAAAATTAAGCTCTCTCTTGTACTCGTTAATATGAAATAAAATGATGAGATTACAATTTCTGAAAAAGAGTTTGACCGAAGTCAACTGTGGTTGACGGCCCGAAAGAAGAACAAGGGTGGTTACGAACTTGATGTGTTGCCAGTGGTAGAGAAAATTGTGAGTGTTCATTCTTTATTACTTAGGTTTACTTTAATACGAGGTTTGTATATGTTTGCATATATTTGAACAATAACTTTTTTATTCGAAGGCTTAAGTTTGGATGCATATTGTTGTAGGATGAATTAAAGAGACAAGTCGACCAAGGGTCATTTCAAACTCATGGGGTAAATGACATTCTATCAGCAGCCCTTTGGAAGAAGCCGAACGGTAGTAGGGTCCAAGGACTAGGGAAGTCAATCACCCCAACAATGTATTTGCATATACCTAATACTGTAGACTTGCTTGAGCAAAGAATGGCCATTGAAAGAAACGTATATGAAGAAAGGTTTCAGATGATGATGGAGATGATTGATACAAAGCTAAATGGCAAGCTAATGCACAAGTCGTATAGCTAATGACAAGAATGCTCAATCAAAGGCAAAAAGAAAGGTTATTATCTTATCTTAATTTATTTACTTTGTGTTACACCTAATTGTTTTTTCAACTAATTATTGTGTTGTGTTCACATATTTAATGGGCTGCAACCATTATGAAGGAAAATTCCCAAAACAATGATCAATCAACTGCCAAACAAAGGTTATTGTCTGACTTCTATTTTTTTACTTTATGTTACACTTAATTATTATTTTATTGAACTAATTACTGTATCATTTTTACATTTTGAATAGGTTGCACATGTGATGGAGGTAGATTCTCATAATGAAAGAAAGTTGGCAGAAACTCCTTCAGTTAAAACTAAGAAGAAGACTCCAAGGAATACTCCTAAAAAGACTCCAAAAAGGTCTGCTAGACTGAACCAAACTCCAGACCAGCAAAGGAAACAAGAAAATTATGTTGTTTTCTATCTTGGTTCTAAAGCTCCTCCTCTCATTAGGCCAACGGTGATTAAAGCAGCTGCTAGTAGAAAATTAGTACTACAGAAGAACACTAGGCTAGCTGCGCAGGAAAGAAAGAATAGCAGTGCAGCAATAAAAATGTTCTCGGTTATAGTTGAAAATTTTTTACAGAAAGAAATTTTAATTGAGCATGATGAATCCCTATTGACAAATGATGTCTGTCAAGTGATCATTGATTTTGCTGCATTACGGAATGAAGTGATTGACCTCTAGGCAAGGTAACTCCTTGCCTTATAATCTTACATTATATAATTGTCATGTTTTATTTATTACATACAATGACGTTCTATAATTAATATTTTACCATATCATAGGTACTTACATTAGTCAATGAAGAATGATGAAGGGATGTTTCCCGTCGGATTTGGTCAGGTGATGATTGGTATAGGCAAACTGCAAGAGGAATATATAACTCAAAAGTCTCGGTACATATCTGAACTGTTGCGAGTAGCTCTACCTGGATAGATTACATTAATCATATATAATCCAAGGTAAGGCCTTCTAGCTTTTTCTTACACTAATAGGCAATAAGTTGTTTTTAACCCATTAAAATTTACTTTCCATGACATAACAACATGCAATTTCTTTGCCATTTTATTTTAATGTGTCATGTATTTGGTATTGAGTTGTGACTAAAACGATGATTGCTTTCACAGCAAGGAGTATGGTCTGGTTTTGGAGTTTCATGTCATAGAATTCTAGTGAAGGCCATTCATATACAATTTGACTTCATTTATTCTAATTATTTTTGTTGATTGAGATAATCGATTTATCAGGCTACTAATATTACTATTTATGTGTTGAATTGTAGCAATCATTGGGTGTTTGTTGCAATTGATATGTTAGTCTCCACTGTCTATTATTTGGATTCAGCAATTAGAGAAAAGATTGATGTGAATATGGAGCAAATAATCAATAAGTTAAGTTTCTATAAACTTTTATTTTAATATTTCATATACCTTACTTACTAAATTATAGTTATTATGTTGATCTCTGTATTCATTGTGGTTATTACCTTTAGAGGAGTTAGAATGTATCATTCAATCAAGTTCAAAACTACGTTAAACCTGAAATGGGTAACTATCCAAGTAAGGAAGGGCTTATTACATTTTTGTCTATTTTGTTTCAATTTGTAACTTAACTTTTTTATGTTTTTGGTTGTGAAACTAATTTTATAAATGTACAGTGCCCCCAACAAATAGATAGTTTTGAATGTGGGTACTTCGTTATGAAGCACATGCAAGATATTATGGGAAATGTGAACATTTTGAAGGAAAATGTAAGTTTGAAATCTTATCTTTGTTACTTGGCTATTTTACGACATCATTTTCATTTCCTTAATTGAAGTTTAAGGAGATAACTAAGTATTAAGATGAGGATCTTATGAAGGTTCGAAATGAGTGGGCTGCCTATGTGGGTAACTTAATCATTCAGTTATGAAAATAGGTACATATCATTACTTAATAAATAAATTTTCTGTCACCAAGCTTATATTAGAATGATATTTAATGTTGTTGACTTTATTTTTCCTTTATATTTTCAGGGAATGTTGTTGCCGTTAAGGTTACTTGAAGCTAGTTGCTGCTAATTTCCGTTGATTCATGCTGATTTCATTCATGATCATTGCTACTAATTTATGTTGTAACTCATTCAAACGTTTTGGTTATTGTTGTTTCTAGTTTTAAGATGAATAAATTTATGCATGTTTGAATGTTTATGATGGTCGTGGGAGAATGTTTAGCCAAAAGTGTATTGATTTGGTTATTGTTTGTTTTAGTTTGTAATTTTAATTCTACTCTTGTTGGATGATATTATGTTGTGGGATGATTATGATACATTGTCTGTTTGAAATGGAGCTTAATAGCATTCATAATTAGCTGCAAATTTGATTTATGTATCAAACAAATTTTATTTTTTATTTTCTCAAATAAATTATGACACCAAATTAGCATCCCTATAACACTATTGCTATACTGTCAGAATTTGATTAATACCATTACATTAGAATTTCTTTGACACCATAAAATCACAAATTCTTTGATAACATAAAATCACAAATTTTTTGCTACTTTCGAATCATGATGTGCGTGATGTCTTAGCATCAAAATTTTTTTGATACCATAGAATCAATATGTATCTGATATCTTAGCATCAATATTGTTTTGATACCATACAATCAATATCTACGTGATGTCTTAGAATCAAAATTTCTTTGATACCATTGCAATACAAAATTGCTGTAATACACTAGCACGAGCTATGCTGACACTAAAACTTAGTGTCAACAAAACATGTTACTAATACCATAATAGTATCAGTGAAGGTCATTTTTCTACTAGTGATCGTCTTTTTAAGATACTGAATAATGAACACCAAAAAGGCAGATTAACCTACTTATACAAGTAAAATGAGAGCTCCTATGAGTACCTACGGGCCACTACAAAGCACAAATTAATTTGATTAATCCTAGCAACAGTCTGAAGTCCTCTTAGTATAGAGATATCAAAATTTAAATTGAGAAAGCTTATTGCGAGCTAAAATTCAGTTAAAGGAAATAAAAATTCAATTAATTTGATTTCAAGGTATGAACTTGGAGTTTTTTGCTCTCTCAGTTCTAGAAGTAGAATCTTTTTATGCCATTGGGTATGTTTTTCCCACTCAAAAGAAGTGTTTTCTCTTCTCTTTTATCTTTTACTTTCTCCTTATCTGTTTTTTAAAGCCAATTGATACAATCATCCATTACCCAATCGATAATCTTTGTCCCACTACTCTCCATCACTTAACTTATATCTTTCATCATCTAAGTAAAGCACAGTAAAGGCATTATTTGTTCTATTGTCTTAGTCTGTACCAAAATTGGATATGGATGAAATCGTACAGTAGTACAATATGCTGTCTTTAGCGGAGGAGAATTGTGAAGTTGTCACAATTGAAGGGGAAGTTAAATTATCTTGGAAAGAAAGCTGGAGTTGTACTTGGTGGGGAAAATCTTTACAAACAGACCGGTCAGACTTAGTTTTATTATTATGCTCTTAAAGTATTAATTATAATAACATTTTCAAATAGGGTTATTTACACAGCAACAAAAAGATGTAGTGTTGATGCTAAAGAAATGGAAATGAAACCCACCAACAAAAAGCCATTTCCAAATCAAATCTTCATAGAGGCAACTTAAAAAACGGGTATTGCCACACCTCTTTCTCTTCCTCTATGCCCTCAATCATTTTTAAGCCTCTTTACTCAACAATTATTCACATAATCAACCTTCTCTTTCCCTAACAATGCAAAGTCAGAGGTGTGGTTAAGCCTCAGGTTTGCGACAAGGGTGTCCTATTTCCCCTTATCTTTCTATTTTTTGCAATAAATATTTATCTTCTCTTTTATCCCATTCATAAGAATAATAATTTGCTCTATGGTATCTCCTTTGGTAGGAATGGTCTTAAAATATCTCATTTATTTTTCGTTAAAGACAGCTTTGTTTTCTCAAGAGCCGAGGCAATATAATGTAATCAATTGATGCTAATCTTTGAGACATATACAAAATTCTCAAGCCAAGTATATAATTTAGAGAAGTCATACTTGTTGCATACTCTAAACTGTCCAACAAGTTTCAGAGATGAAATTCAAATTATTTTCAACTGATAGATTATCTCACATTATGAGCACCACTTTTGGGCACGAACAAGTATTCATTTTTCAATTCGGTAAAGGAAAAAATGCCTAGCAAAATTTAAATTTGGAAAGCAAATCTTTTCTCGATTGGGATGAAAGAAATTCTAATCAAAGTAGTGGCATAAGCAATTCCAACGTATGCAATTAGTGTCATTAAAATTTTGGTAAGTCTTTGTGAAGAACTTCAACTATTGTTTTCGAAGTTCTAGTGGAGATGAAATTCAAACTCAAAGGGACTTGATTGGTTGTCGCGGTAGAAAATATGTAGATCTAAAAGAGAAGTGGTCTTGGTTGGAGGGACCTAATCTGTTTCAATAAAGCTCTTATTGCAAACCAATGTTGGTTCATCATCTCATCACCAAATTCCCTTGTTGCCAGGCTTCTCAAGGCTAAACATTATTCTAGCAGCACTTTTATGAAGAGTAAATTGGCCATAATCCATCTTTCAATTGGAGGATCTTAGGGCAGGGAATTAATTATAGTAGGAGCATGATAGTGCATCAAATTTGATAAAGATATTTTCATTTATCATCATCGATGGCTTCCTCGTCCTAGCATATTTAAACCATTCTCCCCTCCATCCTTACTTCCACAGTCATGCGTGTAGGATGCATACTAAAATTTCATTTGTAAAATTTCCTGCAACCTTCTAGTACTAATAAAATATCTAGTTTCGAGAAGATGTTTTATCTGTGGAAAGAAATGACACTATGCAAGGCAGTGCAAATCAAAGAAAAAGCTCTAGAGGACAATATGGCCTTAATTGAGTCCTGCGTCAACAGTAGTAATCAAGGCTTTCTCAAATGTTTGTCATCTAGTATCTAGAATGGCAATAAAGCATGTCACATCTTTTCCAACTAGGAACAAAGGTTGTAATCCTATCTGGATTGCTCCAAGGTGTAATCCTCTATACCCTTGAATTTTATACCTAGTAACCTCATTAAACGAGATTATAGGTAGGTAGGTTTCTTTTGAGCTAGAGATGGCTTAGACAGTTATTTCTGACGATTTGTAGATGGTTTTTAGTTTAGGTTGTCAGATAGAGATTATGGCTCTTAAGGTACTTAGGGTGGTGTATATATGATAATATCTGTACGGGTCAAGAGGATCCAATCTGAAGGACTATACCGCTCTTTCTCTATTTTCGTCTTCCTATGTTTCATAATGGAAGGTTATGGAAGGTGCACTATCTGTAGTGCATTATTCTTCTTCCAAAACTTATTTGGCTTATCATCACAATATTTCTGTAATGATGTTTTCTCAATCTGCTTCATATGATTTCTCAGCTCCTGCGATCTGCAGTGACTTTGAATGAGTTCAATTGCCATTTGATATCGCTGTGCTATTCTATACATTGATAAGTTCGTTAACAAAGTATTGTTCTCGAGCCCAAAATTGGTTTGGTACTTCTGCACAGCATGGCGCATGAGGTATTCTCTGTACCTCTCCTGCATGTCCTCCTCCCCTTCATTATCATTGTGGAGTTTTGGAACTACACATCAAATAGGGATACATCATTACTCAACCACACATTGTTGAAAAAACCAAGGGCTCCCTTTTATAAGCTCAAGGGATTCACTTTTGCACCAATAAAGGTATTGAGATTTTCGAGGAAGTGTCCCCTTACTTCATTAGCTACAGTGTTGGATTCCTCCTTTATGTGTTTGACCACAAACTTGAATCTCGACAGAGACTCGGACCACCTTGTTGCTCCTGTGTCAATTAGAGCAGTGAGTGCCACCTGGTTTTCTTCTGTAGGATTAAGAATTATTTTAATGTAGGGCCTGAAAAAGGATGTTGGTTCCATAGTGAGATCAACTAGTAATGGTTGTCTCACTATTAGAACTGGTTCTTCTTCTTTAGAGCTGCTACTGTCAATCTCCTCAACTTTTCCAGTGCTATTATCTGATTCGTCAAGAGCAAGTACTGCTCCTGTAGGGTTGGCTGTCCAGTAGTACTCATCTTCAAATCAACTCTTGTGGGATTATGACCATTGAGGCAACTACCAAGCAAAGAGTGGCTATTATGTTTGCATAAATTTTTAAAGTGCCCAAATATTTCTTAAAGTTTGCAGTTGAGTCTAGTGTGGTGGAAATTCATCTAGCACTTGTCTTTCCCTTGTAAGATAAAAATCCTCTTTTAAAGAGCATATAACAATATTCTACCCACATTTGCTAATTTATTTGCAAAGAAAACCATAGAGAATGTTGCTTGTTTCCATGGTTGCTTTGAATATGAGGATACTTTGCATACCTTGTGTTGTAGAAAATTAAAAAAAATCAACAAAGGTGTGCCGAGAATTTAAAAAACCATGCTTTCTAAGGAGCAGAAGCCATGCTTTGTGAGAGTGGGAGCAGAAGCCATGCTTTGCGAGAGTGGGAGCAGAAGCCACACTCCCAAGAATGGGAGCAAGAGCCATACTCCCCAAAGAGCAAGAATCATGCTCCTCAAGAGTGGGGACCAGCAGCCGCGCTCCCAAGAATAGGAACAGGAGCCGTACTCCCTAAAGAGTACAAATTATGCTCCTCAAGAGTGAAGAGTATGAGCCATACTCCCTAGAGAGCAGAAACAATGCTCTCTAGGGAGCAGAAACCATACTACTAGGGTACGAAAATAAGTCATGAACCATAAGTCCATAGGGATCGTTGACCTGATTTTATATTAGGGACCACGCAGAAATGCCAAGTCTAAATAGAAGGGTTATTATTGAACCAAGCCCAACTAAATAAAAGTCAACAATGGAAGAATATTGCTTCGTCCAGAAGTAAATTAGTTAAAATTTAACTCAAATAGGACTAGTGAAAAGATAATTTTTTTTTATAATTCAAATCCTAAAGGATAAAGGAGAATTAAGATGAATTTAAGTGAAAAATGGATTTTATCTAGAGAGGGCTATAAAAGAAAATGTCTCCCTTAGTATAGGATAAACACTGAAAAAGTAACGAAGAGAATGAGAGTTAAATTGTAATTGTGATCATAATAAAAGATTTATTTTCATTACCTATGGACGTAGGTCAAAAGGAAAACCACGTTAATTCTCAGTGTCTTTTTATTTTATCGACCCCACCTGAATTAATTCTCTGGTTGATTGGAAATTTGCGTCAACAGATTTATGTCATTTGTGGGGATTGTATTAATACTATTATTAAGATCACATCAAGCTTTCCATACCTATGAGTCAATGAATTCATTTCACCCGTAATAGTGGGTTGCCATCAATTCTTAGTCCACCAAGAAGGCAATGCAGTAATATTAGGCAACGTCTACCATTTGATCAACAAGTGGCTAATTTACTCAAAACATGGCCAAGGTTCTCCAGTATATAGAGAACCAATAACATAGAGCAAAGCAGGATCCACCCCTACTGGAAAAAGAAGGGCTGCAGAATGATTTACAAGATGATAATGACGGCCCACAAAAGGTCGTCAGAAAAGCAAGTCTACCAGGTCAGCCAAAAGAGTAGAGACTCATGCAAGTTATATTGATCACCAAGAGACCTCCGACATGATGCGAATCCCACAATGAAACTTTCAATCCCACACTTAATTTGTAGTTTCAACTTCCCAAGAAAGTTCTAAACAGATTTAAGACAAACAAAACCTTGACCCAATGCTTAAGAAAACATGAACCAAAGGTATAGAGAATGGTATTGACGCCACACTCAAGAAAAAGATGAGAAGGTGAGTGATAAGTCTAAATTTGGAACGCCACAAGAATGCAAATTCTTGATAAGTTCACTAGTTCTCAAAAGAACCAAAGAAAGAATAATCTTTCAAATTCAAATAACATTAATCTCTAATCTCTTACATACCAAGGTTGCTGAATTTAAATAGGCTAAAAGAAACCCAAGATCCTAAAAATACAAATGGAAACATTGGAACAACCCTCCAAGTAGGTTTGTCAAAAGATGTTTCAAAAGTCTTCACCAACCCACCATAATCAATGCTATCTTTGACAAACTTAATGCTAGCCTACTATAATTAATGCTATCATTGACAAACTTAATGTTAGCCCACCATCATTGATGGTAGACTTACCTTACACATTGACAAGCTTGAAACAAAACAAACAAATAAGTTGAAAAAACAAAGGATTCGTTGAAAATCCCAAGTCTGAACAAGCTGTAAAGAATTGGTCATAACTCCTTCTAGAGAACTCTAAATCCAGCTCTGTAAAATTTATTGGAAAGCTAACTTAATTATCTTTCCAACGGTATATAGCTTGCACTTTAATTCTGGCTCAATCAATACAGTTTTTATTCCGAATTTGACCTTTCTGCATTTGATACAACTTGTGTATTTGGCTGCCCAATGACTTGAATAATGCCCACAATGCCTTGTCTTCTCTTCAAGCCCAATTCATGATGTCTTGCATCTTGAATTGCATTTTCAATCCATATTTTCTCAATTAATCCATTTAAAGCAGCTTGCATCTTTTTGGCTCTTGCTCTTGTAATTGGGCCTCCATGAATGTGCAAAGGATCACTTGAAGTTTTAATGGTCCCTTGATGGTTCTCATCATTGCTCAATCAATACAGTTTTTATTCCGAATTTGACCTTTCTGCATTTGATACAACTTGTGTATTTGGCTGCCCAATGACTTGAATAATGCCCACAATGCCTTGTCTTCTCTTCAAGCCCAATTCATGATGTCTTGCATCTTGAATTGCATTTTCAATCCATATTTTCTCAATTAATCCATTTAAAGCAGCTTGCATCTTTTTGGCTCTTGCTCTTGTAATTGGGCCTCCATGAATGTGCAAAGGATCACTTGAAGTTTTAATGGTCCCTTGATGGTTCTCATCACGACATGTGCTAGAAGCCAAGTAGGATTTGCACCAGAAAGCAATATGCAAGGCTTTCTCCCTAACACAGGAGCGACACGTAAATGGTATAAAAAACTAAAGCCTGGTTTCATCTTTTCATTTACCTAGCTTAGTCATATGTTTATTAGTCAATTTGTGGAATAAAGAGACCATTAGTTTCCCTCAACTCACCTATTAGCAGTGAAGCAAGGAAATGATGAGTAGGTGAAGGACTATATTGTTCGTTTTGAAAAAGAGGCAGTGAGAGTAAAAAATTATAAAGATGCGGTAGCATTAACCGCCATAATGGCAAGCCTACGACCAGGAAGATTCCACAACTCACTTGCCAAGAATGCACTAAGAAGCTTCATTAAGTTCCTATTAAGAGCACTAGAATACTTTAATGCCGATGAGTTGACCAATGCAAAGAAATTATCATATTCAGACTTTCAGAAGCTTGGAGAAAAAAAGGAAAAGAAAGGATGAACAAATTAAAAATCTAGAAAAAAATAGTCCAAGAAACAATAAGGGACTAATAATCCTACAAAGTAAATCTATGGGTACACGCCACTTAATATACCAAGAGAATAATTGTTTATGCAGATAAGGGACCCAAACTTATTGCAAAAACTCAAAGAAATCAGAACCGCACCAAATCAAGAAGACAAAAGTAAGTATTGTAGATACCATAGAGATCATGGCCACAATACTAATGACTAATTCAATTTTGAAGAGGAAATAAAGTCTATAATCTAGAGAGGATATTTGAAAGACTTCATAAGAATGAAAGAACGCAAGGATATTCAGAATAAGGCCATAGGTGATGCACCATAAAATATTATTACAGTGATACCAAAAAATATTAAGGACCAAGAAGGTGCAGAATGAGCCCTTAAAAGAACTATTTTTAGTAGATTTGCAGGAGAAGGGGACTCTAACAGAGCACGAAAATCTTTCGTAAGAGAGGTTCGAGCAACATCGGGAGCTTTACTAGTCAACATAGTGGGTAAACCCTCAAAAGTGGCTAGAATGGGACATAATACCATCACATTCATAGAAAAAGTAAGAGGGATACATCAACCGCATGATGATACTCTAGTTATTTCGATAACCTTGGCAAATATGAAGGTTTTCACAGTCTTAGTGGTTAATAGGAGTTCAGCAGATATTTTATATGCAGCAACATTTGACAAGATGACCATAGGAAGAGAAAAGTTGAGGCTAATTCACACTCCATTGATTGGCTTTGGTAGAGAGTGCTTAATTCCTTTAGGCAATATAGACTTGTTAGTTACTATTGGGGAACAATCTTACCAAGCTACCAAGATGGTGAGCTTTGTTGTGCAAATTTTAATGTACTCGCAAGCGCACGAATCTATTGTAATGTAAATCAATGGTGACGAGTGTCGATCCCACGAGGAGGTGAATTTTAATTGTGTATAGAATTAATTTTGTAAATGGGTGGTTGGATTTATGGTGGAAATGATTTGGAATATGTTAAAACTTAAATCAAAATGACGAGAATAAATTCTAAAATTGGAATTGAAATAGCGAGAATAAATTAGAGAGAATTCTATTAAAATGACTTACTTGGGTATCTGGATCCGTATCAACATGCATCATGGGCTAAATAATCCGTATTAATGCCAATTAAATCATGAGGGGGGAATCCACACCTCATGAACCACGCTCTAATCAATATGGTGCTAAGGGCTTATCGTGCCAAATAATAATAACCTTGTACTAGAGGGCCGGTGAAACCAAGGCGGTACTAGACAAGATTAGTATTATTTGTCGACGAGAAGTCAAAACATCCACAAAAACTAGAGGGGAAGAGAAAATAAATTTACCAAATAAAGCTCATGACACATGTTGAGGCTTCACCTTTAACCCAAGCTTGAAAGGAAATTAGCTACTCATAATTGAACCAGGGGCAAAATGAGAATTTATTAAAATACGAAGAAAATACAAGATAGAGAGGGAATTACAGAAAATGGATCCTAAAAATGGATTCAGAGATATCAAATTAGGGGGGGGAGGCCCCCTTTTTATAGATACATGGAGTAAATCATGGCCATCGGATTAAAAACTGTTTGGACGCTCAGGATTGCGCCACGTCATCAGTCAACAGTCCACGGTTTGACCACGCAGATGAACAGTAACACGGTTTGACCCGGATGAACAGTAACACGGTTTGGTTGAAAATAATCCTATGTGATGCATGCACCGTACGCGAGATTTTTCGTACACTGATATGCTGCCACGTCACCACCAACAGTATATAAGAATTTTAGTCCAACAGGATCGTGCCACCTCATCAGTCAATGCCACATCATCGGTCAATGCCACATCATCGATCCGTATATGTGAACAGTGTCGTGAACAGTAACGTAGACAGTACTGTACCTGTGAATAGTACCGTACATGTGAATAGTGCCATTTTTCCTTTTATACTCTTCCTAAGGTTTTCGACCGTCCTGAGTTCAAAAGTGATGTCCGTTTTGCCGTCTGATCTCTCTTTTATTGTGAAATGACTATAATGCCCCTAAAATACATAAATTACTTAATTAAAATAAAACATACGTAATTAAACCACAAGAATGTTAAATACATAAAAGTAAGGGTTGTTAGTAAGACTTGAAATGTAAAATGATGGTTTTCTCCTTTATAAATATGCATTTTCTAACACTCAACACACCCCCCAACCAGCTTATTGCTAGTCCCTAGCAAATAAAAAGAAAACAAAATTCAAATTCAAAATGATTTATTTTATTTTTTTTTAACACTCGTATTTATTCAATCAGATTAATGATAGCGATAAAATAAAAGTATAGGCATTATCTCTAGTCTAAAGAAACATCATATCTACATCAACCATCCACATGAATCTACCCAGTAGACTTTGTTATAGCTACTTTCAAGAATGACATGTCAAACCCCAAATTCTCACTGGAAGTAGTGACACTCTCACAAAAAAATTAAATCCAATAAAAATAGTCACTCCAATGAATGGTACTTGAGAGAGAAAATAATAAAGAAGTGATATCACATGCTCTCACCAAAATGAAAGAAATATGCCTTCAGCTTAGAAATAATATGATCTTAAGTCAAATAAAAATGTTAGTCAACCCAATTTATTTATCTTTTTTTTTATTTATGCATTACTACATCTTTTTAGCCCATATAACTAGCTTCTACTTCAGACTATAGTTCCCTAAAATCAAGAATGACTTTTATTAGGACGTAACGTAGGCTAAGGACATGGCTAACAAAAAAAAGGGAAATAAGGAAAACAAAGTGTATGTTTGAGAATAAATGCAGAGATTTTTTTTTTTTTGAACTAACAACTTTTGTTTTGTTTTTTTTTTGCTTTTATTTGGCATAACTTTACTGAACAAAATAATTATTTACATTTTTCTCAAACATAAATAGGTGATGGAACTTATAAGACATTGGGTAATACTCCAAATCGGAGTGGGTCAAGATGATAAGTTGACAAAGAAATTTTTTATTTTTTATTTTTTGTTTTTTTTAAAGCTCAAAAGGGTTAACAATGGATATTTAATAAAAGGGATGGCTAGAAAGGCTCAAACGGATCAAAGATGGCCTTTCCATCGTCTTTTAGGGTTCTAAATAATCATCCATATCTACTAGTTAGATGGGCCTCCAAATGTAGCAACACACATTTTTTTTTCTTTTTTCTTTTTTTTTTACAACAATTTTTTTTTTAAGGGTTAACTCAAAAGAAAACTAGAGATCGTGTATAAAATAATAAACTGCTAAGCTGTATAGAGAATGGGCAAAAGGGTTACTCTCCAAGAAAATGATAGGCTCAACAACTCACTTGGCACTTATTTATGACATGTTCATTCCTTCAAGCAACTCATATTCGTCTCTGACATCAACATGTAAAGTAGCAAACATAGCGTAACATCACTTAAGACCAAAGATAATACAAATACTAAAATTTGAAATTAATCATGTCATCCAATGTTAAAACAAATCATACAATTTTCTTTTAAACAACATTCTACCCCCCAACCTATTCTAAACATGAAAGGAAAATATGCATGCAAAAATGTGAAAATGATGCAGAAAGTGTAATTAGAAAAGTTACACTTAAAATGATGGAAAAAGAAAATGAATTTTTTTTTTTAAGAAGATGTGTTTCTAGAGGCACTACACTCCATATTCAGCCATCTTCGACTCAAAAGTTGGAAAATATATATTTATAGAGGAGAAAATAAAAAGAAGAAGAAAAATGAACATCAAAACTTAATAAAGAAAAAGAATTTTTTTTTTGTTTTTTTATTTTTTTTTGGTTTTTTTTTAATTTTATTTTATTTTTTTAACAATGAAGATGCGTTTCTAGAGTAACTACACTCCATATTCAGCCATCTTCAACACAAAAAGTTAGCAACAGTTAGTTTCTACAACAAAAAATTAGTAAAAACTTAACCAAGATTCCACATTTGTCGACTATTCCCTCCCCCCAACTAGAACGAAACATTGTCCTCAATGTTTGAAAGGAAGAAGTAAAGTTTAGAAGACATCACCTAGGTGGTGCAACACAGAAGAAAATATTTACAAGCAGAGAGTTAAATCTAATTTGTACTTCTTACTGCCGCTACTGTTACCATCATTATTTGGACGCTCCAACACAAATGTCCAGGGGTTCGGCTCCGGATTATAAGCTTGTAACATGTCAAGTAGCTCATTAGCAGTGTGAGCACAAATAAAGAGTTTTTTCACATTAGAGGGAATGAAATAGTTTTTTATTGCATGGTTAAGAAATGCGATAAGGCCATCATAAAAGTTATTGACATTTAACAAACCGATGGGTTTCTGGTGGATGTACATATGGGCCCAAGATGCTAGTGTGATAAGTGCCTCTAATGTTGCAAGATCTCCTGGAAGGAAAATAAAAGCATCAGCATAATTAAGCATTTAAGTTATTCTTTCTTGCATACCTGAGACGACTAACTCTTCTCCAGTTGATGAGTCAGACGAACTGCCCAATGGTTTTAGGACTCTTGGGATGATACCTAATACTTGACTTCCTCTGATAAAAGCTGCTTCTGAGACCATTTTTGATAACCCTCGGTTACCTCCTCCATACACCAAGTGTAATTTTCTTGCTGCTATATTTCGACCAAGATTTATGGCTGCCTCAACGAACTCTTTATGTTTTCCATAGGTAAATCCAGAAAGCACACAAATGTTCTTGAATTGTCTATTGGGAGTAGCTACCATTGGGATACTTCTCAAAAATAATTTTTGAGTGCTTGACAAAAAAAGGAAATCACATTTAAGAGTCTTTGTGACAGTAGGTCACAGCTGTGTATGAGGTAGCATGTCAATGTCAAATAACACGTAAAGCACATGGCTCGTGAGTCAAAAAGGAAACAGTAAAAGGGAAAAAGCAAACAGTAATTAAATTATTAAAGACAATAATGCAAACAATAAAACAACAGTGAAATGAAATAAAATAATAATAAAGTAAAAGGATATTTACAGGTAGTTGTGACTGTGGCTCACATATTCCTCTGGTTTTACGTTCAGAAACGGCTTGAACGCCCTCTATGGGTCGAGGATAGGCTTCCCATCCAGTTTTCTTATAAACCGGCAAACAGGGTCGTTTATAGTCAGATTCCCGAGACTATATCGTGCATGCTCTTTTTGGAATAATGGCCATAACTGGAGAATCGCTCCTTGCACATATCCACTGGGATGCGTTTCAAGAGACAAAAGGATATCGTCTAATGACTCCTTATTCAAGCCATCCCTAAAGAATTGAATCTTATCTTCCCTGTTATCAGACACCATTCCTAAAGAACATGGGTTTCTATCGCAACTCATTTTGGCACACTTATGACAAGCAACAGAAATTCTTCGAGCTCGTCGTTTTCTGGCATAATTTCCTTTACCACAACCAGGCATGTATGCAATAAATTTTGGAGGTAACTCACCTGCCAATCGTACTTTCGCCTCGATTAACCAACGGATATCAGCAGGTATGTTATTCCTCATGAGTAGTCGCATGCGTTCGGACCGAGCTTTGTAGATCGTAAGGATGGCATTCTGAGGAAGTGAAGGGAATCGCTTGTGAAGTTTCCCTAAGATCTCGTTTCTATCCATACCTTTGCCTCAGAATATCAGTTATTATGGGAAAACTGAAGTAACCGACTTGATTGTCATGGAGTACCGTTATCCGCCACTTCACCGGGGTAACAAAGTAAAGCACACAAACAGAAAAATAAATTAAAACACACAAAGAAAATTAAAAATCGTCCTCTTATTGAATTTACCTCAAGTTCCAACTGGATGTCGTAAACACTTCTCTCAATGTCTCTGAATTGTCGTTCTAAACCCTCAACATAGGCTACTAACTCTGGTGGTTGTAGAACCCAAATGCGTTGTGTTTTACAAAATTGAATCTGCCTTTTGAGATGAGTTTTGACACGTTGAAGTGGTTTAAGAATGTTCAGGAGGAACGGTCTAAGTAAGGTACTCATGATTAAAAATGATAAGAGAAAACGTAATAGTTAAACAAACACGCTTATGCAAAAATAATTTCAATTAGCAAGAGAATAATATAAATAAAGAAAACAAAATCAAATCAACGAAAAGAAAAAAAAATCAATTCAACTCTGGTGGGTCACTCAAATTTATTTCGGTGTCTTCTCCATGTGGTTGGTACTCTAGATATGGCTTTAATCTTTGACCGTTAACTTTAAACGTGACACCGTTCTTTGGGTCCTTAATTTCAATTGCCCCATGTGGAAAAACAGTATGAACAATAAAGGGACCAGACCATCGAGAGCGTAACTTACCTGGGAATAGGTGCAAGCGAGAATTGAACAAAAGCACTTTCTAACCTGGATTGAAAGATTTTCTCATAACATGCTAGTTGTGGAAGACTTTCATTCGCTGTTTGTAAATCTTGGCATTTTCATAGGCATCATTGCGAATTTCCTCAAGTTCTGCCAGTTGTAATCTTCTTTCTGAGCTAGCTTGCTGAATGTCAAAGTTGAATTTCTTGATGGCCCAATACGCACGATGCTCGAGTTCCACAGGTAGGTGGCAAGCTTTTCCATACACTAGCCTGTAGGGTGACATCCCAATCGGGGTCTTGAAAGCCGTTCTATATGCCCATAATGCATCATCAAGTCGTAATGACCAATCTTTCCTGTCTGGCCTCACCATCTTTTCTAGTATGTGCTTTATTTCTCGATTGGATATCTCAACTTGGCCACTGGTTTGCGGATGATACGAAGTCACCACTTTGTGTGTGATTGAATACTTTGTCAAAAGAGACTGAAATGTTTTGTTACAAAAGTGGGCACCACCATCACTGATTATCGCTCGAGGGAATCCAAAGCGTGAAACAATGTTGCTTTTCAAAAATCCTATCACCACCTTGTGATCATTGGTTCGACATGCAATTGCTTCTACCCATTTTGATACATAGTCAACAGCAACCAATATGTATTGATGGCCAAAAGAAGAGGGAAAGGGTCCCATGAAGTCGATACCCCATACGTCAAAAATCTCAACCACTAAAATTGGATTTAGTGGCATCATGTTCCTTTGCGTAATGCTCCCCATTCGTTGACACCTATCACATGAAGAACAGAAAGTGTAAGCATCTCGAAATATAGTTGGCCAATAAAAACCACATTGTAAAATTTTAGTCGCTGTTTTCTTAGCACTGAAATGGCCTCCACAAGCTTGTTCGTGGCAGAATGAAAGGATATTCTGAATTTCACTTTCTGGGACACATCGTCTAACAATTTGGTCTGCACAATACTTGAACAAATATGGGTCATCCCAAAAGAAATTCTTTATCTCTGCAAAGAATTTAGCCTTGTCTTGCTTGGTCAATGCTCTGGAAGTTTACCTGTAACAAGATAATTAACTATATCAGCATACCAAGGTAATACTTCCACATTCATTAATTGTTCATCTGGAAATGACTCAGTCAATATTAATGGCTCTGTAATTGTGTCAAAATGGAGACGAGAGAGATGGTTCGCCACAACATTTTCTGTCCCTTTTTAATCTTTGAATTCCAAGTCAAATTCCTGCAAAAGTAACACCCAACGAATTAGTCTAGCTTTTGCATCTTTCTTTGTGAGAAGATATTTCAGAGCAGCATGATCTGTGAATACAATTATTTTACAACCAATGAGATAAGATCGAAATTTTTCCAATGCAAACACTACTGCTAGCATTTCTTTTTCAGTAGTTGAATAGTTCAATTGTGCATCATTCAATGTCATACTAGCATAGTAAATAACATGGGAAATTCGATCAACTCTTTATCCTAATAGTGCTCCTACTGCATAATCAGATGCATCACACATAAGCTCAAATGGTAAGCTCCAGTTTGGGGGCTGAATGATGGGTGATGATGTCAACAAATGCTTTAATTTTTCAAACGCAACAAGACATGAATCATCAAAGACAAAAGGTACATCCTTAGCAAGCAGATTGCATAAGGGTCTAGAAACTTTGCTAAAATCTTTAATGAAACGTCTATAGAAACCAGCATGCCCAAGGAAAGATCTTACTTCTCTGACTGTTTTAGGTGAAGGAAGATTAGAAATGAGATCCACCTTGGCTTTGTCAACCTCAATACCTTTGATCGAAATGATGTGACTGAGAACAATACCTTGTTTTACCATAAAATGACATTTCTCCCAATTTAAGACCAAGTTCTTCTCGATACATCTCTGCAAAACTAGTGTTAGATGATGTAAACATTGATCAAACGAGTCACCAAAGACAGAAAAGTCATCCATAAAGACTTCAAGGAAACGTTCAACCATATCAGAAAAAATGCTCAACATGCATCGTTGAAATGTAGCAGGTGCATTACATAATCCAAATGGCATTCTCCTATATGCAAAAGTGCCAAAAGGGCAAGTGAAAGTAGTTTTCTCTTGATCTTTTGGTGCTATGGGGATCTGATTGTATCCTGAGTAGCCATCTAGAAAGTAATAAAATTCATGGCCTGCTAATCTATCAAGCATTTGATCGATAAATGGTAAAGGAAAATGGTCTTTACATGTGACAGAATTCAATTTTCTATAATTAATGCATACACGCCATCCTGTAGTCACTCTAGTTGGTATCAATTCATTATCAGCATTGGTAACTACTGTGACTCCTGATTTTTTGGGGACAACTTGTACAGGACTGACCCATGAACTATCAGAAATTGGGTAAATGATACCTGCGTCTAATAGCTTAAGGACTTCAGTTCTTACAACTTCTTTTATGTTAGGATTTAACCGACGTTGCATTTCCCTAGTAGATTTAGCATTTTCATCAAGGTGAATGTAATGCATGCAATCTGCAGGGTTTATACCTTTTATGTCTGCTATGGTCCATCATAGTGCTCCTTTATGCTCTTTTAAAACATCCAACAACTTACCTTTTTGTTCGTCATTGAGGGATGAAGAGATGATTACCGGTAGAGTACTTTCTTCCCCCAAAAATGCATATTCCAATTTGTTGGGCAATGGTTTGAGCTCAAGTTTTGGTAGTGATTCTGATGATGGGATGAGTTTCTTCTCTGATGGTGCTAGTTGTTCAACTCTTGACTTCCATTGATTAGTGTCCATAGATGGTGCTGAGTCAAGTAGGGCGTTGACCTCTTCAACTGATCTGTCAAAATCAAAATCCAAACCAAAGTGAGTTAAACATGTTTGTAAAGGATCATCACTGAGGTTTGAAATAAAAGTGTCATCAACTAATGCTTCAATTAAATCCACATCAACAATTCCATCATCTGCACTGTGAGGTTGTTTAGCAATGTTGAAGATGTTCAGTTCCATAGTCATATTGCCGAAAGACAACTGCATATTTCCAGTTCTGCATTGAATATGAGTATCCGCAGTTGCCAAGAAAGGTCGGCCTACGATAATGGGAATGGGCTTCCTTGAATCCTGTATTGGTTGAGTGTCAATTACAATGAAATCAACAGGAAAATAAAATTTGTCTACCTGTATAAGCACGTCCTCCACAATACCATGAGGTATTTTCATGGACCGATCTGCAAGTTGTAACACCACTGGAGTTGGGTGTAATTCGCCAAGTCCAAGTTTCACAAATACTGAATAAGACAACAAATTTACACTAGCTCCTAAATCCAATAAAGCATTCTCAATTGTGTGGGGGAGCCTGGGTCTTTGCATTTTAAAGGAATTTTATGTTGGAGTATAGAACTAACGTTTTCTGTTAAAAATGCCTTCTTTTGAACATGCATATTTCTCTTTTTAGTACAAAGATCTTTAAGAAACTTGGCACAAGATGGAACTTGTTTAATAGCATCAAGCAAAGGGATATTAACACTTACCTGTTTGAAGATTTCGAGAATCTCACCTGTGGATTTTCCCTTCTTTCCTTTCGCTAACCTTTGAGGAAATGGAGCTTTGTGACTCTGATACCAAAATAGAGAATCAGGAAAACTTTCATTTTCTTGTCGGGTTATACAACCCAAAACAGACTTTCATTGGTCAAAATAGGGTACCAAACCAGATAAGAAAACGATCAAAAGCTTTCTGATGCACAGGATCCTTGCTAAAGGCAAGTGCAGAGCATATTTGCTTAAGTTTCAAAATGAACAAATTTTAAAATCCTTATTCCTTTTCTTTTCTTTAGGACTTCATTTGCAGAGAGAGAGATGAGTTTAGAAGTTCATGGTGAGAGAAAACACACGAGTTTATTTCTGGCAAACTTCTATCTTACAAAGGAGGTGAGAGTTCCTTATATAGAGGAGGAATCTCAGGAAGATAGGACAGGACCCCTATCTTTAAAGTAAAAGTAAAGTTACATGATTACACACCTTTAATTATTACAAAAGGACAAAGATGCTTTAATAAAGCATGACTTTGACAAAAGCTTAAAGCAAAAGCAAAAGTAAAAGCAAAAGCAACCATGATTACAACAAGACAAAACGAGACATAATGATGACAACAAAACAAATCACAACAAGACAAATAACTTTTATGGAGAGTGGAGGTTCATGTAGTCATCTTCGGAGGAACTTTCCGTTGCATCGGGATCTGTATCACCGGAGTGGTGCGGTTTGCGGAAAAAGTTGCTTGGAAGCTTCGGACGTTTAGGATGTTGACAGGAAGGACCACGGCATGGTGGATTAGGGCAATGATCGGCTCGTGGAGTACACTGTGAAGTATACCTAGGGGAAGTCTGGGTGGCTTTGTCAACTTTAGAAGGCCGAGGTGATTTTTTGGAAGGTCGGGTTGATGGTCCTGGGTCGGAGGGTCCAGGTTCATCCATTGTTGGTTGGGGGAACTGATGAAGGTGTTGGCTGAGAGGAAGGAATTCTTCCCAAGGGTCTTGAGAGTCCTGGAAGAGAAAGTCAGTGTAGTCTGGCCTTTCCTCTTTGATAAGGATTCCTGTAGATGGTGGCTTGGATCTGGCTGATGGAGTAGGGATCATGATGAGGTCATGTTGTGGGCCTAAGGATGTGTGAACAATATCCTTATGTGGCGGAGTTTGGTGGTTTAACTGGTGGAGGTAGTTATGTAAGGTAGACTGAATCTCATTTTCAATGATGGAAGGGTGTGGTGCAGTGAACCATTCGTATACCTGATCCTGTGTCCAAAAGAACTGTGTATCTGGGTGTTGGAAATAAGGCCTGTGAATTATGAACACGGAGGTCCACATTTGAGCTTCTGAGAGTGGCATACGATCAAGGTTGTAGATTTCTGACAGGTGTTGGAGCTTTTGTCTCCACCATGGAATTGGTGAAAACCACTCAAGTAATGTCCAGATGAGAGAGGTAGCTTTGTCTGGATTAAGAAGATGAGACAAAGTGGGGGCGATGGGTAGGATGAGCTTGGTTGCATAGAGAGTAGTTAGGCACCAAAGGTACCATAACTCGTCTTCAGTGATTTCTCTGGATGGGTCAAGGGTTAAACCTGTAAGAAACAGATTTTCAGGATGGAAAGTAGAAAATGGAAATGAGTCAGCCATAAGGTAAGCTTTCATGAAAAAGCGGAAAACAGCTTTTTTTGCAAACTCTTGGATGGCAAAAACAGAGGAGAATGTTTTATTCAAGGGAAAGGGTTTTTTGGTAAGAGCTTCAGGAGGTAAGGATGTAGCCATGGCAATGATTGGAAAATGGTAAGTGGTGGAAAACAGAATGGGAGGTGTCTCTGGTTTTGAAAGTCGAGAGAGCATATCAGGGATAAGGTTCTGGGATCCCTTTATGTGCTTTACTGAAAAATCATATTTGGAAAACCAATCTTTTAATCGGAGTAACATCTTTTCTGGAACAGTTTTGCCTTTGAAATTGAGAATATTGGGGAAGGCTGAGCTGTCCATTCGGATGAGGAAGTGGTGGCCAATGAGATGGTACTCGAACTTTTTGATGCCATGCTTTACCGCTAAGATTTCTTTGAACACGCTATGGTAGTGCTGCTGTGTGTCAGAAAAATGTCCACTAGCGTAGGCGATAAAGTGTTCTTTTCCATTGAGTTCTTCAAGGAGAATGGCACCCCATGATTCATCACTTGCGTCTGTCTGTAGTATGCGCTTTCCATCTGCAATCAACTTTAAAGGAGGCGGATTTTGTGCAATCTTCTTGAGAGTAGTGACAGCATTTGTGTGGTCATCATTCCACTCAGGAGGCTTTTTCTTCAATAAAGCCGAGAGGTGACGAGTGTAGTGGTCCACATGTGGGATAAAGTCTCTGATGTAATTGATAATTCCAAGAAATTGCTGGACCTGCTTTTTGGAAAGTTGCTGATCTGGAAAGTGAAGCAACTCTTGGGCAATGTGCTTTCCTGGCTGGTAATGGCCATCTTTTATGATCATACCAAGAAATTCGATGGTATCCGTGGCAATGGTGCTTTTCTTGGCAGATAGCATGATTCCATGACTTTGGACAAGATCATAGAATTGGTTGAGGAGTCGGTGATGGTCATCATGTGATCCTGAAAAAAGTAAAATATCATCAATATAAATTAATGCATTAGACAGGAGAGGCTGAAAGATTTTGATCATGGATTTTTGGAAAATGGATGGGGCAGTTTTGAGACCAAAGGGTAGGACCGTCCATTGGAAATGGGCATTAGGAATGCAAAAGGCTGTCTTATAGCGCTCAGAGGGTTCAATGCCTAATTGCCAAAAACCTGATTTTAAATCAAATTTTGAAAAGATCTGGGCATTTTTGAGAAAAGTAAACATGCTTTGTCGGCGAGGTAAGGGGAATTTGTCATCTTGCAAAAACATGTTTAAGGGCTGGTAGTCAATGACTAAGCGTTTCTTTCCTCGAACAATTTCAGAATGCTTTTCAACATAAAAGGCTTGGCAAGCCCATTGAGAGATTGTTGGCTCAATTAACCCTTGGGCTAACAATTGAGAACATTCTTGTTGGGCTAGGAGTAAGTCAGATGGACTCATTCCTAGATGAGTGGCTTTGGTGGGATTAATGTCTTCATTAAGTTTGAAGGGTAACTTAACAAAGAAAGACTGATTTTTCCATAGAGGGTTTGGATGGGTGAACTCAGAATGAGACTCCGGACAGAAACTTAAAAGCTTGGTAGAAACATCTTGATATGATGGAGGGGTTTCAGACAGATTGTAGAGTTTCAAGAGATCTGTGAATGGTTTGAACATGGACTTGACTCGAATTCCATGAGGAATGATTTGAAGGTGTTTGATCTGGTGAAGGATGTCAAATCCTAACAAAATATCTTTATTAGGAAGAGTTGAACCAATGACTTTGGTCCAAATGACACAATTAGGGAAAATCTGGATACCAATGGGTTTCTTGGTAATTAAAGAAGTGGTGAACAGGTTGCCATTAACAGCTTTGAAATGTTCTTCAGACTGGGTCCAGGAGTCTGGTGGGAGAATATGAGGGTTTATCATACTGCGCTGTGCACCAGTATCGATAAGACCAATTGCTGGAATGGGCCTTTGGAATTTTGAAGGCAGGATTTGGAGTTTGATGGAAGGTATAGGAACTGTAGTATCAAGGGACAAGAGCTGTTGATGGAAAATGACTTGGGACTTATCATTGTCGGAATCATCAGAAGACTGTTGGAGTGCGAACACTGTTTCATCATTGGGTTCATCTTGTTCAGAGAAGTAGAATTCCAGTTCATCCTTTTGAGGAGAGTAATCTGTAGTAGCCTGAAGATGCTCTATAAGACGAATGGACTTGGCTCTTTTGTTGGGGCAGTCTTTAGCAAAATGACCTTTTTTTTTGCAGATAAAACATCTGCTGGATTTTCTTCGTTTGGAGTCTTTGGAAGAAGAAGACCGCTTTCGGAAGAATCTGTAAGGTTTTCTGGACCTGCGGGGTCTGGATGAAACTTCTGGAGATTTGAATTTGCGAAAATGCCTTTTCTTTTTGGGACTGCAATCACAATCCTTCTTTTGTTTGCATTTGATCTGCAAATAAGGCTTTTTGCAGGCACTTCTGAATGGTTCTTTGTCTTTCAACAAGTCCTTGAAGAATTGTTTCTGTTCACAAAGTTTATCAAGACAAGTTCTGGCAAGTTGGAAGATTTTGCCAAGAGAGATGTTGTCAATGACAAGATTGGAGGCGGTGAGCTGCCTCTGGATGTCTGGTTGGAGTTCTTCTGGAAGGGAGGCCATAAAGACATGCTTTAAGGTAGGCTCGTTGAATCCATTAAGCTTATAGAATAACAGAGACATGCGCTTGTAATGGAAATCAAGATCCTTAGCATTGAGGGAGCAGCATTTCATGCTGAGGTAGTCTCGGCGTGCAGCTTCAAAGACTGCAGCTGGGTCTCCTAAAAACTGATCATGAAGAATGGAAAGAGCACTGGAGACTTCTGGTAATTGGACAAACTGCAATTGTCTGTATGGACCAAGAGAGTCAAACCAATCTCTTAGAGCACCTGTAAAACGAGTAGCAAATTCTCTAAGGACTGATTCAGTAGTGGCTCCTGATATGAGCATTTGGAGATCAATCCATGCAGACATTTCATTAAGACGATCACGCCATTTATAGGATGGGATATCATCAAAGGTAAACCAGGGACCATTTGATGATTTTTGACTAAATGAAGTAGTTTGGGCCGGAGGAGGCTGATTGGTGGCAGAAGATTCAGGCATCTCTTCTTCAACATCAGAAGGAATATCCACATATGGTTCTGTCCGAGAGGTTTGTGGGTCTGGTTGAGCCATTAGAATTCTGGTGATATCAGCATAAGATTTTTCAGAGTCACTAGTGGATGCTGAGGATTCTGTGTCAGTCTCAGTATGGCTATCTGAAACGGCTAGATTTAAATCAGAAGTTTGGTCATCAGTGGAAGATGGGTGGTCATTGGTATGGGCACTGAATTGGTACATAGGTTCTTTATCCTTGGATGTAATAGGAGGTTGAGATTTGGATGGTTCAGGAGGTGATGGTGATGCTGGTGTATAGCCTGGTGATTGTTGGTCAGGGATAATAGTGGAGGAAGGATTGATTGTGACGGGTCGTGGTTGAGGTTTAGTCTTTGGTTTAGGTTTAGGTGGTGGTGGTAATGGGTTGTCTCGAAAAAGGGTATGAGTCATACCAAACAGCTTAGAAGGCTCATACTGTCGAATAGGAGAAAGCATCGAAGCAAATGAATGGTAAGTTGGACCAATCGAAGGGATAGGAGGCGAGGAGGTAAAAAGGGAAGGTTTTTGTTTGTCAGATTCAATTTGAGCAAGCTCAGCTTTTAAACGTCTGATCTCCCTTTCTTTTTGATCAAATTCTGGGCCATGGTAACGTTGGGCAAGCATAGTTCGCAACTCAGAATCAAGTTGAACAATTCTGGACTGGAGGTTCTGGTGGATCTGCTGCAGTTGTGCAGAGATGGAGTCAGCCTTCGTTTCAAGGTGTTCAGTTCGTAAACTGATTTTTTCAACTTTGGAATTTATGTTCAACAAAGTATCATTCTGGGCTCTGGCATTTTGAGTTTGCCAGTTGAGGACTGATTCAAAAGGTTTGGGTGGTTCAAGATGACCAGCTGAGGTTATGGGTGATGGAATAAAAGGTTTGGAGACAACATTTCGTTGGGAATCTGTGTGGGTGTCTAACGGAGGAAAAGAGGAAGAATAATCTGAGGAAGCAGATGAAAACATCATACAACTCAGAGATGGGGATGGATCTGGAACGGGTGAGGAGATTGTAGAGGTGCAACGCTTTGCAAGCCATTGGAGTTCCTTTTTATAGAGAGGTAAAGGAGCTGATGGAGGAGGAGGATCTTGTGGTGATCTAGGAGTATTGTGGTGACACGAGGCATGAGATTTTTTCTTAGGTTTCTTTTTCTTTTTGGTTACATAATCGTCATCCTCTTCCCAATCATCCCAGCAGGGACAATCTGGGTCACAGTGGCCGGAACCAGGGACATCCCAAAGGAAATGTCCATTTTGCTTGGCTGGATAAACAGGGAAACCGTCGGAATTGAACCCTGTAATAGGCAAATCTTCTTGAGCTGTCTGCACAGCTGTGATCATGGATGAATAAGTGAAAGAGAGCCGAGGAGGCTCTTGAGGAGCACTGGGAGGCGGTTTAAAAGTCATTCTGACCGTGCCATCTGGTTGCCTTTCAAACATACTTTCAGATGTCTGAACTGGGGCTGTATTGTTATGGAACTGCTCATAGTTTGAGATCCATTCAAGAGGCATAAGCTTAAGGAGTTCGTGGCGAGGAATTTGCCTGGGGATCTGAATGATGGTTGGAATTTGGTCAGATTCAGCTAACACCATGAGAGTGTCAGAGTGGTGTTCTGGAGTGGGTAGATCTAAGGCATGATTCTGAAGCCGATAGACCAGTTGATGGTGTAGGGTGGCTATTTTAGCAGTGGAGATGTGTTCAGCACCTTGGATCTGGACTTGAACTTTCAGGGTTGTGGGTAGATTAGTGTCTTGAAGGGAAAGATTGAAGTTTGGATAAAAGGTGAGTAAGACACTGCCAGCATGTAGGGTTGTGAGTACAGTACCGATAACAGCATCTTGGTACTGTTTAAACCGAGTGTCCAGGAGAGCAATACGAGCTGTAACTGGTAAACCTTTGCGCCCATGAAGGGTAAGGATTAGCCGTATTCCGCCTAGATGAAGATGAGTGTATCCTTCACGTTTCCAATTTGAAATGAGCTCTGAAGGAATTTCCAGAGTGACATATTGCTCAGCAGAGGTGGCTTTGAGAGCACACTGATCCAGACGAGAAGACTGGATATATTCTTTAGGGTGTGGCCGTTTAGTAGAGATAAGGGTACGGATGCTGCGGGTAAAGGAGTTGGGTCGTTTGTACAAATGATAAGGGCTAATAAGAGGGTAGGTGGATTCACTTATTTGAGCTGATTCGGGAATATAGGAGTATTCAACAAGGTTTTCAATTTTATCAGCAGTATGGGAAGTGCAAGATTTAGGCAAAGAAAGAGTAGAAGAAAGAGTAACAGGAGTGGATGAAGTAGAAGCCATGAGGGATGAGTTCTCTCTGCGCCTGAAGACTAAAGATCAAAACAGGAATAAAGACTTAAATTATACCACTTTGAGAAAATGGAGAGGGTATGGCTCTGATACCAAAATAGAGAATCAGGAAAACTTTCATTTTCTTGTCGGGTTATACAACCCAAAACAGACTTTCATTGGTCAAAATAGGGTACCAAACCAGATAAGAAAACAATCAAAAGCTTTCTGATGCACAGGATCCTTGCTAAAGGCAAGTGCAGAGCATATTTGCTTAAGTTTCAAATTGAACAAATTTTAAAATCCTTATTCCTTTTCTTTTCTTTAGGACTTCATTTGCAGAGAGAGAGAGGAGTTTAGAAGTTCATGGTGAGAGAAAACACACGAGTTTATTTCTGGCAAACTTCTATCTTACAAAGGAGGTGAGAGTTCCTTATATAGAGGAGGAATCTCAGGAAGATAGGACAGGACCCCTATCTTTAAAGTAAAAGTAAAGTTACATGATTACACACCTTTAATTATTACAAAAGGACAAAGATGCTTTAATAAAGCATGACTTTGACAAAAGCTTAAAGCAAAAGTAAAAGCAAAAGCAACCATGATTACAACAAGACAAAACGAGACATAATGATGACAACAAAACAAATCACAACAAGACAAATAACTTTTATGGAGAGTGGAGGTTCATGTAGTCATCTTCGGAGGAACTTTCCGTTGCATCGGGATCTGTATCACCGGAGTGGTGCGGTTTGCGGAAAAAGTTGCTTGGAAGCTTCGGACGTTTAGGATGTTGACAGGAAGGACTACGGCATGGTGGATTAGGGCAATGATCGGCTCGTGGAGTACACTGTGAAGTATACCTAGGGGAAGTCTGGGTGGCTTTGTCAACTTTAGAAGGCCGAGGTGATTTTTTGGAAGGTCGGGTTGATGGTCCTGGGTCGGAGGGTCCAGGTTCATCCATTGTTGGTTGGGGGAACTGATGAAGGTGTTGGCTGAGAGGAAGGAATTCTTCCCAAGGGTCTTGAGAGTCTTGGAAGAGAAAGTCAGTGTAGTCTGGCCTTTCCTCTTTGATAAGGATTCCTGTGGATGGTGGCTTGGATCTGGCTGATGGAGTAGGGATCATGATGAGGTCATGTTGTGGGCCTAAGGATGTGTGAACAATATCCTTATGTGGCGGAGTTTGGTGGTTTAACTGGTGGAGGTAGTTATGTAAGGTAGACTGAATCTCATTTTCAATGATGGAAGGGTGTGGTGCAGTGAACCATTCGTATACCTGATCCTGTGTCCAAAAGAACTGTGTATCTGGGTGTTGGAAATAAGGCCTGTGAATTATGAACACGGAGGTCCACATTTGAGCTTCAGAGAGTGGCATACGATCAAGGTTGTAGATTCCTGACAGGTGTTGGAGCTTTTGAAAACCACTCAAGTAATGTCCAGATGAGAGAGGTAGCTTTGTCTGGATTAAGAAGATGAGACAAAGTGGGGGCGATGGGTAGGATGAGCTTGGTTGCATAGAGAGTAGTTAGGCACCAGAGGTACCATAACTCGTCTTCAATGATTTCTCTGGATGCGTCAAGGGTTAAACCTGTAAGAAACAGATTTTCAGGATGGAAAGTAGAAAATGGAAATGAGTCAGCCATAAGGTAAGCTTTCATGAAAAAGCGGAAAACAGCTTTTCTTGCAAACTCTTGGATGGCAAAAACAGAGGAGAATGTTTTATTCAAGGGAAAGGGTTTTTTGGTAAGAGCTTCGGGAGGTAAGGATGTAGCCATGGCAATGATTGGAAAATGGTAAGTGGTGGAAAACAGAATGGGAGGTGTCTCTGGTTTTGAAAGTCGAGAGAGCATATCAGGGATAAGGTTCTGGGATCCCTTTATGTGCTTTACTGAAAAATCATATTTGGAAAACCAATCTTTTAATCGGAGTAACATCTTTTCTGGAACAGTTTTGCCTTTGAAATTGAGAATATTGGGGAAGGCTGAGCTGTCCATTCGGATGAGGAAGTGGTGGCCAATGAGATGGTACTCGAACTTTTTGATGCCATGCTTTACCGCTAAGATTTCTTTGAACACGCTATGGTAGTGCTGCTGTGTGTCAGAAAAATGTCCACTAGCGTAGGCGATAAAGTGTTCTTTTCCATTGAGTTCTTCAAGGAGAATGGCACCCCATGATTCATCACTTGCGTCTGTCTGTAGTATGCGCCTTCCATCTGCAATCAACTTTAAAGGAGACGGATTTTGCGCAATCTTCTTGAGAGTAGTGACAGCATTTGTGTGGTCATCATTCCACTCAGGAGGCTTTTTCTTCAATAAAGCCGAGAGGTGACGAGTGTAGTGGTCCACATGTGGGATAAAGTCTCTGATGTAATTGATAATTCCAAGAAATTGCTGGACCTGCTTTTTGGAAAGTTGCTGATCTGGAAAGTGAAGCAACTCTTGGGCAATGTGCTTTCCTGGCTGGTAATGACCATCTTTTATGATCATACCAAGAAATTCGATGGTATCCGTGGCAATGGTGCTTTTCTTGGCAGATAGCATGATTCCATGACTTTGGTCAAGATCATAGAATTGGTTGAGGAGTCGGTGATGGTCATCATGTGATCCTGAAAAAAGTAAAATATCATCAATATAAATTAATGCATTAGACAGGAGAGGCTGAAAGATTTTGATCATGGATTTTTGGAAAATGGATGGGGCAGTTTTGAGACCAAAGGGTAGGACCGTCCATTGGAAATGGGCATTAGGAATGCAAAAGGCTGTCTTATAGCGCTCAGAGGGTTCAATGCCTAATTGCCAAAAACCTGATTTTAAATCAAATTTTGAAAAGATCTGGGCATTTTTTAGAAAAGTAAACATGCTTTGTCGGCGAGGTAAGGGGAATTTGTCATCTTGCAAAAACATGTTTAAGGGCTGGTAGTCAATGACTAAGCGTTTCTTTCCTCGAACAATTTCAGAATGCTTTTCAACATAAAAGGCTTGGCAAGCCCATTGAGAGGTTGTGGGCTCAATTAACCCTTGGGCTAACAATTGAGAACATTCTTGTTGGGCTAGGAGTAAGTCAGATGGACTCATTCCTGGATGAGTGGTTTTGGTGGGATTAATGTCTTCATTAAGTTTGAAGGGTAACTTAACAAAGAAAGACTGATTTTTCCATAGAGGGTTTGGATGGGTGAACTCAGAATGAGACTCCGGACAGAAACTTAAAAGCTTGGTAGAAACATCCTGATATGATGGAGGGGTTTCAGACAGATTGTAGAGTTGCAAGAGATCTGTGAATGGTTTGAACATGGACTTGACTCGAATTCCATGAGGAATGATTTGAAGGTGTTTGATCTGGTGAAGGATGTCAAATCCTAACAAAATATCTTTATTAGGAAGAGTTGAACCAATGACTTTGGTCCAAATGACACAATTAGGGAAAATCTGGATACCAATGGGTTTCTTGGTAATTAAAGAAGTGGTGAACAGGTTGCCATTAACAGCTTTGAAATGTTCTTCAGACTGGGTCCAGGAGTCTGGTGGGAGAATATGAGGGTTTATCATACTGCGCTGTGCACCAGTATCGATAAGACCAATTGCTGGAATGGGCCTTTGGAATTTTGAAGGCAGGATTTGGAGTTTGATGGAAGGTATAGGAACTGTAGTATCAAGGGACAAGAGCTGTTGATGGAAAATGACTTGGGACTTATCATTGTCGGAATCATCAGAAGACTGTTGGAGTGCGAACACTGTTTCATCATTGGGTTCATCTTGTTCAGAGAAGTAGAATTCCAGTTCATCCTTTTGAGGAGAGTAATCTGTAGTAGCCTGAAGATGCTCTATAAGACGAATGGACTTGGCTCTTTTGTTGGGGCAGTCTTTAGCAAAATGACCCTTTTTTCTGCAGATAAAACATCTGCTGGATTTTCTTCGTTTGGAGTCTTTGGAAGAAGAAGACCGCTTTCGGAAGAATCTGTAAGGTTTTCTAGACCTGCGGGGTCTGGATGAAACTTCTGGAGATTTGAATTTGCGAAAATGCCTTTTCTTTTTGGGACTGCAATCACAATCCTTCTTTTGTTTGCATTTGATCTGCAAATAAGGCTTTTTGCAGGCACTTCTGAATGGTTCTTTGTCTTTCAACAAGTCCTTGAAGAATTGTTTCTGTTCACAAAGTTTATCAAGACAAGTTCTGGCGAGTTGGAAGATTTTGCCAAGAGAGATGTTGTCAATGACAAGATTGGAGGCGGTGAGCTGCCTCTGGATGTCTGGTTGGAGTTCTTCTGGAAGGGAGGCCAGAAAGACATGCTTTAAGGTAGGCTCGTTGAATCCATTAAGCTTATAGAATAACAGAGACATGCGCTTGTAATGGAAATCAAGATCCTTAGCATTGAGGGAGCAGCATTTCATGCTGAGGTAGTCTCGGCGTGCAGCTTCAAAGACTGCAGCTGGGTCTCCTAAAAACTGATCATGAAGAATGGAAAGAGCACTGGAGACTTCTGGTAATTGGACAAACTGCAATTGTCTGTATGGACCAAGAGAGTCAAACCAATCTCTTAGAGCACCTGTAAAACGAGTAGCAAATTCTCTAAGGACTGATTTAGTAGTGGCTCCTGATCTGAGCATTTGGAGATCAATCCAGGCAGACATTTCATTAAGACGATCACGCCATTTATAGGATGGGATATCATCAAAGGTAAATCAGGGACCATTTGATGATTTTTGACTAAATGAAGTAGTTTGGGCCGAAGGAGGCTGATTGGTGGCAGAAGATTCAGGCATCTCTTCTTCAACATCAGAAGGAATATCCACATATGGTTCTGTCCGAGAGGTTTGTGGGTCTGGTTGAGCCATTAGAATTCTGGTGATATCAGCATAAGATTTTTCAGAGTCACTAGTGGATGCTGAGGATTCTGTGTCAGTCTCAGTATGGCTATCTAAAACGGCTAGATTTAAATCAGAAGTTTGGTCATCAGTGGAAGATGGGTGGTCATTGGTATGGGCACTGAATTGGTGCATAGGTTCTTTATCCTTGGATGTAATAGGAGGTTGAGATTTGGATGGTTCAGGAGGTGATGGTGATGCTGGTGTATAGCCTGGTGATTGTTGGTCAGGGATAATAGTGGAGGAAGGATTGATTGTGACGGGTCGTGGTTGAGGTTTAGTCTTTGGTTTAGGTTTAGGTGGTGGTGGTGGTAATGGGTTGTCTCGAAAAAGGGTATGAGTCATACCAAACAGCTTAGAAGGCTCATACTGTCGGATAGGAGAAAGCATCGAAGCAAATGGATGGTAAGTTGGACCAATCGAAGGGATAGGAGGCGAGGAGGTAAAAAGGGAAGGTTTTTGTTTGTCAGATTCAATTTGAGCAAGCTCACCTTCCAAAAAATCACCTCGGCCTTCTAAAGTTGACAAAGCCACCCAGACTTCCCCTAGGTATACTTCACAGTGTACTCCACGAGCCGATCATTGCCCTAATCCACCATGCCGTGGTCCTTCCTGTCAACATCCTAAACGTCCGAAGCTTCCAAGCAACTTTTTCCGCAAACCGCACCACTCCGGTGATACAGATCCCGATGCAACGGAAAGTTCCTCCGAAGATGACTACATGAACCTCCACTCTCCATAAAAGTTATTTGTCTTGTTGTGATTTGTTTTGTTGTCATCATTATGTCTCGTTTTGTCTTGTTGTAATCATGGTTGCTTTTGCTTTTACTTTTGCTTTTGCTTTAAGCTTTTGTCAAAGTCATGCTTTATTAAAGCATCTTTGTCCTTTTGTAATAATTAAAGGTGTGTAATTATGTAACTTTACTTTTACTTTAAAGATAGGGGTCCTGTCCTATCTTCCTGAGATTCCTCCTCTATATAAGGAACTCTTACCTCCTTTGTAATATAGAAGTTTGCCAGAAATAAACTCGTGTGTTTTCTCTCACCATGAACTTCTAAACTCCTCTCTCTCTCTGCAAATGAAGTACTAAAGAAAAGAAAAGGAATAAGGATTTTAAAATTTGTTCATTTTGAAACTTAAGCAAATATGCTCTGCACTTGCCTTTAGCAAGGATCCTGTGCATCAGAAAGCTTTTGATCGTTTTCTTATCTGGTTTGGTACCCTATTTTGACCAATGAAAGTCTGTTTTGGGTTGTATAACCCGACAAGAAAATGAAAGTTTTCCTGATTCTCTATTTTGGGAATGTATTCTCGTGGGTTGGTTTCTTCTTTTTCCTCCGGTGATGAGTCGTCAACATGTACAGGTACAATTTGATTTTCTTTTGTCACCGGCATCTCCACTTTGTTGTCGACTTCTTTTCCTTTTCGCAAGGTCATGATTGCTTTGACCTCTCCATGCTGCTGTGGTGAATTGGTACTTGCTTCATGTACTCCTTTAGGATTAGGCACTGGTTGACTTGGAAATTTACCCTTCTCAACAGTCATTGCCAAGGTCTGAACCGAAGAAGCAAGTTGTCCCACCATTTTCTCGAGGCTTGAAACTGATTGAGCTTGTGAGTTGAAGCCCGCTCTCAACTCATTTCGTAGTCCATCAATGGTGCGGTTTTGTTGCTCAATCGTGGAGTGAGTAACATTCTTGAAATTCTGGAATGCATCCTCCCATGGTCTGGGTTGAGAGTAGTTCTGGTTTTGATTGTATGATCTGAATGGGGGCTGAGAGGCTTGAGGAGCTTGAGGAATTTGTTGCATTGGTGGAGCTGGAGCTGTTGGTCCATTCTGTTGGAATCCTTGAGACCATGAAAAATTGGGGTGGTCTCTCCATCCAGGGTTATATGTGTTGGAGTATGGGTTGTAATTTGATGGCTTTCTCATTACACCTATGGCATTGGCTTGATCTGAGTATGAGTCATGGTCATGTGGTTCTGTTGATTTAGCAGTCGATAACGATGCTATTTGTCGAGCAAGACTTTCAACCATTTCCTTAACTTCTTTGATTCCCGAAGTTGACTCGCCAATTTGAACCTCATTTACTCCTTTAATTCTTCTAGTATTCCTGAGTGATCGACTCCGTTGTTGGGAATTATCCACTTGTCGCTGGAAGAATTCCCAAATTTCTGATGCACTTTTTGACATTAGCTTTTCTCCACTTGTTGCCATTAGCCATTCTTGCACATTTGGCAATAATCCCTCCAAAAAGTATTGGCATTGGTGCCATTTCTCGTACCCATGATGTGGACACTTCAAGAGTAGCCCATTGAATCGCTCCCATGTTTCGAAAAATTGCTCGTCCTCTCTCTGCGTAAACTCCGAGATTTCCCTGCGAATAGCATTGGTTTTATGTACTGGGAAATATTTATTCAAAAATTTTGTTACCATTTGTTCCCATGATGAAATGCTATTGGCAGGCAATGTATTTAACCATGAACGAGCTCTATCTTTTAAAGAAAATGGGAATAGTCTAAGTTTAACATCATCATCTGAAAAATTTTCATATTTAAATGTTTGACAAATGGCATGAAAATCATTCAAATGATTATATGGGTCCTCATTTTCTAGGCCATAGAATGTGGGGAGACAATTTAACACACTAGGTTTTAATTCAAAACTCCTAGCAGCTACATTTGGGTATCTTATGCATGATGTGCTCAAATTAGCTAAGGGACTAAAATAGTCCTTAAATGGCCTCTCCTGTGGTTGCAAATCCATTTTGTTTTTAACTTGTTTGTGTGTGCGAAGTGTTTTCTCAAGTTCAAGGTCTATAGGTTCAAGATTAGGTAATAATGACCTACGACCATGCATGCAAAACAAATAAAATAAAAATAAATATGGAAACAAAATAAATAAAAATAAAGAGGAAGGAGAAATTACAATACTAACCTTATTGCGCAATTACAACCTTAATATAAAAATACACAGAAAAATACGTGAAATAAATTAACTAAAAAAAAATTAATAAGATAAACAAAAATTACAAAGAAAAATAAAAATAACTTGAAAATTAATTTACAAAATTTTTTTTAAAAAAAAGAAAAGAAATACTAACCTTTAAATGTAGATTCACTTTTTTTTTTCTTTTTTCTTTTTTTTAATAAAATAAAAAAAATTACAAGAAAACAATTAAAAGAGATTATTCACAAAAATTAATTTTAAGAATTAAAATTACTTACCTCCCCGGCAACGGCGCCAAAAACTTGTTGTGCAAATTTTAATGTACTCGCAAGCGCACGAATCTATTGTAGTGTAGATCAATAGTGACGAGTGTCGATCCCACGAGGAGGTGAATTTTAATTGTGTATAGAATTAATTTTGTAAATGGGTGGTTGGATTTATGGTGGAAATGATTTGGAATATGTTAAAACTTAAATCAAAATGGCAAGAATAAATTCTAAAATTGGAATTGAAATAGCGAGAGTAAATTAGAGAGAATTCTATTAAAATGACTTACTTGGGTATCTGGATCCGTATCAACATGCATCATGGGCTAAATAATCCGTATTAATGTCAATTAAATCATGAGGGGGAATCCACACCTCATGAACCACGCTCTAATCAATATGGTGCTAAGGGCTTATCGTGCCAAATAATAATAACTTTGTACTAGAGGGCCGGTGAAACCAAGGCGGTACTAGACAAGATTAGTATTATTTGTCGACGAGAAGTCAAAACATCCACAAAAACTAGAGGGGAAGAGAAAATAAATTTACCAAATAAAGCCCATGACACATGTTGAGACTTCACCTTCAACCCAAGCTTGAAAGGAAATTAGCTACTCATAATTGAATTAGGGGCAAAATAAGAATTTATTAAAATACGAAGAAAATACAAGATAGAGAGGGAATTATAGAAAATGGATCCCAAAAATGGATTCAGAGATATCAAATTAGGGGGGGAGGCCCCCTTTTTATAGATACATGGAGTAAACCATAAAGAGGGAATCAGGAAAACTTTCATTTTCTTCTCGGGTTATACAACCCAAAACAGACTTTCGTTAGTCAAAACAGGGTACCAAACCAGATAAGAAAACTGCGAAAGCTTTCTGATGCACAGGATCCTTGCTAAAGGCAAGTGCAGAGCATACTTACTTAAGTTTCAAAATGAACAAATTTAAAAACCCTTATTCCTTTTCTTTTCTTTAAGACTTCATTTGTAGAGAGAGAGAGAAGTTTAGAAGTTCATGGTGAGAGAAAAACACACGAGTTTATTTCTTGGCAAACTTCTATATGTTACATTCTATTCGTTACAAGCAGATGAGAATTCCTTATATAGAGGAGGAATCTCAGAAAGATAGGACAGGGCCCCTATCTTTAAAGTAAAAGTAAAGTTACATGATTACACATGATTACACACCTTTAATTATTACAAAGGGACAAAGATGCTTTAATAAAGCATGACTTTGACAAAAGCTTAAAGCAAAAGCAAAAGTAAAAGCAAAGCAATTATTACAACAAGACAAGACGAGACATAATGATAACAAGAAGACAAATCACAATAAGACAAATAACTTTTATGGTGAGTGGAGGTTCATGTAGTCATCTTCGGAGGAACTTGCCGTTGCATCGGGATCTGTATCACCGGAGTGGTGTGGTTTGCGGAAAAAGTTGCTTGGAAGCTTCGGACGTTTAGGATGTTGACAGGAGGGACCACGGCATGGTGGATTAGGGCAATGTTCAGCTCGTGGAGTACACTGTGAAGTATACCTAGGGGAAGTCTGGGTGGCTTTGTCAACTTTAGAAGGTCGAGGTGATTTTTTGGAAGGTCGGGTTGATGGTCCTGGGTCGGAGGATCCAGGTTCATCCATTGTTGGTTGAGGGAACTGATGAAGGTGTTGGCTAAGAGGAAGAAATTCTTCCCAAGGGTCCTGAGAGTCCTGGAAGAGAAAGTCAGTGTAGTCTGGCCTTTCTTCTTTGATAAGGATTCCTGTGGATGGTGGCTTGGATCTGGTTGATGGAGTAGGGATCATGATGAGGTCATGTTGTGGGCCTAAGGATGTGTGAACAATATCCTTATGTGGCGGAGTTTGGTGGTTTAACTGATGGAGGTAGTTATGTAAGGTAGGCTGGATCTCATTTTCAATGATGGAAGGGTGTGGTGCAGTGAACCATTCGTATACCTGATCCTGTGTCCAAAAGAACTGTGTATCCGGGTGTTGGAAATAAGGCCTGTGAATTATGAACACGGATGTCCACATTTGAGCTTCAGGTAATGGCATACGATCAAGGTTGTAGATCTCGGACAAGTGTTGGAGCTTGTGTCTCCACCATGGAATTGGTGAAAACCATTCAAGTAATGTCCAGATGAGAGAGGTAGCTTTGTCTGGATTAAGAAGATGAGACAAAGTGGGGGCGATGGGTAGGATGAGCTTGGTTGCATAGAGGGTAGTTAGGCACCAGAGGTACCATAACTCGTCTTCGGTGATTTCTCTGGATGGGTCAAGGGTTAAACCTGTAAGAAACAGATTTTCAGGGTGGAAAGTAGAAAATGGAAATGAGTCAGCCATAAGGTAAGCTTTCATGAAGAAACGGAAAACAGCTTTTCTTGCAAACTCTTGGATGGCAAAAACAGAGGAGAATGTTTTATTCAAAGGAAAGGGTTTTTTGGTAAGAGCTTCAGGAGGTAAGGATGTAGCCATGGCAATGATTGGAAAATGGTATGTGGTGGAAAACAGAATGGGAGGTGTCTCTGGTTTTGAAAGTCGAGAGAGCATATCAGGGATAAGGTTCTGGGATCCCTTTATATGCTTGACTGAAAAATCATATTTGGAAAACCAATCCTTTAATCGGAGTAACATCTTTTCTGGAACAGTTTTGCCTTTGAAATTGAGAATATTGGGGAAGGCTGAGCTGTCCATTCGGATGAGGAAGTGGTGGCCAATGAGATGGTACTCGAACTTTTTGATGCCATGCTTTACCGCTAAGATTTCTTTGAACACGCTATGGTAGTGCTGCTGTGTGTCAGAAAAATGTCCACTAGCGTAGGCGATAAAGTGTTCTTTTCCATTGAGTTCTTCAAGGAGAATGGCACCCCATGATTCATCACTTGCGTCTGTCTGTAGTATGCGCTTTCCATCTGCAATCAACTTTAAAGGAGGCGGATTTTGCGCAATCTTTTTGAGAGTAGTGACAGCATTTGTGTGGTCATCATTCCACTCAGGAGGCTTTTTCTTTAATAAAGCCGAGAGGTGACGAGTGTAGTGGTCCACATGTGGGATAAAGTCTCTGATGTAATTGATAATTCCAAGAAATTGCTGGACCTGCTTTTTGGAAAGTTGCTGATCTGGAAAGTGAAGCAACTCTTGGGCAATGTGCTTTCCTGGCTGGTAATGGCCATCTTTTATGATCATACCAAGAAATTCGATGGTGTCTGTGGCAATGGTGCTTTTCTTGGCAGATAGCATGATTCCATGACTGTGGACAATATCATAGAACTGATTGAGCAGTCGGTGATGGTCATCATGTGATCCTGAAAAAAGTAAAATATCATCAATGTAAATCAAGGCATTAGACAGGAGAGGCTGAAAGATTTTGATCATGGATTTTTGGAAAATGGATGGGGCAGTTTTGAGACCAAAGGGTAGGACCGTCCATTGGAAATGGGCATTGGGAATACAAAAGGCTGTCTTATATCGTTCAGAGGGTTCAATGCCTAATTGCCAAAAACCTGATTTTAAATCAAATTTTGAAAAGATCTGGGCAGTTTTGAGAAAAGTAAACATGCTTTGTCGGCAAGGTAAGGGAAATTTGTCATCTTGCAAAAACATGTTTAAGGGCTGGTAGTCAATGACTAAGCGTTTCTTTCCTCGAACAATTTCAGAATGCTTTTCAACATAAAAGGCTTGGCAAGCCCATTGAGAGGTTGTGGGCTCAATTAACCCTTGGGCTAACAGTTGAGAACATTCTTGTTGGGCTAGGAGTAAGTCAGATGGACTCATTCCTGGATGAGTGGCTTTGGTGGGATTAATGTCTTCATTAAGTTTGAAGGGTAACTTAACAAAGAAAGACTGATTTTTCCACAAAGGATTTGGATGGGTGAACTCAGAATGAGACTCTGGACAGAAACTTAAAAGCTTGGTAGAAACATCCTGATATGATGGAGGGGTTTCAGACAGATTGTAAAGTTTCAAGACATCTGTGAATGGTTTGAACATAGACTTGACTCGAATTCCATGAGGAATGATTTGAAGGTGTTTGATCTGGTGAAGGATGTCAAATCCTAACAAAATATCTTTATTAGGAAGAGTTGAACCAATGACTTTGGTCCAAATGACACAATTAGGGAAAATCTGGATACCAATGGGCTTTTTGGTAACCAAAGAAGTGGTGAACAGGTTGCCATTAACAGCTTTGAAATATTCTTCGGATTGGGTCCAGGAATCTGGTGGGAGAATATGAGGGTTGATCATACTGCGCTGTGCACCAGTATCAATGAGACCAATTGCTGGAATGGGCCTTTGAAATTTTGAAGGCAGGATTTGGACTTTGATGGAGGGTATAGGAACCGTAGTGTCAAGGGACAAGAGCTGTTGATGGAAAATGACTTGGGACTGATCACTGTCGGAATCATCAGAAGATTGTTGGAGTGCGAACATTGTTGCGAACATTGTTTCATCATTGGGTTCATCTTGTTCAGAGAAGTAGAATTCCAGTTCATCTTGTTGAGGAGAGTAATCCGTAGTAGCCTGAAGATGTTCTACAAGACGAATGGACTTGGCTCTTTTGTTGGGACAGTCTTTGGCAAAATGACCTTTTTTCCTGCAGATAAAACATCTGCTGGATTTTCTTCGTTTGGAGTCTTTGGAAGAAGAAGACCGCTTTCTGAAGAATCTGTAAGGTTTTCTGGATCTGCGGGGTCTAGATGAAAATTCTGGAGATCTGAACTTTCGAAAATGCCTTTTCTTTTTGGGACTGCAATCACAATCCTTCTTCTGTTTGCATTTGATTTGCAAATAAGGCTTTTTGCAGGCTTTTTCCTGCAATCACAGTTTGGACGCTCAGGATTGCGCCACGTCATCAGTCAATAGTCCACGGTTTGACCACGCGGATGAACAGTAACACGGTTTGACCCGGATGAACAGTAACACGGTTTGGTTGAAAATAATCCTGTGTGATGCATGTACCGTACGCGAGATTTTTCGTCCACTGATATGCTGCCACGTCACCACCAACAGTATATAAGAATTTTAGTCCAACAAGATCGTGACACCTCATCAGTCAATGCCACATCATCGGTCAATGCCACATCATCGATCCGTATATGTGAACAGTGTCGTGAACAGTAACGTAGACAGTACTGTACCCGTGAATAGTACCGTACATGTGAATAGTGCCATTTTTCCTTTTATACTCCTCCTAAGGTTTTCGACCGTCCTGAGTTCAAAAGTGATGTCCGTTTTACCGTCTGATCTCTCCTTTATTTTGAAATGACTATAATGCCCCTAAAATACATAAATTACTTAATTAAATAAAACATACGTAATTAAACCACAAGAATGTTAAATACATAAAAGTAAGGGTTGTTAGTAAGACTTGAAATGTAAAATGATGGTTTTCTCCTTTATAAATATGTATTTTCTAACACTCAACAAGCTTCTTAGTATTGGAGCATCCTTCGGTCTATAATGTTATTTAATATTTTGGGCAGACTAGTCTTAAATCTTTTTCAAGTAATAACTTCAACCTATCACCTGATGGTAAAGTTTCCTACAAAAACTAGAATTAGAGTCTTAAGGGCAGAGTAAAAAGAGTTCAGAAAATATTATGCCATAATCTTAAAAGGCAAGATAGACAAATGAGAATGTCTTTAAGTCGCGCTTGCCCTTAGAGAGAAGAGAAATGAGCAAAAGGGATCACCAGTAAAAGAGTTGGCCACGATCCAGCTGCAATACAATGATCAAAGCACGACAATTTGTGCTAGTTCATCATTAGCCCTAAAAATAGGAGAACAACTGAAAGATTTTCTCAGAGCATAGTATGATGTGTTCGCATGGTCCCATGAGGACATGCCGGGTATAGATCCAAAAGTGATAGTCCACTGGTTAGATGTGCATCCCAGTAATAAGCCATTACGACAAATGAAGATACCTTTCAATCTAGAAAAATACAAGGCAATAGAAGATGAGATGTAAAGACTTTTGAAAGCAAGCTTCTTTAAAGAGGTCTACTATCGAAGTTGGTTGTCTAATGTAGTGTGGTTGAAAAGCTTAATGGGAAGTGGAGGATCTGTATAGATTTCACTAACTTAAATAAAGTGTGTCCCAAAGATAACTTTCCTTTACCTAGAATTGATCAGCTGGTCGATGCTGCTGTAAGGCATGAGCTACTTACTTTTATGGATGCACACTCTAGGAATAATCAAATCCGAATGTACCCTCTAGCTAAGGAAAAGGCATTTTTTTCTCACGGATAAAAGCCTGTATTACTACAATTTTATGCCTTTTGGGCTAAAAAATGCAAGAGCAACCTATCAAAGGTTATTAGCAAAATGTTTCATGGGAAAATTGGAAGAAACATAGAGGTCTACGTGGATGATATGTTTATCAAAAGTAGAAAAATGGGAGATCATATCACAGACGTAGATGAAGCGTTTAGGATTCTAAAGTACTACAATATGAAGTTAAACCCAAGCAAATGTGAGTTTAGGGTCTTTTCAGGAAATTTTTTAGGGTTTATGGTAAGCCAACGAGGAACAGAAGTTAGCTTATACAAAATTGAAGTCGTTCTATACATGGAGTCTCCAAAGACAATTAAAGAAGTTCAAAGGTTAGCAGGAAACGTTACAGCCTTGAATAAGTTTATTTGAAGAGCAACAAATAAATGCCTACCATTCTAAAAAACCCTCAGAGGAGGAAAAAAAATGATGTGGACAGAGGAATGCGATAAAGCCTTTCAAGAATTGAAAAGATATATAGGGAGAAGCTTTTTGTTTGTAACTAGCCATTTCAAACTCACCACTAAGTTTGGTATTAATAAAATAAAAGATAAGGTACAAAAGCCAATTTATTATGTGAGTCATGCTCTTTTAGATGTCGACATTAAGTACCCAGCTACAGAGAAAATGACTTTAACTTTGGTAGTGGTACTCATAAACCAACATTTGAGGCAGATAATGCAATGACCAGAGGAGTAAAAAAGATTAGTTCAATGGGCTGTAGAGCTAAGAGAGCATGATATCAGATATTAACCTAGAACAACAATTATAGAGCAAGCAGCTACAGACTTTATAGCAGAGCAATTTAAGAAGGTAAGGACTAGCAAAGCAATTATGCCAACTTAGAGGATGTATATGGATAGATCGCCAAACCAATAAGGGAGTACAACGAGGCTTATTTTAGTTACTCTAGAGCATACAGAAATAAGCTCTATCATGAGGTTTAGATTTAAGGCCTCCAATAATAAAGCAAAGTACGAGGCCTTGCTCGTTGGGCAAAGGTTCGTGAAAGAGATGGAAGTAGAAAAGCTAGAAACGTTTAATGATTAACAATTGATTGTGAACCAAGTTATAATTGAGTACCAAACAAAAGAAAGTAGAATGTTGGCGTATCTTCAGAAGGTTAAAGAGTTACTGATAGATTTTATAGAATACACTATAACTTTGGTTTTCAAGGAGAAAAACAACAAAGCAGATGCCCTCACAAGGTTGGCCTTAGCCATAGATGTAGACTTAACTAGATCAATCCTCATTAAATTCTTACGAAACTCGAGTATTAATCATAAGAAGAACAAGAAGGTTAATCTTGTTAATATAATAAGGAGCTGGATGGATCATATCATTAATTATTTAAGAGATAACAAGCTACCTGATAATAAGTAGGAAACTAGGAGGATCAAGTTAAGGTCGACATAGTACGTGATTTTGATAGATGTACTATACAAGAAAGGATATTCACTACTTTACTTAAAGTGTTTAACGTTTAATAAAGCAAGTTATATGATGAGAGAAATCCATTAATGTATTTGTGGCAACCATTTGGGTGCAAGGTCATTGGCCCACAAGGCCATTCGCTAAGGATACTTCTAGCCTACCATGAAGGAAGATGCATAGAAATTTGTTCAATGGTATGACAAATGTCAAAGGTTCTCTAACATACCTCATCGACCCTCAGAATAGCTCACCACAATTAGTAGACCATGGCTAATTTGCTCAGTGGGGCATAGCATCATTGGTCCAATGCCTACTAGCAAAGGGCAAACAATGTTTGCAGTTGTGGCTACAAATAATTTTACAAAGTGGACAGAAGCAGAACCCATTGCACAAATCATAGAGCAGAAAACTATCAAATTCATTTAGAATTCTATCATCTATTAGTTTTATTCTCTGAGCCATCACAATAGACAACGGGAAACAATTTGATAATCCTCGTTGTGAAGGCCTTGGGATAAAATTTTTTTTTCCTCGCCAGCTCATCCTCAAGTAAACAAACAAGTTCAAGCTACCAATAAAATAACTACGCAACACCTAAAGACCAAGTTGGAAAAGTACAAAGGGGCTTGAGCAGATGAATTACCATTCTTGTTGTGGACTTACAAATGCCCTCTTATAGGGTGTAATATTTTTAACCCAAGCAAAACCTAGAGTAGCTGAACCTTAGCCTAAATCTAGTGGGAGAGAAAAGGGAACAAGCTCATCTCAGAGCAGTAGCACACAAACAAAGGGCAGCTCAATAATTTAATTCAAAGGTGAAGGCAAGAAGCTTTCGAGTTGGTGATCTTGTTCATTGAAAAATATTTCAGAATACAAAAGAGCAAAATGTTGGTATGTTGGGACCAAATTAGTAAGGCCCTTATAAAGTATTAGAGATTATCAGGCCTGGACTTACAAACTCAGAGACATGAGCAGAGCTGTGCTTCCATGTCCTTGGAATGCAAAGCATCTGAATATTTATTATCAGTAATAAAACATCATTGGTTGGTTTTTTGTTTTCAAAAGTTTTGGCAATTAATAAGGCTTTCTTTAAGTCATTATGAAGAATATTCTTTATGCTAATAAGAGGTTGTTGCCAGTTAGCATTTGTGACAATTTATCTAATAATAAAATATGTTATTGGCTGGCTCCATAATTTCATGTCATTGTTCAAAATTTTCTTTTATTTGAAAGAGTGGGAAGTAACAGCCATGCTTCCCCAGAGTTAGGAGCAGTAGGAAAGATTAATAGTATTCTTTGCCCTCCTGATAAAAAGGAAAAGCAAGGAAAGTAAAAGAATTTTTGTTACCTTTACTAAAAACAAAATCCACAAAAGCGATCAAGGGGCAAGGATCAGTAAATCACTAGTACCAAATAGATTAATAAAAATAGAAGGAGCATGCTCAGTTTACAAACTTGTTACTGGAATATCCCCATTACAGAGAATAGTAAAAAAAAAAAGCAACAACTAAGAGCTAGAGAGCTAATAAAAGAGGCAGCATCCCTAACATAATTGGTAATGAGCATCATCAATTCTCTAAAATGGGGTAGTCAAGTTAAGGATAATGACTCTCCATCATGGCCTTAACTTTGGCACCACCTTTTGGAAATTCCTCATCAAGGATATTCTCAAAATCAATAAAACCTTTGAACTCCTCAATGGTTGAAGCCTTCATACTTGGAATTTGGAGGTTTAGTTGGTCAAAAGAGTTGGATAGTTCTTGAACTTAGGACTAGGATTGACCTAATTATTCCTCTACAGCATTAAGATCTAATTTCAGTTGGGCCACAAGAGCTTTCTTTTCCTTTAAACACTTTTCTAGCTCATTAATCATTTTCCTAGAAGCTTGGCTTGACTTAAGTAAAGTATTCCTCTCCAACGTCAATGACTTTATCTTTTTCTTTAACATTTGAATAGCATAACCGGCTGCAGGAAGATGAGCACAAATACAAGTGATGGCAACACAAAAGCAATATTATATAATACCTAATAAACATTAGCAAGTATGGCATCAACAAGTTCAGAGCTCTCAATGTGCCTCACGTTATCAACAGAGACATATTAAGGCCAAGATTTAACAAAAGAGTTCATATATTCCTGAGAAAGATCTTTCCAAGTGAAGTTCTATAAACCTTTAAATAAGGGTATAGTTCTATGGCTAGAATCTACTGAAAAAAGGTGTAGACATAAGAGCATTAGTGGAAGTTGGTAGAGGCAGAAAGGATAAAGCCAAAAGCAGTTAGAGAGCCTGTTTAAGAAAGGTACTTCCAGGAGTACAAGTTTCTATGATCTTTAAAAACTTCATTGATTTGATCTTTCTTAGCAAGATCAATGAGGGTACAGCTCCATGCCACTGTTTAGAAAAAAATGAGTAAGCACATTAATAAAGAAAAACACATTCTTTAGAGATTTCCTATGAAGCTACTTGGAGTAGAAAAGTGAGTTTGAACTCTACACCCATGGTACACGTTAAGAGAATCCCCTAGCTCATAATCCCCAGGGCAAAAAGTCAAGAATTTTTCCAAGAACCATCATGTGATTTACCTTGGACAATTAGAGGAGGAGACTTAGCCCAAGTACGGACATAATACTAACCTTTGAGAGAGGAGTCTTTATCATATGAAAGGCTCATTAATTGGTAAACTCTTTAAAATTAGTTAAATGTGGGATCAGGAAAACCCGTCAATTTTCATAAGACATACATACCAATCATAATACACAAAACATTGGGGCAAAGTTATGCTGGTGCATAATTAAGGTAGATTAGCATATACCTCAAGAAGGGGTGTGATGGTAACTTAACGTCATATAAAAAAATCAGGGTGAAAAACAACGGCCTTAGAAGGAGGCTGACTGGAGAGCTCCACCAGGTTGAGCTTTTTTTAGTTCAACTGAATTTGGGATCTCATATTTGAGTGTAAGAGATGAGATGGATTTTTCAGATATCTTATTCCCTACCTCATCGGTGGACCAACCAATGTTGGATTGGAAGTTGGTTTGGTTATCAAGGTTAAATGATGTGGGAGTAAAATTTATAAAGGGTAGTTGGTAAATTTACAATAGAGGGTAGTTGGTTGGTTGATATAGGATAATAATAATCATCATCTTCAAAGTAGTGTGGTAACAGAAGTTATAACTATTCTCAAAATTTGAAGACATTGAAATTTCAAAAAAAAAAAAAAGGCACTCACCAAAGAAAGTGAACGCCAAAAAGATGGATGCTCCATGACATCAAAGAATAGTGTAAAGGGTGGTTTATATAAAGTGAATGAAGAGTTAAGAGTTGGGAAGTAGTTGTTGTAGAAAATTAAAAAAATAAATTAACAAAAGCATATAGAGAATTGAAAAATCATGCTCCCTAGGGAGCAGAAACCATGCTCCCCAAGAGTGGGGAGCAGTAACCACACTCCCAAGAATGAGAGCAAGATCCACGCTCCCTAGGGAGTATGAACCATGCTCCCTAAAAGTGACGAGCAAGAGCCAAGCTCCTTAAGGAGCAGAAAACATGCTCCCCAAGAGTAGGGAGCAGTAACCACACTCCTGAGAATAGGAGTAGTAGTCATGTTCCCCAAGTGTGGAGCGCAGGGGCTATGCTCCTAAGAAGCAGGAACCATGCTTCCTAGAGAGCATGAACCATGCTCTCCAACGAGCAGGAACCATACTCTTGGGATAGCAAAATGAGTTATGAATCATAAGCCCATGGGGACTGCTGACTTGATTTTAGATCAAGGACCACACAGAAAGACCAGGTCTAAGAATCAAGCCCAGCTAAATAAAAGTCAACAATGGAAGAAAATTGTTTGGTCCAGAAGTAAATTAGATAAAATTTGACTCGGATAAGACCAATAGAAGATAAAGAATATTTTATAATTTAAATCCTAAAGGATAAAGAAGAACTAGGATGAATTTAAGTGAGAAAATGATTTTATCTTGAGAGGGCTTTAAAAGCAAAAGTCTCTCTTAGTATAGGGACATGCACTGAAAAAGTAGCGAAGAGAGGGATAGCTAAATTATATTTACGATCTTAATAAAAGATTTATTTTCTCTGCTCATGGACATAGGCCGAAGGCTAAACTACGTTAGTTCTTTTTGTTTTTTTATTATAGTTCCCCCACCTAAATTAATTTTCTGGTTGACCGGAAATCTACGTCAACACCTTGGTTTTTTGTAAGTATGCTAATTTAAGTTCTCTCAAGCCCCCTTCAGTTTTAGCAATATAATTTTCTTAAACTTTTCTGGCCTTTTTAATTTTATAGCATCAATTGTACAAATGAGGAGGTAAGTGGTCTTCTGCTAGTCCATCTGGTTTACCAAAAAAAACCTTTATCATTATAGATCACCTCTTAGTCCTCAAGAAATGGTAATAAAGCAGAGGTTTTTTTATCTCATTCAGAGCACTTACCGTTCATTAAAAGCAAGATCATCTTTTAAGGAATCAAGCATATATCAAATGGAAACTCCATCTCAATTTGTGTACAAAATAAATGTTGATGCTGCCACTAGTTTCAAGGATTTGTTGGAGTTTGCATGCTGGTCACGACTGCCAGAGGTGAAGTAAGGGCAAAATATGCTCATAGAATCAAGTGTCCTAATGATGTTAAATTTGTGGAAGCAAGAAGAGAATTGAACTTACCATTGACACATTGTTAGTGTTAGTAATTCTTAAATTAGATGCTCTGAATGTTATGAAGCTTACTAATAGAAATATAACTAGCAGATGTAAGATAGAGTGGGTTAGAATGAAATTATTGTGTTACTGGATGACAATTATTCTCCAGTTGAGTATGCTCCCCGTGAGTGCAACAAGGTTGCTCATTTTTTGGCAAAATTTGCTATTAAGGTCCAAATGAGCAAGTTTGGATGGAAGATACTCTTGAAAAAATTTGTAATATTATTATGCAAGAATCCAAACAGTGTATGTAGATTTTTCTTTTTAATGTATGAATGTTAATTTAACAAAAAAAGTTCTAAAGTTCTCTAGAAGCTATCAAATTAATAATTTCAGCCTTTGAAATAATTTTAAAATCGGAATCACGATTGGGAGAGGAATAAAAAAATATTGGCAACATAAGATACTTTAACTAATGTAAGATGTAATTTATAAGCAAAATAGTGAACATAATATGCATATTGACAATTTTCATGAAATAATAGTTATCGTGTGTTTACTTCCTGAATTGGGGAATTGGAATTCAGAATTGAAATCATTATCAATATTTAGTTCACAAAATAAAAACGGTAATTAGAATCAGAATAATGGGGCTCACTCCAATTTGGGAATGGGAAATGAGAGATTGATACCCAAGGGGGTTGGAAATTAGTTTCTCGTTTCCAGAAATGATGGTTTTGCCCCTATAAAATTTATGATATTCTAAAAATGTCCTCATATAAATTAAAAAATTATAAATAGCAAAAAATTAAAACTCATCATTGCCAACAGCTCCCTCGTCGTTGCTGGTCGTTGCCTGAGGAGTTGCAGGTAGTCGGCAATCGTCGAGTTGTTGGCAACAATAGTCACAGGCAATAGTCGTCGCGTCGTAGAATTTGAACCACCACAACAATAGTTATCGCGTTCCGATCTAATGATGATGATGATGCTGCAATGATGATGACTCTGCAACGATGATGATGATTATTATTATTATTAGTGATAATTAATTAATTAATTTTAATGTTAATAATAATAATTATGACAGTAGTTAATTAAGGACTTTTTAGCAATCTACATCAATCTAACTCATTAATATTCCAATTCCAAGACAAATTAAACACATCAATGACAATACAACTCATTTCGATTCTAATTCGTACAACTAAAACAAACAATTTATTCTGATTTTCATTCCTCATTTTGATTCCTACCCATTTCAATTTTCATTTAGCAAATGCACCATTAAAATCAACTCCATGCTACTTGTATATTACTAGCACCATCATATCTTTAGCCTCACAAATCTTCATAAAAAAAGTTACACTATTAGAAAAATTGCTTTTTGCTACTATTGGGATCCTCTAATGGCCATTCTCCAATCTCATGCATAAATTTTATGTATTTAGAGTGAGTTTGACACATCATTACTCAGCATTGGGACCCTACATTGAGGGTAAGGAAAACTAAAGAATAACTAAAAAAATCATTGGTCAGTTTAGTTTTCTTGGTTCTAATTTAGTACTTTTTCTTACTAAAAAAAAAAGGACTGGAAGGTTCAATTCAAATTATAACTGAATGTTTTGGTTTTATTGTTTGTTCTAAATTTTAAATCCTAAAACTAAACCAAAAATCTGGATAAATCAACTTTTTTTAGAAATGTCATATGACATTTTTTTAACATGTGACAACATGTTACTACCATAAACATGCACACACCATAACAATAATGCAAACTTTTCATTTTTCATTTTCTCTACACACAAATTGTAGCCCCAAATCAAATCCTTTACACCCCTACAAATGAAATCACCAACCATAGCCCCCAAAATCAAAATCCTCACAAATCACTTCTCTTATATAAACCCCTAGTTCCCAAAATCAAATCCTCATATTCACTTTTATATTACAAACTCTAAAGCCTAACAAATCTCAATCTCAAAAGTTTAACCCACTAACTATAATATATCATCAGCAAACACCACACCAGCCCTTGCCTCTACCATCATGTTTGCAATTGTGCTCTCCGTTCATTGTTGCTTCATGATTTCCTCGTCCACCTTTCTTTGCGTTTTCTTTTTGGTTTATATTGACTTGCGATTGAGCTTTGGTGTTGTAAAAATTTACTTTGATATTTGATTTTTATTGTTCTTGACTTGCTGTAGCAAAATCATGAAAAGCATAATGAAATCTAAAAGGGATAAGGTTCAGAATTGAAAACTGAATCGATAAATTAAATCCATCGACTTCGATTCAGTACCTTTTTTTTAGTTCTTTAAAAATGAACACTGAACTAAAATTTTCCAAAAATTACCCAATGCCCACTTTTACACTGTATAGCATTGGACTACTACGATAATATGGTTGGTGAAAAAATGAAAGTATAATTTCACTGTTGTAATGCTACAAATCACACATTAACAAAACTCGTGAGGGCTCGAGTTTACATATGATCAAAATATAAAAGTTAAAATTAAATAAAATCTTTTATTTCTTTTCATTAAATGCAAGATCCAACCACAAAAAAAAATACTTAATCTTCCCTTCCTTCGTCACGACGCCATTACCTAGCCTATCGTAATTGCTCGAAACCATCACCAAGTCCATCATTGTTGGGCCTTAACATTGTTGTGCAACACTACAATCTACAGCCACTGATCCCCCTTGTCTGTATCATGCGACACCACAAGCACAACTTCACCACAACTATGCTGCCTTCATCGCCTCATCATCAAGCAACAAGTTAGTGTTAGGTTTTAATTATTAAATCTTAAATTAATTGGAGGTTCATTTGAATGGTTGATTATTCTACTAATTTGAAATTGATTTATAAATCTTAAGGCTTAAATCTCAAGATTGAACTAATATAAGGAATTAATTTGAATTGTGAATTACATTTATAGTTAGACTAAAGCAAAGAGATCTTATTGACAAGGTGTTGAGTGCTGCATATTTATAAAGGATAAAATTGTTATTTTGTGCTCCAAGTCTTATTAACATTTCTATTTTTATGTATTTAAGTTTTTTAAACTTTGATTTTATGTGTTTGTTATAATTTGAGTATTTTATGTATTTCAAGAGTATTTTTGCCATTTTATGATTAATAAGAAATCATGTAGCAAACAAAATTGCATTTTTTAGCTTAGAACGGTTGAAAACCTCCAGAAGAGTATAAAGGGCAAAATTATAATTTTAGATTTTGGAGGGGCCTAGTTTATATGGTATTGACCAGCTGATGTGGCATCGATTGTTGATGTGGTAGCATTTTATTGGACTGAAAAATATTGGTGAGGCATTGGCCAATAAAGTGCCATTGACTAATGACGTGGTAGCATCCTCTTGGACCGAGAAATACTAATGTGGCATTGACCGATGACATGGAATTGATTGAGAACATGGCACTATCCTATTGGACTAAATGAGGAATTGACATATGATGTGGCAGCATATTATTGGACCAAATTACGGCCCTCGTGATGTTTTCGAGCCAATCAAAACATGTCATGTGGTGCAATCTTGAGAGTCTGAATTATTTTCATCCCATGGCCATGATTTACCCAATGTATTTATAAATATGCAGCCCCCCTAATTTGACAACTTTAAATTCAAATTTGAGCTCTGTTTTGTGTAATTCTCACTTTATCTTGTAATCTCTACATATTTTAATAAAATTACAATTTTACTCCTAGTTCAAATATGAGTGGCTAATTTATTTTCAAGCTTGGTTAAAGGTGAAGCCTCAATATGATTAATGAGTTTAATTTGATAAGTTTATTCACCCTCTCTGATTTGATTGGATTTTTTTAACTTATCATTGACAAACAGTAATAATCTTGTCTAGATTTTGCACGGTATACTGGCTTCTTAGTGTAAGATCATTACTGTTTGGCACGATGAGCACTTTACATTGTATTAATTAGAGAAAAATTATCCTCTAGTATTTGTGGATTGTCTTGACTTAGTGTTCACAGAGAATGTATCTAAGTTATTTAGTAGGCAGTCTTACCACATTGTCGACAGTAGGATAATTATCACCTGGTATAATATGTACTTCACAAAGAATGTATCTAAGCCCATGATGAAGTGTTGAGTACGAATTCAAAGATGCAAGTGATTCAGTTGAATTGATTCATCTTTAATTTATTCCCACCATTTATTTTAAATCTTAATATTGCTAAAAAATCATCTCTACTACTTCACAACAAACTTAGAAAATTAATCCTACACATAATTAAATCTACCTTCTCTTGGGATCGAAACTTGTCCCTACTAATCAATATTACAATAGATTCGTGTGTATATGAGCACAAGAAAATTTGCACAACATAGGGATGCAGCCAAAAAAAAAAATTGGTGGGCTAAATTCTTTATAAGTACAAATATTATCTTAATTGAAAATATAAATCTTAATGAAATTTTCATTAATACATACGAAAATACATCAAATCCAAGAAGCAATTCAATTTAAATTACATGCTATTTAAGTTGTGCCTTGCAATATTTTCGAGAATTAAATTCATCTATTATTAAATTACAATCAGTAGTGTCAACAAATTCTCTTTCAATGTAGATAATCATACAATTTAATAGAATTTTTTTCTCCTTCTTATTTCAAAGTGTTGTCTTGAAAAGTAAAGTAGTAAAACCGTAAAAGAAGTTAAAAGAGCAATCACAGATAAGTTTAATTAAAAAATTAACAAAAGCCATACAACCATTAGTCCGTCACTATGACAAATTCACATTATCCAAAAGCCAAACAGTAAGTTTATTTGATAAATTAACATTATATATAATATACTGGATTGAATCTATCTATCTCTAATCTTAAAATCATTTTTCCCTCTAGAGGTAAAATTTTGAGGAAATATTTTATAAGATCACTAAATAGAAAATTGCTTAATTTAATTAAAGCTTTTCTTAAATAAGTTTCTTTTTCTCAAAGAATGTCTTTAAGTGCCATAGTTGCAACTTGCAAGCCAGAAACAATAATGCATATAAACAGTGAAAACCCACTAAATCCGGCTATTCTAGAGTAAGTAACACGGCTCAACTCCTGCAATTCTTCTTCTCTTGCATGGAGATAAAACATCTCCTGGTGAATAAAACTATCTGTAATCTATGAACTATCAATAATCAATTTTAAATTTTGATTGATAGAGCCTAGAATTCAATGGTTAAATTATTGACCTAAAAATAATTTAATCTTACACCATGAGATTAGAACAGGAACTAACAAAAATGATTAAATTAAAAATAAAATAAATTTATTATCTATTTGTATTTCTTACCAAGAGAAGAGGAATAAGAAGCCAAGAAAGGGAGCACGAAGAAGCCAAGAAAGGGCACAATCTAGAACTAAAAGAATGAAGTAAATGCTCAGCTTATTTATTTATTTATATGATTGGCAAAATCGTAAATTAATAGAGTGGTCCAGTTGTAAATAAAATTATAAAACAATGAAAATTTAATTTTCCGCAATGGTAGTTTTTTGTAAATTTTTCAAAATTTTGGACGAGCTACAGCCCACTCACAGTTGCACATATGTATGTATGTATGTATGTATGTATGTTGCTTCCCCAATTTTCTATTGTGGTGTTTACTTAAGGGGCAATGGCATATACTATCCAATTGCATATCGGGTTTGGTTGTTAGATCTTTTTATTTTTTTTCATTGTATTTATTTGATATTCAAAGTTGTAACTTGGACAGTTGGGCTGCTCCTAGAAAACTTAGAAATTTTGTATAAATGAAGATGCTTAAAATTTGTATAAATGAAGATAATGTAATCTTTAAAAATATTTGTAAATGTATAATTTGACATTCAAAGTGTAATAGCTTATATAAATGAACTAATGCATATTGAGAAACATATTAGCAAGCAAGTAATAGCTTATACTACGGTTATTGTGTTGTAAACCATGAAAGAACTATGGAAAGTGTTGAAACCTTTCCCACAATATTATAGATCAATTCTATTAGAATCAATAAAGGTGTTTGGCAAAAGAGAAAGTGAAAGAAAACTTTAACTGAGAAAATTCTTATTGATTAAAATCTGGAATTATACATTATGATTGTGTTAACCACTATTTATAGTTGCACTGAAAACTGATTACAAAAGCAGAGCTCAAAGCTGCAACGTTAACGAACTAATCAGTCTTCCAATCATAACGTGCCAGCTGGATAAATTGTTACAACTTAATCAAAACCAAATAACCACCCAATCCAGCTCAGCACGTCATCAGCCAGCTCAGTAGCTTCAGCTTATACACTTAACATCGCCCCTCAAGCTCAACCCGGTGTAGTCAGGGTGAGCTTGTCTTTCAGATAATGAAAATGGTGATAAGCTAAAGCTTTTGTAAGGATATCAGTTGAGTTATAGGAACTGGGAACATAACTAACTTGGAAGCTCTTATTAGCAATCTTTTCTCGCAAGAAATGAACATCAAGTTCTATGTGTTTAGTTCGTGAGTGGAATTTGGGATTACTTGCTAAGGTAGCAACACTTTGGTTATCATTCCAAATGACAGGAGTATAAACAAGAGAAATACCAATTTTAGTTAGCAAGGACTTAAGCCACAAAACTTCAGATGCATCCATTACTAGAGCTTGATACTCTGACTTAGTGCTAGACCTGGACACCACTCCTTGTTTCTTTGAACACCAATAAATCAGATTAGGACCAAAGTAAACACAGTATCCAACAATTGATTTTCTATCATCTCTATCAGCTGCCCAGTCTGCATCACTGAAACAATCTATATGTAAGGGACCTTGATTAGAATATTGTAATCCCATATGCAATATACCCTTTAAATATCTAAGAATCATTTTGCATGCTTGCCAGTGATTATTTGTTGGTGCAGCTAGAAATTGGCTGAGTTTGTTGACTGGAAATGCTATCTCAGGTCTGGTCAAGGTAGCATACTGAAGAGCTCCAATTGTGCTTCTATACCAAGTTGCATCAGTAAATAATTCACTGTCAGTTTTGGTAAGTGGAACATTGGCAGCCATTGGAGTAGAGCAAAGAGTACAATCTTGCATCTTAACTTTGTTGAGAAGATCAGTTATACACTTTGTTTGAGAGAGATGTAACCCTGTGTCAGTTTTGGTAACTTGAATACCAAGAAAATAATGCAGTTCTTCAAGGTCTTTTAGAGCAAATGTAGTCTGCAGATTAGTAATGACTTGCTGAATCTGTGTAGAATCTGAACCTGTTACAAAAATGTCATCCACATAGACTAATACCAGCAAGAGATGGCATTCAATCCTCTGAAAAAATAGAGAATTATCAGATTTGGAATTCTTGAAGACCCATTGATTAGTTAACACTGTTTTTAATCTATCGAACCAAGCTCTAGGGGCTTGTTTAAGACCATATAATGCCTTTTGAAGTTTACAGATGTGTGTAGATTTGGATTGATCCACAAAGCCTTAAGGTTGCTGCATATACACTTCTTCAGTATGTTTACCTGAATCAGTGTGCTCTTAAAGCCACCTCTGCTGAGCAATATGTTACACTAGAAATTCCTTCAGAGCTCATTTCAAATTGGAAACGTGAAGGATACACTCATCTTCATTTAGGCGGCATCCGCCTCATCCTTACCCTACATGGGCGCAAAGGTTTACCTGTTACCGCTCGTGTTGCTCTCTTGGATACTCGGTTCAAACAGTTCCAAGATGCCGTTATCGGTACTGTCCTCACCACCCTACATGCTGGCAGTGTTTTACTCACCTTTTATCCAAACTTCAACCTTTCTCTTCAAGATCCTAATCTACCTACAACCCTGAAAGTTCAAGTCCAGATCCAAGGTGCTGAACAAATCTCCACTGCTAAAATCGCCACCTTACACCATCAATTGGTCTATCGGCTCCAGAATCATGCCTTAGACCTCCCCACTCCGGAACACCACTCTGACACTCTCATGGTGTTAGCTGAATCTGACCAAATTCCTACTATCATTCAGATCCCCAGGCAAATTCCTCGCCACGAACTCCTTAAGCTTATGCCTCTTGAATGGATCTCAAACTATGAGCAGTTCCACAACAATACAGCCCCAGTTCAGACATCTGAAAGTATGTTTGAAAGGCGACCAGATGGCACGGTCAGAATGACTTTTAAACCGCCTCCCAGTGCTCCTCAAGAGCCTCCTCGGCTCTCTTTCACTTATTCATCCATGATCACAGCTGTTCAGACAGCTCAAGAAGATTTGCCTATTACAGGGTTCAATTCCAATGGTTTCCCTGTTTATCCAGCCAAGCAAAATGGACATTTCCTTTGGGATGTCCCTGGTTCCGGCCACTGTGACCCAGATTGTCCCTGCTGGGATGATTGGGAAGAGGATGATGATTATGTAACCAAAAGGAAAAAGAAACCTAAGAAAAAATCTCATGCCTCGTGTCACCACAGTACTCCAAAACCACCACAAGATCCTCCTCCTCCATCAGCTCCTTTACCTCTCTATAAAAAGGAACTCCAATGGCTTGCAAAGCGTTGCACCTCTACAGTCTCCTCACCTGTTCCAAATCCATCTCCACCTCTGAGTTGTATGATGTTTTCATCTGCTTCTTCAGATTATTCTTCCTCTTTTCCTCCTTTAGACACCCACACTGATTCACAACGAAATGTTGTGTCCAAGCCTTTTATTCCATCACCCATAACTTCATCAGGTCATCTTGAACCACCCAAACCTTTTGAATCAGTCCTCAACTGGCAAACCCAAAATGCCAGAGCCCAAAATGATACTTTGTTGAACATCAATTCCAAAGTTGAAAAAATCAGTTTACGAACTGAACACCTTGAAACGAAGGTTGATTCCATCTCTGCACAACTGCAGCAGATCCACCAGAACCTCCAGTCCAGAATTGTTCAACTTGATTCTGAGTTGCGAACTATGCTTGCCCAACGTTACCAAGGCCCAGAATTTGATCAAAAAGAAAGGGAGATCAGACGTTTAAAAGCTGAGCTTGCTCAAATTGAATCTGACAAACAAAAACCTTCCCTTTTTACCTCCTCACCTCCGATCCCTTCGATTGGTCCAACTTACCATCCATTTGCTTCGATACTTTCTCCTATCCGACAGTATGAGCCTTCTAAGCTGTTTGGTATGACCCATACCCTTTTTCGAGACAACCCATTACCACCACCACCCAAACCTAAACCAAAGTCTAAACCTCAACCACGACCCGTCACAATCAATCCTTCCTCCACTATTATCCCTGACCAACACCCGTCACAATCAATCACCAGGCTATACACCAGCATCACCATCACCTCCTGAACCATCCAGATCCCAACCTCCTATTACATCCAAAGATAAAGAACCTATGCACCAATTCAGTGCCCATGCCACTAACCACCCATCTTCCACTGATGACCAAACTTCTGATTCAAATCTAGCCGTTTCAGATAGCCATACTGAGACTGAAACAGAATCTTCGGCATCCACCAGTGACTCTGAAAAATCTTATGCTGATATCACCAGAATCCTGATGGCTCAACCTGACCCACAAACCTCTCGGACTGAACCATATGTTGATATTCCTTCTGATGTTGAAGAAGAGATGCCTGAATCTTCTGCCACCAACCAGCCTCCTCCGGCCCAAACTACTTCATCTAGTCAAAAATCATCAAATGGTCCCTGGTTTACTTTTGATGATATTCCATCCTATAAATGGCGTGATCGTCTTAATGAAATGTCTGCCTGGATTGATCTCCAAATGCTCAGATCAGGAGCCACTACTGAATCAGTCCTTAGAGAATTTGCTACTCGTTTTACGGGTGCTCTAAGAGATTGGTTTGATTCTCTTGGTCAATACAGACAATTGCAGTTTGTTCAATTACCAGAAGTCTCTAGTGCTCTTGCCATTCTTCATGATCAGTTTTTAGGAGATCCAGCTGCAGCCTTTGAAGCTGCACGACGAGACTATCTCAGCATGAAATGTTGCTCTCTTGATGCCAAGGATCTTGATTTCCATTACAAGCGCATGTCCCTGTTATTCTATAAGCTTAATGGATTCAACGAGCCTACACTAAAGCATGTCTTCCTGGCTTCCCTACCAGAAGAACTTCAACCAGACATCCAGAGGCAGCTCACCGCCTCCAATCTTGTCATTGACAACATCTCTCTTGGCAAAATTTTCCAGCTAGCCAAAACTTGTCTTGATAAGCTTTGTGAACAGAAACAATTCTTCAAGGATTTGTTGAAAGACAAAGAACCATTCAGAAGTGCCTGCAAAAAGCCTTATCTGCAAATCAAATGCAAACAGAAGAAGGATTGTGATTGCAGTCCCAAAAAGAAAAGGCATTTTCGAAAGTTCAAATCTCCAAAATTTTCATCCAGACCCCGCAGGTCCAGAAAACCTTACAGATTCTTCAGAAAGCGGTCTTCTTCTTCCAAAGACTACAAACGAAGAAAATCCAGCAGATGTTTTATCTGCAGGAAAAAAGGTCATTTTGCCAAAGACTGTCCCAACAACAGAGCCAAGTCCATTCGTCTTGTAGAACATCTTCAGGCTACTACGGATTACTCTCCTCAACAAGATGAACTGGAATTCTACTTCTCTGAACAAGATGAACCCAATGATGAAACAGTGTTCGCACTACAACAGTCTTCTGATGATTCCGACAGTGATCAGTCCCAAGTCATTTTCCATCAACAGCTCTTGTCCCTTGACACTACGGTTCCTATACCCTCCATCAAAGTCCAAATCCTGCCTTCAAAATTCCAAAGGCCCATTCCAGCAATTGGTCTCATCGATACTGGTGCACAGCGCAGTATGATCAACCCTCATATTCTCCCACCAGACTCTTGGACCCAATCCGAAGAATATTTCAAAGCTGTTAATGGCAACCTGTTCACCACTTCTTTGATTACCAAGAAACCCATTGGTATCCAGATTTTTCCTAATTGTGTCATTTGGACCAAAGTCATTGGTTCAACTCTTCCTAATAAAGATATTTTGTTAGGATTTGACATTCTTCACCAGATCAAACACCTTCAAATCATTCCTCATGGAATTCGAGTCAAGTCCATGTTCAAACCATTCACAGAGATCTTGAAACTTTACAATCTGTCTGAAACCCCTCCATCATATCAGGATGTTTCTACCAAGCTTTTGAGCTTCTGTCCAGAGTCTCATTCTGAGTTCACCCATCCGAACCCTCTGTGGAAAAATCAGTCTTTCTTTGTTAAGTTACCCTTCAAACTTAATGAAGACATCAATCCCACCAAAGCTACTCATCCAGGAATGAGTCCATCTGACTTACTCCTAGCCCAACAAGAATGTTCTCAACTGTTAGCCCAAGGGTTAATTGAGCCCACAACCTCTCAATGGGCTTGCCAAGCCTTTTATGTTGAAAAGCATTCTGAAATTGTTCGAGGAAAGAAACGCTTAGTCATTGACTACCAGCCCTTAAACATGTTTTTGCAAGATGACAAATTTCCTTTACCTCGCCGACAAAGCATGTTTACTTTTCTCAAAAATGCCCAGATCTTTTCAAAATTTGATTTAAAATCAGGTTTTTGGCAATTAGGCATTGAACCCTCTGAACGATATAAGACAGCCTTTTGTATTCCCAATGCCCATTTCCAATGGACGGTCCTACCCTTTGGTCTCAAAACTGCCCCATCCATTTTCCAAAAATCCATGATCAAAATCTTTCAGCCTCTCCTGTCTAATGCCTTGATTTACATTGATGATATTTTACTTTTTTCAGGATCACATGATGACCATCACCGACTGCTCAATCAGTTCTATGATATTGTCCACAGTCATGGAATCATGCTATCTGCCAAGAAAAGCACCATTGCCACAGACACCATCGAATTTCTTGGTATGATCATAAAAGATGGCCATTACCAGCCAGGAAAGCACATTGCCCAAGAGTTGCTTCACTTTCCAGATCAGCAACTTTCCAAAAAGCAGGTCCAGCAATTTCTTGGAATTATCAATTACATCAGAGACTTTATCCCACATGTGGACCACTACACTCGTCACCTCTCGGCTTTATTGAAGAAAAAGCCTCCTGAGTGGAATGATGACCACACAAATGCTGTCACTACTCTCAAAAAGATTGCGCAAAATCTGCCTCCTTTAAAGTTGATTGCAGATGGAAAGCGCATACTACAGACAGACGCAAGTGATGAATCATGGGGTGCCATTCTGCTTGAAGAACTCAATGGAAAAGAACACTTTATCGCCTACGCTAGTGGACATTTTTCTGACACACAGCAGCACTACCATAGCGTGTTCAAAGAGATCTTAGCGGTAAAGTATGGCATCAAAAAGTTCGAGTACCATCTCATTGGCCACCACTTCCTCATCCGAATGGACAGCTCAGCCTTCCCCAATATTCTCAATTTCAAAGGCAAAACTGTTCCAGAAAAGATGTTACTCCGATTAAAGGATTGGTTTTCCAAATATGATTTCTCAGTAAAGCATATAAAGGGATCCCAGAACCTTATCCCTGATATGCTCTCTCGACTTTCAAAATCAGAGACACCTCCCATTCTGTTTTCCACCACTTACCATTTTCCTATCATTGCCATGGCTACATCCTTACCTCCCGAGGCTCTTACCAAAAAACCCTTTCCTTTGAACAAAACATTCTCCTCTGTTTTTGCTATCCAAGAGTTTGCAAGAAAAGCTGTTTTCCGTTTCTTCATGAAGGCTTACCTTATGGCTGACTCATTTCCATTTTCTACTTTCCACCCTGAAAATCTGTTTCTTACAGGTTTAACCCTTGACCCATCCAGAGAAATCACCGAAGACGAGTTATGGTACCTCTGGTGCCTAACTACTCTCTATGCAACCAAGCTCATCCTACCCATCGCCCCCACTTTGTCTCATCTTCTTAATCCAGACAAAGCTACCTCTCTCATCTGGACATTACTTGAGTGGTTTTCACCAATTCCATGGTGGAGACACAAGCTCCAACACTTGTCAGAAATCTACAACCTTGATCGTATGCCATTACCTGAAGCTCAAATGTGGACATCCGTGTTCATAATTCATAGGCCTTATTTCCAACACCCAGATACACAGTTCTTTTGGACACAGGATCAGGTATACGAATGGTTCACTGCACCACATCCCTCCATCATTGAAAATGAGATCCAGCCTACCTTACATAACTACCTCCACCAGTTAAACCACCAAACTCCGCCACATAAGGATATCGTTCACACATCCTTAGGCCCACAACATGACCTCATCATGATCCCTACTCCATCAACCAGATCCAAGCCACCATCCACAGGAATCCTTATCAAAGAAGAAAGGCCAGACTACACTGACTTTCTCTTCCAGGACTCTCAGGACCCTTGGGAAGAATTTCTTCCTCTCAGCCAACACCTTCATCAGTTCCCCCAACCAACAATGGATGAACCTGAACCCTCCGACCCAGGACCATCAACCCGACCTTCCAAAAAATCACCTCGGCCTTCTAAAGTTGACAAAGCCACCCAGACTTCCCCTAGGTATACTTCACAGTGTACTCCACGAGCCGAACATTGCCCTAATCCACCATGCCGTGGTCCCTCCTGTCAACATCCTAAACGTCCAAAGCTTCCAAGCAACTTTTTCCGCAAACCGCACCATTCCGGTGATACAGATCCCGATGCAACGGAAAGTTCCTCCGAAGATGACTACATGAACCTCCACTCTCCATAAAAGTTATTTGTCTTGTTGTGATTTGTCTTCTTGTCATCATTATGTCTCGTTTTGTCTTGTTGTAATCATGGTTGCTTTTGCTTTTACTTTTGCTTTTGCTTTAAGCTTTTGTCAAAGTCATGCTTTATTAAAGCATCTTTGTCCATTTGTAATAATTAAAGGTGTGTAATCATGTAACTTTACTTTTACTTTAAAGATAGGGGCCCTGTCCTATCTTTCTGAGATTCCTCCTCTATATAAGGAATTCTCATCTGCTTGTAACATATAGAAGTTTGCCAAGAAATAAACTCGTGTGTTTTTTCTCTCACCATGAACTTCTAAACTTCTCTCTCTCTCTGCAAATGAAGTCCTAAAGAAAAGAAAAGGAATAAGGGTTTTAAATTTGTTCATTTTGAAACTTAAGCAAATATGCTCTGCACTTGCCTTTAGCAAGGATCCTGTGCATCAGAAAGCTTTTGATCGTTTTCTTATCTGGTTTGGTACCCTGTTTTGACTAACGAAAGTCTGTTTTGGGTTGTATAACCCGACAAGAAAATGAAAGTTTTCCTGATTCTCTATTTTGGTATCAACTTGTCTCAGTGACCAATGATTAAGAACAACCAAACTCAAAATAAGTTTAACTGTAGAAGCCTTTACCACTGGACTAAAAGTTTCATTATAATCAATGCCTTGAGTTTGATGGAAACCCTTTGCTACAAGTCTGGCTTTGTACCTTGAAACACTACCATATGCATTGTGTTTAATTCGAAATACCCACTTATTTCCTACAACTTTGACAGGAGATGTAGGCTGAACAAGTGTCCAAGTCTGATTTTTAACTAAGGCTTGATATTCTTCTTGCATTGCTTGAAGCCACTTTGGATCACTTAGAGCAGCTGAAACTGTAAGTGGTTTTGTTGGATTAGGATCACATTCAACTAGATGGGCCTTTTTTGGTTTTAAGATTCCCATTTTGGATCGAGTAGCCATGGAATGTCCAATTATGGGTTTTGAAGGTGGAGATAGATAATGAAGAGGTTGAGAAGATAATTGTTGATTTATAGGACTAGGAATATGAGACAACAATTGATTTTCTGAACTGGACAGGTTTGAGGTGGAAGGTAAAACAATTGTTGAATGTGTAGATTGAGAAAAAGATCTATCAAGTTATGCAGCAGTCTGTGATAATGTGAATGAGATAAGAGGATTGGAAGAAGTAGACTCATGTAAAGAATCAGAACATGACTTAGTAGAAAATTTATCAGCTGTCTGGAATGGAAAAAATGACTCATCAAAGGTAACAGATTACTTATATAGACCCTTTTCAGAAGGATGAAGACACTGATAACCTTGTGAAGTGAGCTCTAGCCAAGGAAGACACACCTTTCACTTCTGAACTGGAGCTTATGATGATTATAAGGTTTGAGATAAGGGTAACAGGAACAACCAAAAACTTTCATCAATGTATAATCTGGTGGTTTGTGAAATAGTTTCTCAAATGGTGATTTATTGTTGAGAATAAGTGTAGGAAGTCTGTTAATGAGATATGTGGCTGTATGAAATGCATTCCACCAGAATTTAAGTGGCAAGTGAGCTTGGGCAAGAAGTGTGAGGCCTATTTCAACAATATGTTTATGTTTTCTCTCTATTTTCCCATTTTGATGATGTATATAAAGGCATGGATGTCTAAATTGTATGCCTTGTTCAAAGAAATATGACACAAAAAGCCTAAATTCCCCACCCCAATCAGATTGTTAGCATTTGATTCTCAAATTCAGACAATTTTCAATCATGTTTTTGAAGTCAATAAAGGCTGATAGAGTTTTGGATTTTGCAGTAAGAGGAAATATCCAAGTGTATCGGGTGTAGTCATTTAGGATAGATAGATAGTAGGAGTATCTTTGGGAAGAGGTAATGGGAGCTGGTCCCCAAAGATCAGCATGTAACAATTCAAGGGGCTGAGTGGTTGAGGTTTCTATTGAAAGAAAATGCTACATATGACACTTGCCTAGTTGATAAGCATCACAAAACTGTGATTTTGAGTCTTTGAAAAGAACAAAAGTTGAATCCAGGCATTTTATAATTTGTTTTAAGGCATGAATTATGGGATGACCCATTCTTTTGTGCAGTAAACTATAATCAACAGTCTTATTACATGAAGCAACATTTGCCACAGAGGTATTTTTATTGAATTGAAGACTATTTACAACCATAAGAGGAGAAGTCTCAGTATCAAAGGAATTCAATTGAGTAAACATAGACACTGGAACTGCTGACAATGGACTTATTGGATTAAAAACAGACTCAAATGAGGTGGACACCAGAATAACAGGACTTGAGTTATCACAGATTGTATTTAAACTTGAAACTTGATAAAGACCTCCTCTAGCAATCCCTTTGAGCAATGTGATCCTTGAGTTTTTGTCCTTAACAAAACAGACATGGTTGTAAAATTGAATGAAAACATTGTTATCAGCAAGCAATTTGGAAACACTGATAAGGTTTTTAGTAATTATAGGTACATGCAAAACATGATTCAGGTAAATAGGTTTTGTAGACAAGGTTTTAATAGCAACAGATCCAACATTATGAATAGGCAATCCCATACCATTTCCTATATGCAGTTTTTCATAGCCATGGTAAGTTGAGTATTTAGATAGTATACCTGCATCTTGAGCAATGTGATTAGTTGCTCCAGAGTCAAGGCACCAGGCTGGATCAACTACACTGCTATAGTTTGCCAATTGTGCAGAGGGAGGTACATTTTGAGGAATTCCAATATTTCCAGCATGCATGTTTGTTGTTTGAGCCCCATTATATGCACCATTTGCACTATGAAAATCAAAAACACCTTGAGGATTCATGATACCTAGATTCTGATAAGCAACATAACCAAAGAAAAGTCCAGCTTGTCTAGGAAAATTAGGCTTGAATCCAGATCCAAAACCAGAACCATTGTACCCAGAACCTCTGCCAAAATAATTTTGATTGTTTCCAGGAAATCCTCTATAATTATGACCTCCACCTCTTGGCCTAAATGCATCAAAACCTTTGTTTCTCGGAATCACTTACTGAGAGTGATCCTTTTTTTGTTGATTGAAGTTGCATCTTTAAAGGCGTATACCTCGCTTTAGATTGTGACATGAAGATTTCGACAAGCATCTCCCAAAGCTCAAGTGATGTTTCACAGTTGATCACCATGATTAACATGTTATCCACCATTGATGACAGCATCCAGCTCTGCAAAAGCTTATCGGTTTTCATCCATAAGGCATAATCTGGATTTTCTTGTTTCTGTGAAGCTTCAGCTCCAGATCTTCGAAGTTCTTGAGTTGATTCAGTCAGATAATGTTCTAGAAACACATCCTCACCATTGATGAAGCTTTCAAGTCCATTAGCAATGACTGATGTTCTAACATGAGCCTTTCACACCAGATAGTTTGATCTATCGAGCTTTACAGGTTGAACAAAGTGAAATGAGAGTGAGGAGGAAGCTATATGATTGGATCCAGACATAAGTGTTTGCTTTGATACCATATTAGAATCAATAAAGTTGTTTGGCAAAAGAGAAAGTAAAAGAAAACTTTAACTGAGAAAATTCTTATTGATTAAAATCTGGAATTATACATTATGATTTTGTTAACCACTATCTATAGTTACACTGAAAACTGATTACAAAACTAGAGCTCAAAGTTGCAACGTTAACAAACTAATTAGTCTTCCAATCATAACGTGCCAGCTGGATAAATCGTTACAACTTAATCAAAACCAAATAACCACCCAATCCAGCTCAGCACGTCATCAGCCAGCTCAGCAGCTTCAGCTTATACACTTAACAAATTCAAGAGAAGCTTTTCTTCCTGAATGCTATACAATTTGAAAAATATAAGTTGGGATGTAGATGTAACTATTAGAAGTTCTGAAGTTGCCTAGATGCTTTGATTCAAAACTCAGGAGGAGAGTTAGCGGCAGAAGCAGTGAATAAAATTGAATTTATAGATGAGTCTTACAAAACAAAGCCTAAGGCCATATCGTTTGGCATCAATGTGGCCAAAGATTAATTCTTATTATGGATCTTGTAAATTTCTCTAAGGATTCATTCTTAATCTTATATTATTTACAGTGTAACAAATACATTCTTCTTGGATACTTTCCACAATAAATGTGTAAATAATCCGACGTAAATAATAAAAATCTAATATATAAAATAGATAATCTTATTTAAAATTTCCCGCAAATACCAATAACGTTCTCGAAACCATTCTTGATCCTCGACCTCTGAAAACCTAGTTCCCTGTTGTCTGCACTCTTAATCCCTAATCCTTCAATTAGTTTAATTGCAAAAGTGAGTGGGAAAAGGGAAGGCGAAGATAATTTTCAGTTAAAGCTTCTGGAATGGAGAGGTCTTCAATTCAAGTTCTTCATTAAAGCAGTTTAATCCGGTGAGTTTAATTTTCTTTTCATATGATTAAATCTTGCTTACATTCTTTTTAGATATTCTCCACAAAATAATCAAATGATTTAATTGTAAATCTTTTATTTCCTTTTTGCTCTTATATATATACAGATTTTGAAAAGCTTTTCAGATTGTTTGTTCGATTTGTATTCGGCCCAATCTCTTGATTAAGGATAGGGTTTTCTTCTACATACTTTTATCTAGACATTGAAGTTCGTTAATTTATATATTTAGGTGGAAATTGTCTCCAAGTTGTTTATGTTTTGAAAGGGTGGATTAATAATTCCCAATGATTCTAGTATCATTTTAGTAACAAATTAATAGATAAGTATCTGAGTTGTTCTATGACAAATTTAATATTTGAGTTGTTCAAAGTTTTAGCTTTCTTGTTGATCAGGTTCTTATATATTTCTAAGTGACAAGTTTTGTCTCCTGAGAAAAGAATTTTTTTTATCAATCCTGTGAATATGCAAAGTTTTTAAGTGATGCCTAAGCCAAATTAATCTATATTTTGCATGTAACTACTAACACCACTACCTTGACTTTGGAGAAAATTATTCAATGAGAGTGCTTTGACAAGAATATACAGCTAGCCAGGATATTAGTTTGTCCATCAAATGCAAGAATCTGAATCTCGTCTTGAAATGCTCATTGAAGTTTTGATAAAGTGTCTTTTGAAGCTGGTTTAGAGTATTACTTCCACATATTTGAGTATGATACACTTGGGACCTATGTGAAAGCGGCTCTTATTTATCTTGGGATAGCTCTTGTTAAGGTTAGTTAATGTGGTTAATTAATGATTTAAGCTAGATAAGCTATGAATTAACTAAAATTCAACTTGTTACTCATGATTGTAACTTGTTTATTTGGCGACTTTTGTTAAGGTAACAATTTCATTTCTTATTAGATAATTTTTTGTCCTTTTATTTTCATTTTTTTTAGTTTTACCTTGTAATTTTTTACTGACTTTTAAGTATCTTAGACAACTAGATAATACATGTAATGAGAGCATAGTAGGCAAACTTAGATTTCAGCTTCATAGGTATTGAATCACTAATAATTGATTTTTGTCTTCATACACTTGTTGCATTTTTTTTTTAAGTCTGTTATACAGATATATTACTGATATTACATTAGACATTACAATTAATATTTACAATCATATTATATAACAGGGACCACCGCCATACATTGACAAACTGAAGCACTTGCCCATATATTTTAAACCCTCTCTAATATTCAAAAGGTGTCTACTCTACTCACATTTCGTAAGGGAGAGACTGTCTCCACTCAATTATGTTGATAATTGAGGGAGTACTGAAATTAACCCCCATAAAGCTCTATGGAGGCTCGAACCCTTGCACTCAACATTGTAAGTGCAAGACTTCTCTCATTGGACCAAAGGCCCATTGGTCACTTGTTGCATTTCTTAAGTTTGTAGTAATCTATTCTAAGCAAATTTATATTTATTCTTTGATAATTACATTTAAGAGATATTAGAGGTACAAATATTTTCCATAAATGCATACTAGGCATAGGAATTGATCTAAAATGCTTGTTTATGTTATGCATTCTGGTTGATAGTTCAGGTAATGCACTAGCTAAGTTCTTATGGTTCAAAAAAGATAAAAGTACATGTTACCAAATTTATCTTCAATTTTCAATGTGCTTAATCTAACTAATAATTCAACATCCCTAGATCATCGTTAATGACATTGTTCAATATCAATTCTTGTGATTTTATTTTTGCTATTAGCAAGCAAAAATGATTGTGAATTATCCATTTTTCTACCCAAGCACATTGTTGATGAGTTCAACGGGATCACTCAATCTGTTCTTTATTCCATATATGTAACAACTGTTACTACATGATTAATTTATAGACACCAAAGTTGGCATAGTCACTACAAAGATTTATCAGTATCATTGATTTAGCCTTTCTTTTATTAATTTGGACCAACCTAGTTAATTTTCATGGCATTGGTTTGCAGGGAGCTCTATGTTGACCATTACTTAGTTGGCATGGTGCATATAAAAGAGAGGCCATCTATTTTTGTATCTATTTTCAGTCCCATCATGCTTTTGGTGACTGCAATTGGAAGCTCCCCGATTATCCAAGAAACTACATTTGGGAAGGTGGTTGATGTAGCCTACTCTCCTTTTATCTACTTTTTGTATATGTTGGCAACATTTAGTTGATATCAACCCATCGTTAAAGAAAGGATAATTAATTAGTTTCCTCTTAGCCTTTAATAATTAAATCACTCCTAAGTCTTTTTAAGTCTTTTTTTCCATTCTAATTTTAGGGATAAGAAGATATGAACCCTATCAAGAATTGACACGACCCTAATTAATTTAATCCGTAAGATCGAATCTAAGCCATTAATTGAATGGAGCTGCGACCCAACGCTTAATGAAAGCACGAACCTTGTTATGTAAAGATGCCACAATCAGCTATGGATGGTCTGATTGATAAGTTAAGAGTTTGAACGCCAAAAAGTTTGTATAAGAACCAAAGAGAATTAACACTCTCGCCAGTTGCATCAAAACTTATCTTTATTTAGTGGATACGAGAACATTATATAGGGTTAGTTACAAGAATTTTTAGAAATAAATCCTAAACTAAAATCAAATCGGAATCTGAATCTAAACAAATAGAAAAGAATATAAATCAAATAAAATCCTAATCTAAGTGAATAGGAAAGAATCTAAATCAAATCATAATCCTAATTGGCATAAATGCCTTACATAAATTAAAATGGAAACTAGGCGATTAAAATAGAAATAACTGATTTATTTTTGTAATAGCCTCCTCAAGAAACGCGAAAGTATCCAAAAAGAGAAAATAATATAGTTTCTTGTCATAATGCGCAAGCCAACTTCCTATTTCATAGAAGTGATTATTTGTAAATTTCAAGAACCTAAATCATGCATTTATCATGTGCGATTCCTTAAACGGGTCTCCACGAATTTGATTGATCCCAAGTTGCTTGAATCAATCCATTAAGCGCTTCTTTGAATTTCTTTGCTCGAGCTCTTGTAACGGATCCAACATGAACTTAAATAGGATCTGAAGATGGCTCATCCCACGTGCTTGTAATAATTTTATCCTCAATCTCATAATTGCCCTCCTCTTGAAGAAGATTTGTCCTCAAATCATCACATGTATAAAAAAGACTCAAATAAAAAACATTAAAAGTAGCACTTATGTTGTACTCACCAGGCAAATCCAACTTGTATGAATTGTCATTGATTCGTTCCAAAACTTGGAATGGACCACTCACTTGAGGTAATAACTTGGTTTTCTTTCGTTCTGGAAAATGTTCTTTCCGCATGTGTAACCACACCCAATCGTCGGGTTTAAAGACTAGCTTATGTCGCTCTTTGTTGGCTTGTTTAGCATATTGCTCAATTCTCCGCTCAATGTTGAACTTCGCCCTCTCGTGTATCTATTTAACAATTTCAGCATTTTCCTTACCATCTTGCTTGTAACGAATGACATATGGAAACGTCTCTATAAATTCTACCCATCAAACATGCCTCTTGTTCAGCTTGTGTTGGCCTTTAAAGTGTTTCAAGGACTCATGATATGTGTAAATCACGAACTCCTTCGGCCATAGTTAGTGCTACCATGTTTCTAATGCTTGAACCAATGTATACAACTTCTTATCATAAGTAGGTAGTTTAAGGCTGCCCCACTCAATTTCTCACTAAAGTAAGCAATTGGTCGTCCCTCTTATATTAGGACTGCACCAATACCAATACCTGAAGCATTGCATTCAATTTCAAATGTTTTATTAAAGTTAGGCAAAAACAATAAGAGAGCATTGGTCAGCTTTTGCTTGATCATTTGAAATGCCTTCTATTGCGCTTCTCCCCACTTAAATCTAATATATTTTTTTATTACTTCAGTAAGTGGTGCGGCTAATGTGCTAAAGTTTTTTCCCAAATTGTCAATAGAAACTAGTAATCCCATGAAAGCTTCTCATATTACTTACACTTGTAGGACTTGGCCACTCTTGGATTGCACGTACCTTTATCTCATCAACATGTATACCCTATATACTCACAAAAAATCCTAAAAACACAAGTTTATCGGTATAAAAAGTACACTTCCTCATATTAGCAAATAACTTTTCTTTTCGAAGCACATCTAAAACAGATTTTAAAAGTACTACATGATCATCTACGTTTTTACTATAAATGAGGATATCATCAAAATAAACAACAACAAACTTGCCAATAAAAGCTCATAAAACATGATTCATAAGCCTTATAAAAGTGCACGGGGCATTAGTTAGACAAAAAGGCATGACTAACTATTCATACAAACCATATTTGTTTTAAAGGTAGTTTTCTATTCATCTTTTTTTTTTCATTCTAATCTGATGATAGCCACTTTTCAAATTAATTTTAGAAAATACACAAGACCCATGTAATTCATCAAGCATATCATTTAGCTTAGGAATGGGATGTTGATACTTTACCATTATGTTGTTGATGGCTCGACAGTCAACACATATCCTCCACGTCCTATCCTTATTAGAAATTAATAAAACCAGAACTGCACATAAACTCATACTTTCTCTCACGTACCTTTTTTTCCATCAATTCATTAACCTGTCTTTGAAGTTCCTTGGTTTCCTCTAGGTTGCTCCTATAGGCTAGTCTATTTGGAATGGTTGCACCGGGCACAAAATCAATCTGATACTTAATCCGTCATATTTGAGGTAAGCCATGTAGTGCTTCCTCAAGAAAGACATCCTCATGTTCCTACAAAAGAGAAGTAATAGAAATAGGCAAAGTAGAGTCAAATTTGTTAATGTTTAAAAATGTCTTTTTCTACAAAAGTACAATCATCAGCTGATGTGAAAATGACACTTTTTTTTATCTCACTCACTCTCGCGTAGAAATTCTTTTGTTTTCCTTATGATTTTTTCTCAATGGACATATTTTTCTTTGGTTTTTCTCTCACATTTTCCTCGCCCTCTTTTTGAATTTCACTCTCTTTTTCTCTCTTTTTCTTTTACTCACTCTCTCTCTATAAGCTCACTTAGTCTCCATAAACTTGCTTTGGTATTAATGGAATAAGAGTGATGTTGCGTTGATTAAATACAAATGAATATTTGCTGGTGAAGCCATCATGCTTCACACGTCTGTCGAATTGCCAAGGCTGCCCAAGTAACAAGTGTCTAGCCTACATTGGTACTACATCATATAATATCTTATCTTTATACTTGCCAATTTGAAAAATCACTAGTACCTACTTGTTCACTTTCACCTCATCATTGTTATTTAACCACTGTAGTTTGTATGACTGTGGGTGTTTATGTGTTGGAAGGCCTAACTTCTCTACCATGATAATACTAGTAACAGTAATACAACTTCTTCTATCAATAATCTCACCACATACTTTGTCTTAAATATAGCACGTAGTATGGAAAATGTTTTCCCGTTGCACTGCTTCATCTTCATTTACACACTCAAAGCTCTCCTAGCTACTAAAGTCAATTCCCCAGGGGTTATATACTCTTCATCTTCAACGTCCTCTAATGGTGGCATCTTATTTTCTTCTGTTCCATCTTTAGTTGCAATTTTACTATTGTCCCTCAATACCATAACTCTTTTATTCACACATTCACTTGCGATATGCCCACTGCCTTGACATTTAAAATTCTTAATGTCAGGATTCTTAATAGTAGGAGTCACGGTGTTACCTTTTGAATTGTGCTTGGGGGCTCGGATGTTGGCTTAGGTAAAGTAGATGCTTGTGGCCTCTCGTCTTGTTTCACATAGCTCGGCTTACAAGAAGTGGAACTCGAGCTTAAGACTGCATGAGTGTTACTCCTTTTTTTGAGTTACTACTCAGTTTTAATGGCTTTGTGGACCATCTCTTCAATCTCCATATAATGTTGCAGCTAAACTTTATAGGCAATCTCTTAATTAAGACCATTCAAGAATCATGACATAGTAGCTTCTCTATCTTCCTCCACATTTGCTCTTATCATGGCAATCTCCATTTCTTTATAATAATCCTCCACACTTCAACAACCCTGTGTAAGACTTTGTAACTTTTAGTACAAGTCTTGATAATAATGGTTAGGTACAAACGTCTTCTCATCAATTATTCAATTTCATCTCATGTCTCAACTAGACATTCCCTATTTCGCCTCCTACTTATAACAAGTTAATCCCACCAAGTAATAGTATAGTCAGAAAACTCAATCACAACCAATTTTACCTTTTTTGCCTCTGAATAATCGTGACAGTCAAATATGAACTTCATTTCATTCTCTCATTCAAGGTATGCTTCCAGGTTAGATTTTCCTTAAAAAGATGTAATCTTTATCTTTATGTCACTTAATCCATCATCTCTATTCCTAGTTTTTCTACCTCGTCCATCTCTCTTATAACTACCCACTAAGTCCTCCCCTTCATCGAACTCATCTCCTATAATAGTCATCAATCTCTTCTCTAACTGAAGTTCTTTCTCTTCTACGTGCTTGGGGAACGGGTTGTGGCTGCCCTACACGTGTGTTCTCCTCTTAATCCAAGCGCTCGGCCCTCATCATCCATCTTATCTCTCCCATCAATGCTTGAATTTACAAATTCTGGGTAGTTGCAGACTGATCCTCTTCATTTTTGTTTCGTTTTAGGTTTTAAGACATGGCTAACATCTGTAAAAGAAAGTTAGAAATAATGTAGAAAGGGTCTCACCTCACTCCTTTACGTATTTCACTACTCTTTCACTCAAATTAATTGGCTTTTACCCTCTAATATGCTCACACTCTCTTGCCTCTTTCTGCTCGTACTGATTCTCACTCAGTTCTTATCAAACTAATTAAACCAATATCAGGATTTTAGCAGTAATTCACAAAGATTACACTAAAGAGACTCGAATTTCAAGAGCAAGAAGGCAGTGCATACGTAAAGTTGGGTTTTGATTTTGGGCAAAAAATTTCACCTATGGGGTAAAACCAGTTTTGCATGTCCAAGACACTAATAATGGAAAAAAATGAAAGATTTTAAGAGGAGGTTGGGGACTCTCTCTTTTTTTTTAAGGAAAATGAATAGGTAAAATTTGTAGATTTAACAAGAATTGAACCACAAGGATGCAAAATTGATTTAACGAAAAAGAAACCCTAAAAATATTGTTCACGCAATATTGTTCACATGGTATTGTTTACACAACACAATTCATGACTTTTTAAAAAAAATACTAGAACAAGAATGAAAAATTCAAACAGGAATGAAAAACAATAAAGATAGATGGTTCTAACCTTGGTGCCTAGGCTCTACTATCAAATGATACGAACCCCGTCAAGAACCGATGGGAATCAAATCAATGTTAGCATATATAGCTATAAAATGTTGATTTTGATGATAACAAATCACATTTTTTAGATAAACAAATAATTACACATTATACTTTTATAACAAGAAAATGATTTTATGAAATTAGTTATTTTTCAAGATGTTGACTAAAATGAAAAAATTTTTGTCATCTTTGATTTTAATAAGTATTGTTTTGAATTCTGAATTTGGACATATTTGTAAATATTTAAACATTTTGGGCCATACTATAATTTCTATAAATTTTGGGCTTTATCATAATTTCAGTAAGTTTTAGGAATGACAAGCATTATTTATAAATTCTAAAATTAGACCTTTTTTGTAAAATTTTATGACATTTTGGCCACAGTTTAAAAAGTTTTGGGTAAAACTATAATTTTAGAAAATAATTGTTTCACTATAGCAAAGCGGCAAACTAGATTCAAAAAGCAACGAACCGGTTATGGACAAAAACTCTCTGGAATGAAAGCGGCTAACCGAATTCAGAAAGCGGCAAACCATATATGCAAAAATACAAATTTTTTAACATAATGGTAACATAAAGCGGCAAGCCGGATTCACAAAACAGCAAGTTGGTTATCACTAGAAAGTCAATAACGACTAGTTTCCTTCTTCAACTATAAATTGGCTCAAATCAAATTCATTTCAAGTGATGCAACCATTGTTATTATTGAGCATTTTTCTGCAAGTCTAAAGCATAAACTTTGTTTAATCATTTCATTTATTTACACATATTGGGCTTTCATTTGTATTCAAACACATTATATGAGAGAAATTTTTGTAATCATTTTTTGCAAAATCAAATTGAGAATTATAAGTGTTGGTATACACTTGAGTTAAGAGATTGAGGATAATCTCTTGTTGTAAAAGTCCATTGACACCTTAGAAGTCAATTGTAAGCGTTTGAAGTCTAAGAGGCTTGGATAGTGAAATTCTCAAGCCCAGTGTGCTTGGAGGTGTGAACGTAAGCGGGGATTGCCGAACCACGTAAAAATCCTTGTGTTTGTTTTCTCTTCCCTTACTCTTTTATTATTGTGATTTATTGAATTTACTGTTTTTTATTCCATTAAGGCATTAGATTAAATTGTTTTGTGGTTTGTTTGGCTTAAGTTTTAAAATCCCAATTCACCCCCCTCTTGGGTTGCATAACTTGCATTTCAATTAATTTAGTCCCCAAGATCAAATCTAAACGAGGAATTGAATGGAACCGCGACCCAACACTTAATGAAAGCTCTAGATGGTCTAATTGATAAGTTAAGAGTTTGAACACCACGGAAATTTGATAAGTTCAAAAAGTTTGTATAAGAACCAAAGAGAATTAACTCTCTGACGAATTGCATCAAAACTTGTCTCTATTTATTAGATACGAGTACATTATATAGGGTTAGTTACAAGAATTTTTGGAAATAAATCCTAAACCAAAATCAAATCGGAATCTGAATCTAAACAAATAGGAAAGAATCTAAATCAAATAAAATCATAATGTAAGCGAATAATAGAATCCTAATCTAAGTGAATAGGAAAGAATAATCAAATCAGAATCCTACTATAAGTAAATAAGAAAGAATCTAAATCAAATTATAATCCTAATTGGCTTAAATGTCTCACATCAATTAAAATGGAAACTAGGTGATTAAAATAGAAATAACTTATTTGTTTCTCTCATAGCCTCCTCAAGAAATAGGAAAGTATCCAAAAAAAGGAAAATAATATATTTTCCTTCCATAATGTGCAAGCCAACTTCCTATCTCATGGAAGTGATTATTTGGAAACTTCAAGAACCTGAATCATGTATTTATCATGTGCAATTCCTTCAACGGGCCTCCACGAATTTGATTGAACTCAAGTTGCTTGAATCAATCCATTAAGAGCTTCTTTAAATTTCTTTGCTCGAGCTCTTATAAGGGGTCTAACAGGAGCTTGAATAGAATCTAAATATGCCTCATCCCACGTGCTTGTGACAGTTTTATCCTCAATCTCATCATAAGAACTCGATACTAAGTTTGATGTATGTTTGGTTCATTGTCCAAGACAGAGAGTGCAGTGAGAAAGGTTAAAAATCGTAGAACCAGTCAATTTGTTACTGGCTACATACATTGTACAAAAGTAAGAAAGGAGACAATCGTTGTTAACTGTCAATCCATTGAATGATTTAAAAACCAAAATTTATATCACTCTATATAACTTATATTTGCATTTTAATTCTATGCTTTATATTGTGTTTCTCTTGTTTCATCTATCTTTGCTTCCTTGAATTTGATTGTGTTTTATGGAGAAACAAAACAAATTCTGTGTTTAATGAGTTTAATGTTGCCGAATTACAGTGATACAGTGATACAGTGAGTTGTGCCATCTCAGTCATACGCACCAGCTTTTGACGATTTTAATGGAGATGAAGGTTCATCTCACCAATCAGCTATTAGTCAACGATGGGATTTTGCCGCCACTTTTTGGATTGCAATCAGGCCACCATCAATTACTTATTGCTAGAAAAAATTTGTACAATTGTATAGTCATAAAATTTTGAGTATGATGTACTAGATTCGTCATATTTGGTCACTTTTTTCATCACCGACAGTGTTAATAACATCGGCATTCAATTATTCTTTTTTTAGAGAAAATAAAAGTTAATTTTTTATTGGCAATATTTTTTAAAATTTTCTAAAATTAAAATATTTTTCTATAATTTTGTTGTGAGGGAATATTTGAGAATAAATGTTTTGTTTAGGGCACTTTTGTATTTATTCATTTTTAATCTAAAAACCTGATAAATTGATTGGATATTGGATATCTATTTAATATTCAAATCCATCCAAATATTTTAAAAAATAACCATATCGATATCCAAAAGATTTTGAATGGATATTATCCAATCCAATTGGACTAGATATATAGATATTCAACTTGGATAGACCAATTTGCCATCTCTACCCATGTTGTTCTACACTTGTCAACATCATTTGTGTATTAACGGGTTATCTGCATATTGATTTACATGACATTGAATCACCTTCTAATTAAGCAAGATTCATGTCACTTTGAGGTTCAATTCTTTAAGACTTAAATGCACATTGCTGATTTAGTTTAGGATCATCAACATTACATGGAATCTCACTTGATGATTGACTAACATCTTTTCTCCTAAAAGTTGATTGTATCCAATGAAAAAAATAAAAATAAAAGTTGATAGTATGAGGTATAAATAATTAAATAATAATTTCATTAAGAGTAATTAAAAATATAATATTTTACAGTTTTTCATAACATAAGTAGGGAATAAAATTCGCAACTATGAAGTTCGGAAACCGTGAACGCGATCATAAATAGAATAGGTACCAATTCGTACTATTGAGCAAAGAATTTAGATAAGAATTGAATTTTTAAAAAATAGAAATATAAAATCACTCTTAAACCAACAGTCAGGGGAAATGGGGAAAATATTGTATAACTGATCAAAATAAACCACCAAATACTTTAGTGCTAAGTCATAGCTAAATTTCATGCCTTCACAATTTTGCTAGAGAGAGAGATTTCAAAAGCAAAATGGAGTGCGGAAAAGAAATTAGGGAAAAAAGTTTGTTTTAAAATAATATGTAGTTTTATAAAGATTCTAATTGCAATATAATGGAATTAGCCGTGACAATTTTATGAAGGCATATTTGTTAATAAAAATTAAAATTTTTGCCAAAATTTAAATGGCCTAGGGACCATTTTTGCCCGTATAGAACTTCGCCCATGCCTTTAATAGTAAATATTTTAATGAGACTCTTGTACAATGATGTGATATAATACGATTGGTTGAATAAAAGTATAAAATAATATAAATTTATATTATCAAAGACATAAAGTTTTCATTTAATAAATCTTATTAGTCCTCTCTCCTTTGTTTGTCGAAATGATAGGAATTCCTTTGTTTGTCGAAATGATAAGACAATTTGATTTAGCTCATTGCTTTTCTTCTTAAGCACTTCATTTTCTTTCATTAATTCATCAACATGTGATTTCTCATGCTCATATGAAGTACTTTGTTTGCATTTAAATGATGCAATTCTATCATACAACATTTTATTATCTAACTCTAGTCCTTTAATCTTTTCATTTAATGAATCATTACATTTTTGTAAAGCATCGTTTTCATTTTTCAAGTCATCTACATATGATTCTAGATGCTTGTGTGAAGTGCTAAATTTCTCATTTGATAATGCAACTTCATCATGCAATATTTTATTCTCTAATTCTAATTCCTTTATATTCTCATTCAATGAATCAATGCATTTTTGCATGGTATCCTTTTCATTTGTAAGTTCTAGCATTTTTTTTTAAGGCATGCATTCTTTTTACCAAGTTTCATCCACTCATCATGCAATTCTTTAAAAGCATCATGTAATTCATCATAAGTAGGAAGATCATTTACCTCATCAAGTTCATCATCCGATTCATCTCCAATTGCTATAAGTGCCAAATTCGACACTTCATGAAATTCCTCCTCGTTTGTAGTCTCCTCATATACAATTTCAAGTTTTCTCCAAATTTCATTAGCATTAGAACAATTTGAAACTTTATGAAATTCCTTTTTATCTAAGGCACAAAATAAAGCATTCATAGCCTTGGAATTTAAAGACATATTTTTCTTATCCAATTCACTTAAAACATTCTTCCTATGAATGAATGAATGAACCATCACAAACTATTTCTCATAGTTCATAATCTAAGGCTTGTAAAAACACTCTCATCCTAGTTTTTCAATAAGGATAGTCATTACCATCAAAGAATGGAGGTCTAGTGGTGGATTGGCCTTCCATGAAAGTTGAACTAATTTGGGTTGCTATTAATCTTTAACTCTAGACGGTTAAGTCTACACAAGAGCACCTCGCTCTGATACCAAATGAAATATAAGTGTGCAACCCAAGAGGGGGGGTGAATTGGAATTTTAAAATTTATCCTAGCAAATCCACACAACAAGCAATCTAATATCTTAATAAGAATTGAAAGCAATAAGTTCAACAAAAACACAATAATTAAAGAGTAAGGGAGAAGAGAAACAAACACACGAATTTTTACGTGATTCGACAAGTCTACTCACTCAATGAGTAGATATTAAAAAATGAAGAACAATGAATGATTCAATGTTTTGTGTTTTGCAAGTTGAAGGCTCAAGATATTACGTGTGCTTTTTGTTTTTTCTTGTTGGAGAGCTTCAAAATGAGTTGGATTGGAGTTCTTATAGTTTGAGCTAAAAAACTAGTCGTTACTCACATTCTAGGCGTATCCGGCTTGCCATTTAGCTATCCAGTAAGCCGCTTATATGTTAGCATTAAGGCAAAATTTTGAATTTCAAACTATCCGGCTTGCCGCTTACGAATCCAGTAAGCCGTTTATGCTATAGAAGCTTACTGGCCGATATCTGGTTTGCCGTTTACCGTATCTAGTAAGCCGCTTACGTTCCAGATCCATTCTGCCCAAAATCCGGCTTGCCGGATTTTCACATCCGGTAAGCCGCTTGCTACAGTATCCTGAACAGTGCACTATTTTTAAAAATTATAGTTTGACCCCAAAACTTTATAAAACTGTACTACGGCCCAAAACATTATGAAACTTTGCAAATAGGTCCAATTTCATAATTTCTAAATAATACTTTGTTAATCCCAAAACTTTCTAAAATTATGATATAGCCCAAAATGCTATGACACTTTTCAAATAAGTTCTTTACCAAAATTTCAAGCAATACTTGTTTATTTCAAAGTTTTCAAATTCTTTCAATTAAACCATAAATTTTGAAAAACAACCAATTTTATAAAAATCATTTTTCCATTAAATATGAAACATTTACAATGTGAAAATAATGATTTATTTAAAAAGAATAAAAATAATCAATTTCATAAAATCATTTTTCCATTAAATATAAAACCTTTATAATGTAAAAATAATCATTTATTTAAAATATATTTTTCAATAATTTGAGCTTAAAAGATTAATCATTCATAATCTTTTTTGTTATCATCAAAATCAACATTATGGAAACGTATATGTTAACAATCTCCCCCTTTTTGATGATGACAAACATTTCATGTATTTAAACAATTATTTTTCATAAAATCATTTTTCCATTAAATATAAAACATTTATAATGTGAAAATAATGATTTATTTAAAATATATAAAAAATAATTTGAGTTTAAAAGATTAATCATTCTTAATCTTGTTTGTTATCATCAAAATCAATATTATGAAAACATATATGTTAACAATCTCCCACTTTTTTATGATGACAAACATTTCATGTATTTAAAGAATGATTACACAAATTGCTCCCCCTAAATATAATCTTCTTTTACAATTTGCCAATTAGCTAAATTAACATATTTAAATGCATGGATTTTTCTCCCCCTCATCATCAAAAAGAAAAACTTAATTGGCAAAGACAAAAGTAGCAAATTTTTATAAATTTGAAAACATGTATTCTTCTCTCCCTTTATCATCAAAAAGAAAACTTTAAAGGAAAAGAATAAAAAATAGCAAATTTGTTACCCATGTTGTCCGAATAGAAATTTCGACAAAATCTCCCCCTAACATCAAGCATCACCTCAAATACAAGATTAGTAATATCACATCCAAATTATTATAGATCATGATAAAAGCCAACTCCATACACAAATCATCACACTAAAATATCATGAACCATTATTCCATCAATTACCAAGTCAACAACTCATAACATAAATTTATCATATAAAACACCCATGTAATCAAATCATCATATCTCAAATTCATCAAAATCATCATCATAATCAAATACCAATTATCAAAAAAATTATTCAAAATGCATATTATTCTCCTCCTTTTGATAACATCAAAATGATATATTATTTTGTCTCCCCCTTTGGACAACAAAAAAATTCAAAATGCATATTATCCAAAATCATATTATATACTCCCCCCTAAATATATGGCCAATTTAAAATTTTAACTGAAATGATTTTATCCAAAAACATATCATATTTATCTCCCCTTTTATCGTAAAAAAAAAAAGAAAAGATACATAGATGCAATCGAAACAAGATCATAAAAAATAATTCGATGAAGATATTGCAAGCAAAAATTTTGGTAAAGTCTCCCCCTTAAAAATTCTCAAATTCTCAAATACACAACATGGTTAAAAAGACTTCCATATAAACTTAAACAATTATGACAAATCAACAACTCCATCAATTCATCAAGCAATGCACATATAATCATCAATCATCAAAATCATCAAGAAATCAAATCATCCCAAGTTCATGCCGAATTTTTGAAAATTACTCTTTTCAAAGAGGTTTTGATTTGTTTACCAAATTGGCATGCATATTATCAACTATCCAAGCTCCATAATTACTAATCACATTAAAAATTAAACACATTTAGGATCTAATGTGACATTTCAATATAACTTAAAAAAAAACTCATACGCTTAAAATTCTCGAAGTATATGTAATTTTTTTTTTTGATATCATTTACAACAAGTAATGCATATTCAACAATACATCAATAAAGTGCAAAAAATGCTTCTATTCACCAATCATAGATTGCATAAAATCAAACTTCATCAAATACAATGTAATCATCAAAGTACATTGTTTATCATCAAAACTTAAGTAAAACATAAGTAATAATGACAATATATAAATCATCAAAATCAACATATGCCAATATATAGATCATCAAAATCAGCATAACCATTAAGAAAAGCCATAATTATGAGTTAAATACAAGTGATCAAATCCATTATTATAAATACTTACATATATTTCTAAATGATGATCTAGTAATTACACCTTGTGATGGATCTTTCAAAATTAAGTTCTTAAGGTGAGAAGAAACATACCTCCACTCTTTGGGAGTGTATGAAAAGTACCTTCATTTTACTCCACATTTGTTTCTTCATGTTGCTCCTCTTGATTTTCAAGTGGTGCATTCTTTTGGCTATCCTTTGATAATCTTCTTGTAACTTTTCATCTACATTATCATTAACAACAACTTTCTCCGTAGAAGAAGAATTAGACTCATCAAATATAACATGTATAAATTCTTCCACAATCAAAGTTTTTTTGTTCTACACTCCATAAGTTTTGCTTGTGTTTGAATAGCCAAGAAAAATACCAACATCAAATTTTGGATCAAATTTGCCAAGAATATCTTTTGTGCTCAAAATAAAATATTTGCATCCAAAAACTTTGCAATAACTAATGTTGGGTTTTCTATATTTCCAAAGCTTATAGAGAGTATTATTGAGATGATGTCTAATCAATGTGGTCCTAGCCATTTTTTTTTAATAGACCTAGCCTTTCTCTCTACAACTCTATTTTGTTATGGAGTCCTAAGTGATGAAAAATTATGCTCAATGAAAAATCATTACAAAAAAAAACTCAAATGTATGATTTTCAAATTCTCCACCATGATCACTTCTAATACAAGAAATAACATATAACTCATCTATCATGCATATACATCACACAATCATGAAATATGTAAGTGAAATGCATGGGTATTGGTTTGAATCATTGATTTTGGCATAAAAATGGGTGAGAAATGAAGAGAAATTGAATGAAAATAGAGGTGAGCAGCTAACGGTTTTGGAGAGAGAAAGAACATGTGAAGACCGAATGAGGAATAAAGATGAATAGTGTTAAAAACCCCCAAATCCGGCTTGCCGGATTTCATTACCGGCTAGCCGGTTATTGAGCAGAAACTCACAAACCGTAAACGGCTTGCCGGTTAGGCTTGAACCGGAAATCCGGTTATGTTCCAACAAGCTTTCACGCAAATCCGGCTTTCCGAATTTGAAGAACCAACTGACTGGTTATGAGGCAGAAAGGAGGCTTAGCAAATCCGGTTTTCCGAATTGAAAATCCGATTATCCGAATGTTGTCCCGAGAGCAACCAAAGCTAATCCGGATTAGACTTGGAAAACCTTTTGTCTCTAATTGAATATTGGCTAGCTATTATACTTGTATTACACTCACCATTTTATTTTTGGCTTTTAAAGTTGATTAATTTTAAATCATTTTGAGATTTAAAACTTTTCAATAAGCCATTTAATACATGAGACATAAATGCATACAAGACCAAACATATGAAATCGTATCAAACAATGATGTCAATGTTATAAGTGAATGATGATATAACACAATTAACGACACAAGAATTCACACATATAATTCATTCATCATGTATATATTTTACACAATCATGAAAGATATAAGCATTCAAAGATTAATAATTCAAGCATATCATTCATTTATCAAGCTTAAGCATTACATAATCATCAAAATCAAACAAAGCTATCATGATGAGTTGACAAGCTATCATCTTATATATATAACCATGCATCATGATAAAGCACTCAATGTTAAATACAATGATAATTCAATCATGTAAACATATAAGTATATTATCACAAATTCAAGCTACTATCCATTTTTCATGATTCACTCAATATGATACCAAATGAATTATTAAATACTTACTAAGCTTAAAAGACCATCACTCATAATCAATAAGGCAATAATTGTTACCAAAATAATTAAACCATCTTGCCTCATTATTTTTGCCTAGACCATAATCATCCTCACAAGCTTCATCAAGGAACTCTCCATCCTTCCTTGTTTATGGTACCTATAAAAAATTATTCAAGTTGTATACTTTGGTACCCAAATATTCTTGGGTCCTTGAGTGTTAGTAATGGTTCCTTTTGGAACCTAAATACATTTTGCTCCATAATATGCATTTCTTTTTACTGGACATCTATTCTTCATGTGACCATTTTCATTGCAATAATGACACACAATTTGATCATTAATGGAGGTAGTTTTAACACATATTTTTGTGAATTAAGCAAGTTATCCAACATCTTTTGCCCATTTGTAAATTTTAAGACAATTTGATTTAGCTCATTGCTCTTCTTCTTAAGCACTTCATTTTCTTTCATTAATTCATCAACATGTGATTTCTCATGCTCATATGAAGTACTTTGTTTGCATTTAAATGATGCAATTCTATTATGCAACATTTTATTATCTAACTCTAGTCCTTTAATCTTTTCATTTAATGAATCATTGCATTTTTGTAAAGCATCATTTTCATTTTTCAAGTCATCTACATATGATTCTAGATGCTTGTGTGAAGTGCTAAATTTCTCATTTGATAATGCAACTTCATCATGCAATGTTTTATTCTCTAATTCTAATTCCTTTATATTCTCATTCAATGAATCAATGCATTTTTGCATGGTATCCTTTTCATTTGTAAGTTCTAGCATTTTCTTCTTAAGGTATGCATTCTTTTTACCAAGTTTCATCCACTCATCATGCAATTCTTTAAAAGCATCATGTAATTCATCATAAGTAGGAAGATCATTTACCTCATCAAGTTCATCATCCGATTCATCTCCAATTGCTATAAGTGCCAAATTCGACGCTTCATGAAATTCCTCCTCGTTTGTAGTCTCCTCATATACAATTTCAAGTTTTCTCCAAATTTCATTAGCATTAGAACAATTTGAAATTCTATGAAATTCCTTTTTATCTAAGGTACAAAATAAAGCATTCATAGCCTTGGAATTTAAAGACATATTTTTTTTATCCAATTCACTTAAAAAATTCTTCCTAGGAATGAATGAACCATCACAAACTATTTCCCATAGTTCATAATCTAAGGCGTGCAAAAACACTCTCATCCTAGTTTTCAAATAAGGATAGTCATTACCATCAAAGAATGGAGGTCTAGTGGTAGATTGGTCTTCCATGAAAGTTGTGCTAACTTAAATATTTCTTTAATTGATTTTGATGATAAAAAACGTGATTAAAATATATTAGTCTTTTAAAGAGCTCAAAATAGTTTTCATATATTTTTCAATCATTCTTATTTTATAAAGGCATTATATTTTGATCAATTTCATATTAATGGTTTCAAATTGAAAAAGCTTTACGATTTTGTAATGATAACAAGTATTGCTTGAAATCCTGAGAAAATACCTAATTGACAAGTTTTTATAAAGTTTTTGAGCCATAGTATAAAGCTACAAAGTTTTCAGTCAAACGGAAATTTTGCAAAAATAGTACACTGTAGCAGTTACTATAGAAAACGGCTCGCTGACTTCTGGCTAATGGCTCGCCGACTTCTGGCTAACGGTTCACCGACAACGAGCAGAATTAAAGATTAGTCTCTGGACACTAACTGCGATCCGACATCAGTTAACGGCGATCCGAAAATTTAAAAATCCAGCCCAACGGTCATATTGACCAATCAAACGGCGATCCGACATCCGTTAATAGCGATCCGATAGTGAGCAAAAAGTGAATAACGGCTAGTTTTTCAACTCCATCTATAAATAAGCTCATTCAAATTCAAACAAGGTTGATCACAACACGACTACTGAGCTTATACTTGAGAGTACAATCTTCATTGAGCTTTAAAATACATTCTTGCTTCATCCATTCATATATTGGGTATCATTGTGTAATCTTATATATTGTGTGAGGCAAAACAAATTTGAAATCTTTTGTTTTGAGTGATTGTAAGTGTTGGGATACACTTGGGTTAAAGAGATTGGGATAATCTCTTGTTGTAAAGGTTATTGACACCTTGGAAGTCAAGTGTAAGCATTTGAAGCCTTAGAGGCTTGCTTAGTGGAATCCTCAAGCTCGGAAAGCTTGGAGGCGTGGACGTAGGCAAGGTTGGCCGAACCACGTAAAAATCTCAGTGTTTGAATCTCTCTTCCTTTATCCTTTTTGTTGTGGTTAATTCATTTGCTATTACTTTGAATTTGTTTCATATTTGCATTGAGTTTTAAATTATAAATTGAATAATTTTTAGAATTCCAATTCACCCCCCTCTTGGGTTGCATAACTAGTATTTCATTTGGTATTAGAGCGAGGTTCTCTTGTTAGGACTTAATCGTCTAGAGTAAAAGATCCATGGCAACCCTAAATGACTCAACCTTTAGAGAAGGGCAAACTACAACTAGACCACCGTTATTTGATGGTAATAACTATGCTTATTGGAAAACTAGAATGAGAATATATTTGCAAGCCTTAGATTATGAAATTTGGGAAGTTGTTTGTGATGGTCCTTTCATGCCTATGTTTAAAGATGAAGTAGGAGATGATGTTCCTAAACCATCAAGTCAATGGAGTGAGCTAGAAAAGAAAAAAAATATCTCTAAAATCCAAGGCTATGAATGCTTTATTTTTTGCCCTTGATAAGAAAGAATTCCATAGAGTATCTAGTTATGAAAGTGCACATGAAATATGGAATAAACTTGAGGTTGTCTATGAAGGGACAAATCAAGTTAAAGAGTCTAAAATTAGTAGATACACTCGTCAATATGAGTTGTTCCAAATGGAATAAAATGAAAATGTGTATTCTATGTATACTAGATTCACGGACATAGTGAATACCCTAGGTGCCTTAGGGAAGACCTTCTCAAATAGTGAGAAAGTTAAGAAAATCATTAGGTCACTTCCAAAAGAATGGAGACCTAAAAGAACCGCTATTGAAGAGGCCAAAAAATTAAATACTTTACCTCTTGATGATTTAATTGGTTCTCTCATTTCATATGAAGAAGACTTGGCAGCAAAAAAAGGAGATGAGGAGAAGAAGAAAAGCATTGCTCTCAAAGTTTCAAAATATGAGAGTGATGGAGGTAGTGAACCGGATGATAAAGAATTAGCCATGCTAGCAAGAAGGTTCAGAAAGTTTTTCAAGAAAACTAGAGAGGGAAGAAAATTCAGAAACTTCAAGAACCAAAGGGAGAAGAAAGAGGTAATCACATGCTATGAGTGCAAGAAACCTGGCCATATAAGATCAGAGTGCCCACTTATCAAGAAACTCAAGAAGAAAGCCATGGTTACAACATGAGCTGATAGCGAGGAAGATTCTAGTGATGAAGAAGGGTTGCAAAAAGTATCAAACCTAGCGCTTATGGCAATAGGAGAGGATGATAATCTCAATGAGGGCTTAAAAAGGAAGAAAAATACATGACCGGAAACTATGCATGGTTCTCAAGCTTCACCAAAACTAAAAATGATGGAAACGTATCTTTTGGAGACAACTCAAAAGGAAAAATTCTTGGAATTGGAAATGTTGGTAAAGTCTCTTCAACTCTAATTGAGAATGTATGTTTGGTTGAGAACTTGAAACAAACTTAATTAGCATTAGTCAATTATGTGACAAAGGTTATAAAGTTATCTTTGATAAATTTAGTTGTGTTATTGAGAACTCGTGTGATGGCAAAACCTTATTTGTTGGTAATAGATGTGGTAATGTTTATATCATTGACATATAATGTGCATCTACTCTGGATAAATGTTTTTCCGCATTACATGATGATAGTTGGCTATGGCATAGAAGGTTAGGACATGCAAGTATGGATTTAATTTCGAAAATTTCAAAAAATGATTTATTTAAAGGTCTTCCGAAAATTAGTTTTTAAAAGGATAAGACTTGTGACGCTTGTCAATTTGGAAAACAAATCAAAACCTCTTTAAAAAACAAAGACCATATCTCTACTTCAAAACCACTTGAACTTCTTCACATAGATCTATTTGGACCATCTAGATATGCAAGTCTAAATGGCAAATATTATGCATTTGTGATAATGGATGATTATTCTAGATATACATGAGTATTATTCTTAGCCAATAAGGATGATACTCTTGATGCTTTTAAAGTACTTTATAAGAAATTACAAAATAAAAAAGGGCGTGATATTATATGCATTAGGAGTGATCATGGAGGAGAATTTGAAAATCATGCATTTGAGAACTTTTGCAATAATCTTGGCATTGAGCATCAATTTTCATTACCTAGGACTCCACAATAAAATGGAGTTGTTGAGAGAAAGAATAGGTCTATTCAAGAAATGGCTAGGACCATGTTAAATGAAAATGCATTAACTAAATATTTTTGGGCCGAAGCCGTCAACACCACTTGCTATGTTTTAAATCGAGTGTTGATTAGACCTCATCTCAATAAAATTCCCTATGAGCTTTGGAAAGATAGAAAATCCAACATTGGTTATTTCAAATGTTTTGGATGCAAATGTTTTATTTTAAACACAAAAGATAATCTTGGTAAATTTGATCCAAAATCTGATGTTGGCATCTTTCTTAGGTATTCAAACTCAAGCAAAACTTATAGAGTTTATAATAAAAGAACCTTAGTTGTGGAAGAATCCATGCATGTTACGTTTGATGAGTCTAACCCCTCCTCTACGGAGAAAGGAGTTGCTAATGATGATGCAGATGGAGACTTACAAGAAGAATCATCAAAGGAGGTTCAAGAAAATGCACCACAAGAAAATCAAGAGGATAGACAAGAAGAACAAACCAATATGGAGCTGGAGCAACAAGAAGGTATTTCTCAAGCACTCCCCAAGGAGTGGAGGTATGTCTCTTCTCATCCTAAAGATGTAATTTTAGGAGATCCCTCACGAGGTGTTACAACTAGATCATCTCTTAAGAATACTTGTGAGTATAATGCATTTATCTCTCAAATTGAACCCAAATCATTTGCGAATGTGGAAAATGATGAATCTTTGATTATGGCAATGCAAGAGGAGTTAAATCAATTTGAAAGAAATAATGTGTGGGAATTAGTTCCTAAACCAGAACATCAATTTGTCATAGGCACTAAATGGGTGTTTAGAAATAAGATGGATGAATCCGGTGTGGTTATAAGAAATAAAGCTAGATTAGTGGCTCAAGGTTACAACCAAGAAGAAGGGATTGATTTTGATGAAACTTTTGCACCTGTAGCAAGGTTAGAATCCATTAGGATGTTGTTAGCATATGCATGTCATAAGGATTTTATTTTATATCAAATGGATGTCAAAAGTGCTTTCTTAAATGGATATATTATGGAGGAAGTTTATGTGAAACAACCTCCTGATTTTGAAAATGAAAAATTTCCAGATCATGTGTATAAGTTATCCAAGGCTTTGTATGGTTTAAAACAAGCACTTAGAGCTTGATATGATAGGCTTAAAAACTTCTTGTTGGATAACAATTTTTCGATGAGAAAAGCGGACACAACCCTTTTTTTTACGCATAAGAACCAAGACACACTTATTGTTCAAATTTATGTTGATGATATTATTTTTTGTTCTACTAATGAGTTGTTGTGTAAGGATTTTTCATCATGTATGAGCCAAGAATTTGAGATGAGTATGATGGGAGAGTTGAAGTACTTCCTTAGACTTCAAATCAAACAAAACAAGGAAGAAATTTTCATAAACCAAGCCAAGTACGTGAAATATCTACTCAAAAGATTTGGCTATGATAATGGAACGGCAAAAAACACTCCTATGAGTACTACCATCAAACTTGACAAAGATGAAAAGGGCAAAGAAGTGGATATCAAAATGTATCGAGGTATGATCAGATCTTTACTTTATTTGACTGCAAGTAGACCCGATATCATGTTTAATGTATGTTTGTGTGCAAGATTTCAATCATGTCCCAAGGAATCTCATTTGCTTGTTGTTAAAAGAATTTTCCGTAATTTGAGTGGAACCATAGATATTGGCCTTTAGTATCCTAAGGGAGCTCATATAGATTTAACATGCTTTTCGGATGCGGATTTTGCCGGTTATAAAGTTGATAGAAAAAGCACTAGTGGAACTTGCTATATCTTAGGTCACTCACTTGTTTCATGGTTTAGTAAGAAACAAAATTCTGTTACACTTTCAACTACCGAGGCTGACTATATAGCTGCAGGAAGCTGTTGTGCACAAGCTCTTTGGATGAAACAAACACTTAGAGACTATGGTATAAACCTAAAACAAATTCCTATTAAATGTAACAATACTAGTGCTATAAATCTTTCAAAGAATCCCATTCAACACTCTCGAACCAAGCATATAGAAATAAGACATCATTTCTTAAGAGATCATGTTCAAAAGAGAGATATTGCATTAGAGTTTATTTCTACGGAAAATCAACTTGCCGATATTTTTACAAAACCTCTTTGCAAAGAACAATTTTAAAAAATTCGGCATGAACTTAGGATGATGAAATTTTCACATTAACATCTTTACTCATGCTATTGAGTCTATTACCATTGGTTGATTTATGACTTGATGCTTTAATATCTATAGAATACTCAATCGTAATATACATGTGGTGTATGTGTATTTCTGAATATGTATGATTAAGTGTTGGAACACATGTTCATGAATTATGTATTAAACTGGCACTTAAAACAATTTGGATCAATGAAATGATCTTAAAATGTTTTAATTGTGGGCCAAATACTAAAATAAATGTGCGAAATCATAAGTTGTAGAAAACGGATTACCGTTATTTCAATAGACGGTTAACCGTTTTCGGGCAGAAATTATGGATAGTATTCGGGACACTATCGGCTAGCCAATCACTGATTAACAGCTTGCCGATTTCATGAAATTTCTTGGGAACCCTCTGGATGTTGTCGGCTTGCCGATATCCCCTTAACGGCTTGCCGTTATCACACGATAACTGAACAGTCCATCGTCTTCCTCCTCATTTCGTCTTTTCCCTCACTCTCTCTCTCTAACCCGTGACTGTACCAGTTCTTCCCTCTCAAATCCATCACTTTTCTTGCCATTTTTCACCAAATCGAAGTATTACAAACGATCTCTATCGTCTCTAGCACTTTTCTAACCGATCAAAAATCTTCTTTTTCTTCAAAATTTGAAAATCCCATCTTGAAACCCTAGAATCAGCCGAACCGCATTTGCTCAAGTTTAACCCAAATTTCTTTTTCTTTCTAATCACATTTCAACTTTCAATCACTCTCTCATCTCTCAAACTCACTTCCACCAATCTAAGTTTTCTCCAAAATCATCAATGGCTTCACGACCACGACGTACCCGAACCAAGCAAGCTGCTCCAAGCAATGCCAGCTCCTTCAGACCTCTCACTCAAGACTTTGACAGCCTGTATTTTCCAAATGGTCAATTGACTCAACCATTTCACGAGAAATTCATGGGAAAACCGGTAACTCCCTCATTCTATATGGATATTGATGATTTCTCTGATATAACTATTTGTGGTAGATCTTTGCCTCAAATGCTTAGTCAATGGGATGAAGCTCTAGGCATTTAAGAGCGTACTTTTGAAAATTTAGTGAGGGTGTTCTACTGTAACATGAAGATTTCTACAAATCGGAAGGATAAAATTGTAACACATGTTGGAGGTGTTATGATTGAGTTTGACACTTTTGAGCTTGATCGTATTCTTGGAATATCTTGTGAAGGGCTAAACATATACATCGCTAGGAAAGAGCTTCATTTTAACCAATTTAGACACAATGAGGGTGTTAGGAATATCTGTAGACATCGTGACCTCTCTAATGATATATGTTTGTTGCCCTTTTGATCTCAACTGTTACCTTTTCAAGTTCATATTATTCATAGTATTCTCCAGCACATGATTACACCTAGACATGGATATGCTGATGAGGTAACTAGGTTGGATGTTGGTTTACTTGACTCTCTCATTTGAGGAAGGCAAGTGCATCTCTCATTCACGATTGTGCGTCACATGCTTTCTACTACTGCTGTGTCCAATAGATCACTTCCTTATGACAGTATTATTAGTAAGATTCTCCGATACTTTCATGTTCCTTTAACCGAACTCGTTTTTATGGAGACTAAAAAGCTAGGAAGGGAAATAATCTCAGGAATTGGCTTTCATTTGAAGTAAGGCCAGTGGGTCAAAGTATCCTCCTCTAAGAATGAGGATACTTTGGTAGCTCCAGATGATAACCGCATGCTTAACAATGTTTATTCCGAGGAGGAGTTACCAGACTTTCGTCTTGGCACACGACCACGTGCCCCTCGCCGAGCAACAGCTCCTTCAGCAGCCGCAGCAGCTCCTCCCACAGCAGCAGCATCCTCACAGGATGATGAGGCAGCTGATCCTGCTATGCCTCCTGCAGCATCGGCTGTTCTTAAGGATCGTTTTCAACAGCTTCTCGACAGAGTGGATGTTCTGTCTCACCAGCAGCAACAGCTTCAATCTGACTTTGCGACCTTTCGGCAGTAAATTTCAGACCAGCAGATGGAGTTACTGGCTGGACAGCGTAGTATTCTTGGTTACTTTGGCTATGACCCCGGCAATTCCTCTTCTCAGTCGCCGTCTTAGTTTTTCTATCCTTTTGGTTTTTGCACAAACATTACTCATTTCATGTAGTTTATTATGACATTTAGATTTCGATTGTGTGTGTGATGCTTTTATGATTTTTTTGTTGGATATGTGGATTTCAGTTATGATTGAGTTGATTTTGATGATATGGTTCTTTGTTGCTCTTAATTTTATTGATGATGTGTTGGATTGTTGGAATGGAGGTTGGTTGAAAAATTTGGTATATCTATATGGAAGTGTTCTTAACTATTTATTTTGTTAAGGATATGTTCATTTTTAAGGGGGAATTCTGCCGAAACTTTTCCAAAATGGGTAATATCTGATCTTCTCTTCTTAATCTTTTCATGCTCATTCCTTTTGATGATGAAGGGGGAGATAATACATGTTACCAGCTAAATCTATTCTGTTTTAAATCGTTTTTATGAGTTTATAAATTGATGGGCACATTTTTAGGGGGAGAAAAATTGTATACATATTTTCTTGAACAGTTTGTCATCATAAAAAATGGGGAGATTGTTAACTTAAATATTTTTTTAATTGATTTTGATGATAACAAATGTGATTAAAATATATTAGTCTTTTAAAGAGCTCAAAATAGTTTTCATATATTTTTCAATCATTCTTATTTTATAAAGGCATTATATTTTGATCAATTTCATATTAATGGTTTCAAATTGAAAAAGCTTTATGATTTTGTAATGATAACAAGTATTGCTTGAAATTCTGATAAAATACCTAATTGACAAGTTTTTATAAAGTTTTTGAGGCATAGTATAAAGCTACAAAGTTTTCAGTCAAACGGAAATTTTACAAAAAAAGTACACTGTAGCAGTTACTATAGAAAATGGCTCGCCGACTTCTGGCTAACGGTTCGCCGACAACGAGCAAAATTGAAGATCAGTCTCTGGACATTAACGGCGATCCGACATTAGTTAACGGCGATCCAACAATTTGAAAATCCAGCCCAATGGTCATATTGACCAGTCAAACGGCGATCCGACAGTGAGCAAAAAGTGAATATCGGCTAGTTTTTCAGCTCCATCTATAAATAAGCTCATTCAAATTCAAATAAGGTTGATCACAACACGACTACTGAGCTTATACTTGAGAGTACAATCTTCATTGAACTTTAAAATACATTCTTGCTTCATCCATTCATATATTGGGTATCATTGTGTAATCTTATATATTGTGTGAGGCAAAACAAATCTGAAATCTTTTGTTTTGAGTGATTGTAAGTGTTGGTATACACTTGAGTTAAAGAGATTGGGATAAGCTCTTGTTGTAAAGGTTATTGACACCTTGGAAGTCAAGTGTAAGCATTTGAAGCCTTGGAGGCTTGCTTAGTGGAATCCTCAAGCTCGGAAAGCTTGGAGGCGTGGACGTAGGCAAGGTTGGCCGAACCACGTAAAAATCTTAGTGTTTGAATCTCTCTTCCTTTATCCTTTTTGTTGTGGTTAATTCATTTACTATGGCTTTGAATTTGTTTCATATTTGCATTGAGTTTTTAATTATAAATTGAATAATTTTTAGAATTCCAATTCACCCCCTCTCTTGAGTTGCATAACTAGTATTTCAAGTTGAACTAATTTGAGTTGCTATTAATATTTAACTCTAGACGGTTAAGTCTACACAAGAGCACCTCGCTCTGATACCAAATGAAATATAAGTGTGCAACCCAAGTGGGGGGGTGAATTGGAATTTTAAAATTTATCCTAGCAAATCCATACAACAAGCAATCTAATGTCTTAATAAGAATTGAAAGCAATAAATTCAACAAAAGCTCAATAATTAAAGACTAAGGGAGAAGAGAAACAAACACACGAATTTTTACGTGGTTCGACAATCCCCGCCTACGTCCATGCCTCCAAGCGATCCAAGCTTGAGGATTCCACTATCCAAGCCTTTCTAAGGCTTCAACCGATTACCATTGACTTTAAGGTGTCAATGAACCTTTACAACAAAGAGATTATCTCCTAATCTCTTCACTCGAGTGTCTCACACAGTCAAACTCTTACAATTGAGATGAATAAATGAAAGTTACAATGAAACTCACTCAATGAGTAGATATTCAAAAATGAAGAACAATGAATGATCAATGTTTTGTGTATCATTAGTAATTTGAATAATCTTATTTGATCTCCTAGAAGAGGATTCATACACCATGGCAACACCTTCGTCTTCAAGCTCAACTCCTTCCTCTACCTCGTCTCATATTTCCCTTTCTTCTACGCTTTCTCTTCCTAACTCATGCCACAAACACATAGCCTCCAAAATCGAGAATCTTGTCGAATATTCCTATATTCCAGAATCTGCTCAGATCAATGAGTCCCAATTTCCCATCATGAGTCCTTACAGTCTTTACAAACAGAAAACCTCCTTCACTAGAAGTATCCATACCCTCATCTCCACAAAGAGACCACTCCCAAAAGAATACATCCAGTCTTCAAGACTTGATCAGTGTGCTCTACAAGCCTCACAGAGTGAACAATATGTCACTTTGGAAATACCCTCGGATCTCGTCGCAAACTGGAAACGAGAAGGGTACACACACCTCCATCTTGGTGGTGTCCGATTAATCCTCACTCTTCATGGACGAAAAGGCTTACCCGTTACAGCTAGAATTGCTCTCCTCGACACCAGATTCAAGGAGTATCAACATGCTGTTATTGGAACAGTCCTTACAACTCTTCATGCTGGCAGTGCCTTATTAACCTTTTACCCAAACTTCAACCTCTCTCTTGAGGATCCCAACCTTCCAACAACCCTTAAAGTCCAGATCCAGCTCCAAGGAGCAGAACAAACACCTACATCAAAGATTGCAACCCTCCATCATCAAATAGTGTATCGATTACAAAATCATGCACTAGATCTTCCCACACCATACACAAACTCTGATGCCTTGATGATATTGGCGGACACAGACACAATTCCAACCATCATTCAAATCCCCAAACAAATCCCGAAACAAGATTTGCTCAACCTTATGCCTCTTGAATGGCTAACCAACTATGAGCACTTTCACCAAAATTCTGAACCAGTCCAAACCACAGAAGCTGTATTTGACAGACGACCAGATGGTCAAGTCAAACTCTCTTTTCAAACTCCTACCCCCACACCCGTTTCAGACAGCCCACATATTTCTTATACTGCTATGATCACAGCAGTTCAAACGGGTCAAGAAAAGAAACTTCCTATTCATGGTTTTTCATCCGAGGGGTATCCAGTATACCCTGGAAAAATCAATGGTCATTTTCTATGGGATGTTCCTGAAGCCCATATGTGCAATCCGGATTGTCCTTGCTTGGATGATACGGATATTGATGAAGAACTGGAAGTTATGCGGAGAAAGAAAAAGAAGAAGAAAAAAGCTTCTTATCCACCATCATCCTGCAAATCCTTTCCTCCACAACCTCCACCGGATCCCAAACCTCCTGCTCAACCAATCCGATCATGTCTTATGTTTTCTAGTCATTCTTATGACGAATTATTTCCTCCACTTGACAAACAGACCGACCCACAAACCCGTGTTACTTCCAAACCCTTTATCCAATCTCCAGTTACAGCCTCTGGGCTACCTGAAGAGCCAAGACAGTATGAAGCTGTTTTAAACTGGCAAACCAAAAACGCCAGTGCTCAAAACCATACTCTTCAACAACTCGGTAAGAAAATTGACCGTGTTGCCAATCACGTCTCCCAGACTGAAACTAAAGTGGATTCAATCAGCAGTCGTCTTGATCAGATGTATTTTCACCTCCAAGACCGTATCTCTGAGCTCGATGCCGATCTCAGACGGATGATCAACAACCATCTCTGGGGTCCAGAGTTTAATAAAAAAGAAGCTGAGATCAGAAAACTCAAAGCTGAATTATCCAGGATTGATGCTGAAAAGGTTCGACCTTCCCTGTTTACTCAACCACAACCTACACCAGTATCTCCTCCAATCTTTGATACATATGCACGTTTCTACACACCATCCCGACCTCAACAACCTATTTACAATCAGTTCTTTGGTTTCTCTCACCTTCAACCATCTTCACCCAAAAAACCAAAATCTAAAGTCAAAATCCCCGAGCCACGTCCTAAAGCCACTTCCTCTTCCTCTACCTCTACAATCCCACCAGACGAATTACCACAAGACATTCCCGAGCCTCCTAAAAAAGATAAAAGCCCAATGGACCAGTATCATTATCACACTGTCCATACCCAATCTTCCGATTCCTCTGACTCTTCTGAGCCTGACACACATACCTCATCTTCGTCTTCATCCTATGACTCATCACAAGCTTCCTCTGATTCTGAGTCTGAATATGCTGACATCACCGGCATATTAATGGCCACTGAAACTGCCGACCCAAGTGCCTCTACCTCAACACCTATTGTTGATGACAATCCTTCTGACCAAGCTTCTCAAACAGACCCAGTACCTCCACCAGTTCATGAACACTCAACAAAACCATCTTCAGCATCTTGGTTTACATTTGATGACATTCCCCATCATAAATGGGCTGCTAGACTCCAAGAATTTGCTGCCTGGGTTGATCTCCAGGGTACCAAGCCTAATGCTCAGCCTCAAGCCGTTCTTCGGGAATTCATGGCCCGCTCCACGAGTTCTTTACGAGACTGGCTAGAAAGCTTAGGAGAGTACAGACAACTCCAGTTCATGGAATCCCCGGTTGGTATCGCCCTCAATATTATTCATGAGCAATTCATTGGTGAAAAAATTGCCTCCACTGAAGCAGACAGAAAAGAATATCATCAGATGAAATGCTGTTCTCTCAAAAGACATCTTCTAGATGCTCATTACAAGAGAATGAGTATTCTGTTCTACAAGCTCAATGGTTTCAACGAGCCATCCCTCAAACATGTCTTTATAGCCTCTCTTCCTTCTGAGTTACAACCCGACCTTCAAAGAAAAATCACAGCCACAAACCTAAGCATAGCTGATATCTCTCTGGGAAAAATTTTCCAAATGGCCATGCTATCTCTTGATAAGATCTGTGAGCAAAAAGAATTCTTCAAAGATCTCATGGAAGACAAGAAACCATTCTCTGAAGCTTGTAAAAAGCCCCATCTCAAGATCGAGTGCAAAGATGAAAAGAAGTGTGCTTGTTCTACCAAAAAGAAAAAACATTTTCAAAAACACTTCCACCGAAAATCCTCCTCCAAAAAGCCTTTCCGGTATTTCAAAAAGAAAGATGTTTCTCAGTTCCGAAAGAAAAAATCGAACCGTTGTTTCATTTGCAAGAAACGCGGTCACTTTGCCCGAACTTGTCCTCACAAACCATCCAAAGCTGTTCGACTTATTCAACATCTTCAACATTCTTCCTTATTATCTGAGAATGAGGATGTCGAATCTAATTTTTCAGAACAGTCAGCACAAGATGATCAAACTGCCTTTCTTATTGCAGAATCTTGCGAATCTTCGGATTCTGAAGAAATTTCAGTCATCTCTACAGTCCAAACTGTCAATCATGTTTCCACTATCCCTAGACCTTCTCTCAAGATGTCCATCCTTCCTACCAAATTCCATAAACCTGTTCCTGTTATAGGGTTTATTGACACTGGTGCAGACACCAATATGATTGATCCTTCGGTTCTTCCCTCAGACTGTTGGGAACGTCATTCTAAGCTCTTTAGAGCCGTTAATGGCGACATCTTTGAAACCACCTTGATTACCAAAAAACCCATTGGTATTCAATTCTTTCCGAATTGCATAATTTGGAAAAAGATTGTAGCTTCCAAACTCCCTGACAAAGATTTGCTTATAGGTTTTGACATTCTTCATCTAGTTAAAAACCTCTTCCTCACAAGTTCTGGAGTTCGCTACAAACAGATGTTCTTGCCCTATACAGATACACTGCGTCTGTATACACTCTCTGAAACCCCATCTCCATACAGTCACATCTCACAAAAGTTTTTAGAGTTCTGTCCAGAAAGCCATTCACAGTTCCATCATCCTTCACCTCTTTGGAAAAATGAGAAATTTTTCATTCACCTTCCATTTAAACTCAACGAGGACATAAACCCTACAAAAGCTTCACACCCGGGTATGTCTCCTTCAGACCTCCTGCTTGCTAAGCAAGAATGTTCTCAGTTACTTCAACAAGGTCTTATTGAGTCTACTGATTCAGATTGGGCTTGTCAAGCCTTTTATGTTGAAAAACGATCTGAGTTAGTTCGTGGAAAAAAGAGACTAGTGATTGATTACCAGCCACTCAATTCCTTTCTTAAAGATGATAAGTTTCCCCTTCCAAAAATCCAAACCCTGTTTGTCCATCTTCAAGGGGCTCGTATCTTCTCTAAGTTTGATTTAAAAGCTGGTTTTTGGCAACTTGGTATTTCACCAGTTGACCGTCACAAAACTGCATTTTGCATCCCTGATGCTCATTACCAATGGACTGTTATGCCTTTTGGTCTTAAAGTCGCTCCCTCCTTATTTCAAAAAGCCATGACAAAAATCTTTGGTCCTATTCTCCATCATGCATTAGTATACATTGACGACATTTTATTATTTTCCTCTGACCATGAGAGCCATCAAAAGCTCCTTTTGGATTTCTTTCATATTGTGCAGGAACATGGCATCATGCTTTCCGAAAAGAAAAGCAGCATAGGAAAAGAATCAATTGACTTTCTTGGCATGGTAATTAAAGACGGCCAGTATCAACCTGGTCCCCACATTGCAATTGAGTTATTAAAATTTCCGGACACTCATCTCAACCGAAAGCAGATACAACAATTCCTCGGGATTGTTAACTATGTCCGTGACTTTATCCCCAAAGTTGCAATTCACACCAGCCAGCTGTCCCGCATGCTCAAAAAACAATGCCCTCCATGGGGCCCTGTTCAGACAGCAGCTGTCAAGCACCTAAAAATGATAGCACAATCACCTCCTCCACTCCGCATTCCCACAAGTGGACAACGCATCCTCCAGACTGATGCCAGCGATGATTATTGGAGTGCCATCCTTCTCGAAGACATTGATGGCGTGCGTCATTTTTGCGCACATGCGAGCGGACAGTTCAAAGACTCTGAAAAGAATTACCATGTGATCTACAAAGAGATTCTGGCAGTTAAGTATGGTATTAAAAAATTTGAATTCCATCTTATCAGCCACAAATTCCTTATCAACATGGACAATTCATCTTTTCCCCGAATCTTTGACTTCAAAAACAAATTGCTCCCTGACAAGCAATTACTCAACCTCAAAACCTGGTTTGCCAAATATGACTTCACTGTTCAACATATAAAAGGTGACCAAAACCTCATCCCAGACTTTCTCACTCGTCCAACTATAAATAAACCCGCACTCATCTCCTCGATTCAAACCATTCCAGTAATAGCCATGAATCGCCAACTCCCTTTCAAAGCTCTCAACCAAAGACATTTCCCCATGAACATTTCTTTCTCCTCGGCCTATCAATTACAAGATTTTGCAAAGAAGTTCCTTTATCGATTTTTCTTTAATGTCCAGACCAAGAAACCTGATAGATTTCCTAATCTTTGCATGGAGCACCTATTTCTCACAGGCCTCACTCTGTCCTCTCTCACCATCTCTGAAGATGAGCTTTGGTATATGTGGTGTCTTACCACCTTGTATGCCACAAAGCTGGTTTTTCCCATCAAACCAGTCTTGTCTCACCTTACCACTCCAGAGTTCGCCCCAGACCTTCTATGGACCCTCTTTGAATGGTATTCTCCCCTCACTTGGTGGCGCCAGCAACTCCAACACTTATGTACCTTTCATGGATTAGATAAAATGCCAGAGCAAGAAGGTAACATGTGGACTACGGCTTTCATCGTCCATAGGCCTTATTTCCAGCATCCAGAGACACATGACTACTGGACACAGGACATGGCATATGAATGGAAAACCTATCCTCATCCTTATACCTTTATCCATGATAGATTAGTCGCCACCGCTCTCAAAACCTATCTCATGGAGCTTAACAATGTCCCTCAACCTGCCACAAATATTCACCACACCTCCATTGGACCATCACATACCCTTGAAATAATTCCAAAATTACAAGGCTGTACTCCAGGTTCAAGCTCAAGTCCTCAGGGAATCCTTGTTATGGAACAACGTCCTGACTACACAAATGTCTTATTCCAAGATGCTCAGGACCCATGGGAAGATTTTCAGTCCCTTCTCCCTACTGACAGTCCTCGTCATTCTGTCGCTACCCCAGCCTCTCCCGCTGCATCTACCTCGCAGCGCATGACTGAAGCTGACGAAGCAAAGTATCAACAAGCTGAAGCTTATCTCGACAAGCGACAAAGGCGTCGGCACAAGCGACGATATGAAAAGGACACAGGAGATGTGTCGCCATCGCGCTATCCATCCACTCCATGATCGCTCTCGATGCAAGCATGTGACTCCCGTTTGTCTTTAGTTAAAGTCCTTGTCGGTGTGCTTTTCTTTAATTAAGGTCCTTGTCGGTATGCTTTACTTTTATCAAAGTCCTTGTCGGTGTGCTTTATTTTGGTAAAAGTCCTTGTAAGTATGCTTTATCTTTTGTAAAAGTCTCGCTTGGCGGGCTTGGCTTTCTAAAAAGGTGTGCATTAGAATATGATCACTTGAGAGAGCATGTTCTCAAGGATCCTCTATAAAAAGCACCCTTGATCTCAGTTGTAGGGGAGCCAATTCGGAAATAAAAAGCTTTCTATATCATGTTTCCCTAAAACCTCTTTCTCTCTTCTAGGAATCAAAGAAATTATTCGAATTAGGAATGATACGCTCACCTCAAATATTTCTAAACTGAGTATGCTCTGCACTTGCCTCTAGTTTGAGGATCATGTGCATCAGAAAGGTCCTGTTTATCCTCCAAAACCGAGTTTTCTAAAATTGAAAGTATTTTCTCACAACGTTCACCCTCTTTAAAGGTTTTTGGGTGGTATCGTGAAAAATGGTTTTCAAAAATGGATTTCGGATTTGGCAATCACCACTGAAGGCTCAAGATATTACGTGTGCTTTTTGTTTTTACTTGTTGGAGAGCTTCAAAATGAGTTGGATTGGAGTTCTTATAGTTTGAGCTCAAAAACTAACCGTTACTCACATTCTAGGCGTATCCAGATTACTGTTTAGCTATCCGGTAAGCCGCTTATATGTTACCGTTAAGGCAAAATTTTGAATTTCAAACTATCCGGCTTGCCGCATACGAATCTGGTAAGTCGTTTATACTCCAGAAGCTTACTGGCCGATATCCGGTTTGCCGTTTACCGTATCCGGTAAGCCACTTACGTTCCGGATGCATTCTGTCCAAAATCCGGCTTGACGAATTTTCACATCCGGTAAGCCGCTTGCTACAGTAACCTGGAAAGTGCACTATTTTTTAAAATTACAGTTTGACCCCAAAACTTTACAAAACTGTACTACGACCCAAAACGTTATGAAACTTTACAAATAGGTCCAATTTCAGAATTTCTAAATAATACTTTGTTAATCCCAAAACTTTTTAAAATTATGATATAGCCCAAAATGCTATGACACTTTTCAAATAAGTCCTTTACCAAAATTTCAAGCAATACTTGTTTATTTCAAAGTTTTCAAATTCTTTCAATTAAACCATAAACTTTGAAAAACAACCAATTTCATAAATTCATTTTTCCATTAAATATGAAACATTTATAATGTGAAAATAATGATTTATTTAAAAAGAATAAAAATAATTAATTTCATAAAGTCATTTTTCCATTAAATATAAAACCTTTATAATGTAAAAATAATGATTTATTTAAAATATATTTTTCAATAATTTGAGCTTAAAAGATTAATCATTCTTAATCTTATTTGTTATCATCAAAATCAACATTATGGAAACATATATGTTAACATATTTTACATCAAAATTCATTTTATTGATTGGTATAAAGTTCTAAAAAATTCAATTCTTTTTGTCAGTATCAATTTACATTTTATATAAAAATTTGTAACTACATCTATAGTCTTATTATTTTTAATGAGGGACATTTAAACACAAGTGGACTAGTGGAATAAGAATTTGTTCAAAGTAATTTTTTCTTTTATGCTAAGAATTTGTTCAAAGTTATAATTAAAAAAGATTTCGATATGATAATGTATGAGTTTTTACAATATGGATAATGGGTTATTGAGGACTCTTGGCCGTGTTTGGTTGACAGAAGAGGATGGGAAAAATGACGTGAATTTAAAATCCTCATTGATTTATTTTGTTTGGTTAGAAAAAGATGACCGGAAATTAATTTCCACATAAATTCAATATTTATTGTATTAACGAATTCATATTCTTCTTTGAGAACGTAGGATTTTGATTCCAAGACTTTAAAATATGCAGATTGTCATTTATAGCCTTATAACATTTCAAAATTTTCATTTTACCCTTACTTAAAATTTAAAAGATGAAACCTTAACATTTTCTATCTCACTATTTTTCTCTAACCAACAATCGCTTCTTTAATTTTCATGGCCGCTGCCATTGATTCGTCTTAAAATAAGTCGTTGCCATCGATTTATCTTATAAAATAAGCTGCCACCGTTGATTCATCATAATTTGTAGGTAAATTTTATGATTTTATAGATTTATTTACTTGTTGACATGTGGATTTTTTTTTATTTGTTGAGTTTATGATTCTGTTTAATTGCTATGAAACTTATGGCTGAGTTATTTTTATTTCCTTTATTGATTAGACTCTTGTGAAGCGAACCATCACACGCCCATCTCCACTCACTTGCATCTAAAGTTGCCTATGGCTTTTTTAGCCTTCATGTTGCACCACCTTTAAGTTTGCTTCTTGTTTTTATTTTCATTAATATTTTGCAATTGCTACTTTAATTTGATACTACTTTGCTTGGATTATTAAAAATCGCGTGTTAGATCAAATAAATAATGAAAAAAAGGATCGTATGTTGTTTCAGCACAAATTAGGTGAAATTATTGATCAATTATCTTCAGTTAGCTCATGTTTGTATGGAGTTTCTAGATTTTGAAGTTTGCACGTTCTCGTTGGAATCAAATCTCACTCACACTTGGATTGAAGAGGCTAAGGGGATTTGGGATATAGAAGATTATGTGTTAAATTTGTTGCTGAATTTATTGGGTTGAATTGTGCTATTGAATTATTATGTATATAATTGTGCATATCAAATTTGTTGGGTATTTCTTGAAATCTTTGTGTGGTGAGGGCTTTTTAGTGTCATATATTGCATGTTGATGATGTGTGGTCATCATTAGTTTTACTTTTAACCATCAATTCATGGTTTATTTTTTTAATTAGAACTTGACATTCTTGCTCACTCTGTGCTTGTTGACAAAATTCTTAAATTTATGAGTGTAATTTTTCAAGTATCATAACACTTTTGTTTTACGTGTTTTAGGTAGAACTATCTAAAAGAAGGCAAAATGTTTGACATAACAGACCTGAACACTATTAAGGTTTTATTCTACTGATTTTTTATGCTTTTAACCTTATTAATCTTGTTGAGTACATATATATGACTTGTTTTTAATTAAGACATGAATAATTCTTTGTGCAGTCGTAGACTACTTAGGCTTATCTGAAGCAGATAATATGAAAAAGAAGAAATTGATTGTACTTTTTATGCATTAGTCATATACCATGGAAGCCTTTCTTTAGTTCTTGAACTTTATAAAGAAACAAAATAAGAGAAAATCTTTAAGACATGAAACATACGTGCTTGATTCTTTCACTTAAAATAGTTGGGGGGTTAAAACCATCAAGACATTTATTAATAGATGAAAGAGTAGTTATGTTCTTACATCTAGTTGTTAACATGAATATGTTAATAATATTGATTTTGATAATAACAAATTTTAAATGGTTTTTGATAAAAATGTTGGAGTTATTCCTTAATAAACGAAAGCCTTAACAATCATTCCATTCTTATTAATAAAAGATGGACTTTCAACTTAGAAAAAGATTCTCTGCAAAATCTGGTTTAAAATGTGATTCTGGAAATAAATGGTGAACCGTTTTCTTTTGAACGGTTAACCGATTAGTACCAGAGAACAACATATTGCCTAAGCTCGAACGTTTATGAAAAATGGAAAACACAACTGGTTAAGACTAAATTGTTTTGTAGGTTACTGGAAACAAACGGCGAACCGTTTATTAGAAACGGTCAACCGATAATATCCAGAGAAGTCATTTCATGAAAATCCTTAATCATTTACTTTAAACGGATAACTGATGCTCATCTTGCAGGTCTTTGGAATTTAACGGCGAGAGGGTAACCCTTAACGGCACACCATTTATTTGAATTTGGCCCAACGGTAACTTTTGACCAACCTAAACGGTTAACCGTTAATGGTTAACGGTGAACTGTTTTCGAACTGACAGTTTGTAATGGCTAGTTTTTCAGCTCCAGATATAAATAAGCTCATTCAAATTCAAACAAAATTGATCACAACACGACCATTGAGCTTATATTCGAGAAGAAAATCTTTATAGAGCTTAGAACACTTTCTTGCTTCATCTATTCACATATTGGGCATCATTGTGTAATCTTATATATATTGTGAGAGGCAAAACAAATTTGAAATCTTTTGTTTTGAGTGATCGTAAGTGTTGGGATACACTTGGGTTAAAGAGATTGGGATAATCTCTTGTTGAAAGGTTATTGACACCTTGGAAGTCAAGTGTAAGTACTTGAAGCCTTGGAGGTTTTCTTAGTGGAATCCTCAAGTTTGGAAAGCTTGGAGGCATGGATGTAGGCAAGGTTGGCCGAACCACGTAAAAATCTCTGTGTTTGAATTTCCCTTCCCTTATCTTTTTATATTGTGATCAACTTAATTGTTACTGCTTTGAATTTTAGATCATATTTGCTTTAATTTTTATTTTATAAATTGAATAATTTTTAGAATCCTAATTCACCCCCCCTCTTGGGTTGTATACATGTATTTCAATTGGTATCAAAGCCTTGTTCTCTTATTAGAACTTAATCGTCTAGAGTAAAAGATCCATGGCAACCCTAAATGACTCAACCTTTAGAGAAGGGCAATCCACAACTAGACCACCATTCTTTGACGGTAATGACTATGCATATTGGAAAACTAGAATGAGAATCTATTTGCAAGTTTTAGATTATGAAATTTGGGAAGTTGTATGTGATGGTCCGTTTTTGCCCCTAACTAATAATGAATTTGGGGAAGATATTTCAAAACCCTCAAAGGAATGAAATGAATTGGAAAAGAGAAAAACTTCTCTAAATTCCAAAGCTATGAATGCTTTATTTTGCGCTCTTGATAAGAAAGAATTTCATTGAGTATCTAGTTGTGAAAGTGCTACTGAAATTTGGCACAAATTTGAAGTAGTTTATAAAGGCACAAATCAAGTGAAAGAGTCGAAAATTAGTAGATACACTCGACAATATGAGTTGTTCCAAATGGAACAAAATGAGAATGTGTACTCTATGTATACGAGATTTACGGACATAGTAAACACTCTAGGAGCCCTAGGAAAGACCTTCTCAAATAGCGAAAAAGTTAAGAAAATCATTAGGTCACTTCCGAAAGAATGGAGACTGAAAAGAACCGTTATTGAAGAGGCCAAAGATTTAAATACTTTACCTTTTGATAATTTAATTGGTTCTCTCATTTCATACGAAGAAGATTTAGCTGCAAAAAAAGGGCATGAAGAGAAGAAGAAAAGTATTGCTCTCAAAGCTTCAAAATATGAGAGTGATGGGGAGAGTGAACCAGATGATGAAGAGCTAGCCATGCTAGCAAGGAGGTTCAGAAAATTCTTCAAGAAAGCCGAAGAGCGAAGAAATTTCAGAAACTTCAAGAACTATAGAGAGAAGTAGGAGGCAATCACATGCTATGAATGCAAGAAGCCTGGCCATATAAGATTGGAGTGCCCACTCATTAACAAACTCAAAAAGAAAGCAATGGTTGCAACTTGGGATGATAGTGAGGAAGAATCAAGTGATGAAGAAGGATCGCAAGAAGTATCAAACCTAGCACTCATAGCAATAGGAGAGGATGATGATCTCAATGAGGTAAGTGATCCCACCTATGATGAATTGTATGATGCTTTTATAGATTTGCATAATGAGTTGATGAAGATTGGTAAAAATAATGTATGTCTTAAAAAGGAAATGGCAAATCTTAAAAATGAAAATGAATTTCTAAATGCAAGAATTGTATGCCTAGAAGTAGGGAACAAAACTTTGCTTAATGAAATTGCATTATCAAAAGAGAAACCTAGCATCTTACATGAGCATTTAGAATCACACATAGATGAGTTGAAAAATGAGAACGAAATGCTCAAGAAAAAGAGCAATGAGTTGAATGAGATTGTTTTGAAATTTACAAATGGGCAAAAGATGTTGGATAAAATGCGTAACTCGCAAAAATGTGTTTTTGATAAAGGAGAACTTGGGTATAAGCCCAACTTGAAGCAAAAATATTATAAGAATTATTTTGTTAAAGATACATTCACTAGTGATCATAAGATTATTTGCCATTATTGTAATCAAAATGGTCACATGAAATATAGATGTCCCATGAAAAGGAATGCATACATTGGTGTCAAATGTATTTGGGTTCCAAAAGGAACCATTGCTAACTCTCAAGGACCCACAAAACTTTGGGTACCTAAAATTTGAGATTTTCTTTGTAGGGCTTAAAGAAGAAGAAAAATAAATGGTACTTGGACAGCGGTTGTTCAAGGCACATGATCGGAAATTATGCATGGTTCTCAAGCTTCACCAAAATTGAAAATGGTTGAGACGTATCGTTTGGAGACAACTAAAAAGGAAAAATTCTTGGAATTAGAGATGTTGGTAAAGTTTCCTCAACTCTAATTGAGAATGTATATTTGGTTGAGAACTTGAAACACAACTTAATTAACATTAGTCAATTATGTAACAGAGGTTATAAAGTTATCTTTGATAAATTTAGTTGTGTTATTGAGAACTCATGTGATGGCAAAATCTTATTTGTTGGTAATAGATGTGGAAATGTTTATATCATTGACATAGAATGTGCATCTACCCTTGATAAATATGTTTCCGCATTACATGATGATAGTTGGCTATAGCATAGAAGGTTAGGACATGCTAGTATGGATTTGATTTCGAAAATTTCGAAAAATGATTTAGTTAAAGGTTTTCTGAAAATTGGTTTTTAAAAGGATAAGATTTGTGAAGCTTGTCAATTTGGAAAACAAATCAAAACTTCTTTAAAAAATAAAAGCCATATTTCTACTTCAAAACCATTTGAACTCCTTCACATAGATCTATTTAGGCCATCTAGATATGCTAGTTTGAATGACAAATATTATGCATTTGTGATAGTGGATGATTATTCTAAATATACATGGATACTATTCTTAGCCAATAAGGATGATACTCTTGATGCTTTTAAAGTACTTTATAAGAAATTACAAAATGAAAAAGGGCATGGTATTATATGCATTAGGAGTGATCATGGAGGAGAATTTGAAAATCATGCATTTGAGAATTTTTACAATAATCTTGGCATTGAGCATCAATTTTCATCACCTAAGACTCCACAAAAAAATGGAGTTGTTGAGAGAAATAATAGGTCTACTCAAGAAATAGTTAGAACCATGTTAAATGAAAATGCATTACCTAAATATTTTTGGGCCGAAACCGTTAACACTGCTTGCTATGTTTTAAATCGGGTGTTGATTAGACCTCATCTCAACAAAACTCCCTATGAGCTTTGAAAAGATAGAAAACCCAACATTAGTTATTTCAAAGTTTTTGGATGCAAATATTTTTTTAAACACAAAAGATAATCTTGGTAAATTTGATCCAAAATCTGATGTTGGCATCTTTCTTGGGTATTCAAACTCAAGTAAAACTTATAGAATTTATAATAAAAGAACTTTAGTTGTGGAAGAATCCATGCATGTTACATTTGATGAGTCTATCCCCTCCTCTGCGGAGAAAGGAGTTGCTAATGATGATGCAGATGGAGAGTTACAAGAAGAATCATTAAAAGAGATTCAAGAGAATGCATCACAAGAAAATCAAGAGAATAGACAAGAAGAACAAAGAAATACGGAGCTGGAGCAACCAGAAGGTATTTCCCAAACACTCCAAGGAGTGGAGGTATGTCTCTTCTCACCCTAAAGATGTAATTTTAGGAGATCCCTCACGAGGTGTTACAACTAGATCATCACTTAGAAATACTTGTGAGCATAATGCATTCATTTCTCAAATTGAACCCAAATCCTTTGCAGATGCGGAAAATGATGAATATTATATTATGACAATGCAAGAGGAGTTAAATCAATTTGAAAGAAACAATGTGTGGAAATTAGTTCCTAAACCAAAACATCAATCTATCATAGGTACAAAATGGATCTTTAGAAATAAGATGGATGAATTCAGTGTGGTTGTAAGAAATAAAGCTAGATTAATGGCTCAAGGTTACAATCAATTCATTCTTCTTGATTGTAACCCGTTGCTAGACTAGAATCAATTAGAATGTTGTTGGCATTTGCATGTCATAGAGATTTCATCTTGTTTCAAATGGATGTGAAAAGTGGTTTCTTAAATGGATATATCATGGAAGAAGTGTTTGTAAAACAACCCCCTAGTTTTGAAAATAAAAAATTTCCAAATCATGTTTATAAGTTGCTTAAAGCCTTGTATGGAGTAAAACAAGCACCTAGAGTATGGTATGATAGACTTAAAAATTTCTTGTTAGAAAATAATTTTTCTATGGGTAAAGCAGATACTACTCTATTTGTTAAGCATAAGAACCAAGACATACTTATTGTTCAAATTTATGTTGATGATATTATTTTTGGTTCTACTAATAAGTTGTTGTGTAAAGAATTTTCATCGTGTATGAGCAAAGAATTTGAGATGAGTATGATGGGAGAGTTGAAGTACATCTTTGGACTTCAAATTAAACAAAACGAGGAATGAATTTTCATAAATCAAGCCAAGTACGTAAAAGATCTACTCAAACGATTCGGCATTGATGACTCAAAGACCAAAAATACACCAATGAGCACAACAACCAAGTTAGACAAAGATGAAAAAGGCAAAGAAGTGGATATCAAAATGTATCGAGGTATGATCGGATCTCTACTTTATTTGACTGCAAGTAGACCCGATATCATGTTTAATGTATGTTTGTGTGCAAGATTTCAATCATGTCCCAAGAAATCCCATTTGCTTACTGTTAAAAGAATTTTTCGTTATTTGAGTGGAACCATAGATATTGGCCTTTGGTATCCTAGGGGAACTCATATAGATTTAACATGTTATTCGGATGCGGACTTTGCCGGTTATAAAGTGGATAGGAAAAGCACTAGTGGAACTTGCTATATTCTAGGACACTCACTTGTTTCATGGTTTAGTAAGAAACAAAATTCTGTTGCACTTTCAATTATCGAGGCTGAATATATAGCTGCCGGAAGTTGTTGTGCACTAGCACTTTGGATGAAACAAACTCTTAGAGATTATGGCATTAATCTTGAACAAATTCCTATTAAGTGCGATAATACTAGTGCTATAAATCTTTCAAAGAATCTCATTCAACACTCTAGAACCAAGCCTATAGAAATTAGATATCATTTCTTGAGAGATCATGTTTAAAAGGGAGATATTGCATTAGAGTTTATTTCTATGGAAAAACAACTTGCCGATATTTTCACAAAACCACTTTGCGAAGAACAATTTTCAAAAATTCGGCATTAACTTGGGATGATGAAATTTTCGCATTAACGTCTTTATTCATGCTATTGAGTGTACTGAATTGATTGACTTAGTTGTGATCTAATATTTATGAAATGCTTGAGCTTGATAGTCAAATGATGAATTTGCCTTGTTAATTCTTGATTATATAAATTAATTGGTTGAAAACATGTTCATGAATCATGCATTAAAATGGCTCATAAAATACTTTCAGAGCAATTAAATGATCTTGGAATATATTATTTGCTGGCCAAAAATTAAAACAAATGTGCGAAATTACAGATAAAATAAACGGATAACCGTTTCTAATAAACGGTGAACCGTTTTATTCCAGAAATGAGATTATGTGTCTATCTTTTTACTCTTTCACTGTTTGCTACAATCGGTGAACCGCTTAAAAATAGAGAGTCCTCTAATAGTTACTCCTTAACCGTTAAGCGCTTAAGCTTTCACTGTTGCCTATTCTTTAGCCTCTGGAAGTTACCCGTTAACCGTTTAAATAAACGGTTAATTGTTTTCGCGATTATAAAATTGTTCCAAGCTTTTTCCTTCTCCTTCTCCAGTTGCCCTTTCACCGTTTCGATCATTGTTGCGCAGTCGAAGGTTTCTCTGCCCTCAAACATTCATTTTTCTTGCTTTTCTTGCCAAATCAAACCCTTAACATCATTTATCATCACCTTTAGAACACTTTCACCGATTCAAAACTCCTAATTAAGCCCAAAATTGAAAAATCCCAAATCTAAACCCTAACTGCAACGGGTCGGGTTTCTTCATTTTTAAGCCGATTCTTCCCCTTCTTCAACCAAATTGAGCATCCAGCTTACATCCTCTATTCACTCATAAGCAAATCATCAATTCATTTTCTTCTCATCACATCTCTCCCGCATTTTTCACACTCCATTGTGTTTCTCCATGGCTGCACCCCCTCAGAGAAATCCCAGCCGTAAATTTGTGCCTCCAAGGAATCCTATATCACCACGGGAATTCACTGAATTTACAAGCATTCACTTCCCCACGCCTTCCTTGGCCAAGCGGTTCGAAGATCGCTTCGATGGTCGAAAGGTACTTGACTCCTTCTTTATTGATATTGATGATTTCTGTAACTTAATTGTATGTGGTAGAAGCATCCGGGATATGCTTCAGCCTTGGGAGGCTGCCATTGACCTTGATGACCGAGTTTATCCAAATTTAGTGCGAGTCTTTTATTCGAACATGGAAATCTCCGATACTCGCCCAAATAGGATAGTTACTCAAGTCGGCCGTGTGCCAATAGAGTTTGATAATGTGGACCTAGCTGACTTTCTTGGTATCTCTAGTGAGGGGCATGATATATACACCTCTCGAAAAGCCCTTTTCTTTGACAGTTTTTGTCATACTGATGGCGTTCGTAATATATGTCGTCATCGAGACTTGTCTGATGAGATTTGTTTGCTACCTTTTCGGTCTCAACTTTTACCTCTCCAAGTTCGTATTCTTCACACTATTTTACAGCACATAGTAACCCCTAAGAAGGGTCACTCAGATGAGGTTACGAGATTGGACGTTGGCCTACTAGATAGCCTACTTTCAGACCGTCCTATTAACCTCGGGTATGTTATTGTGCGGCATATGTTGAGTACTCTAGCGGTCAATCATCGCTTGCTTCCTTATGGCAGTATCATTACTAAGATACTGCGACGCTTTGAGGTGCCTCTTCTAAATACTAGACATATGGAGACTAGACAGATTGGTCCCAAGGCCATGACTAGTATCGATTTTTCTTGGAAGAATGGAGAGTGGTTAAAGACAAGCAACTCCAAAAACTGGGATACCTTGATTGCTCCAAAGGACGATCGGATGCTCAATGATATCTATCCTCCCGATCGGCTTCCTAACTTTAGATTAGGAGCTCATCCTCATCCTCCACGTCGCCGTTTTGTCCCTTGGCCTCTAGCTGACTGTAACTCTGAGGAGCATGCGATGGATGCTGACATTCCCTCCTCTTCCGAGCCGCCTCCTACTCCTGCGCCATCTGCTGTTCCTGAGCAGCCATCTACCTCTATGCCGCCTTCAACTCCAGTTCAGCCCCCTACTTCAGACGCTGTGCAGCAGTTGATTACTGATGTTCACTAGATTTCGGCTATGACCCGGGGAGCACATCTTCTCCACCTCCATAGTTTCTGGGTTCTGTTTTCGCACATACATTTCATAGTTTGGCTGCTTGCGTGTTGCCATTTATATTTTTATATACACTGTTGCCATTTGATGATATATGTTTTTGATGTTCTTGCTGATTGGATGACTTGGTAATTGGTTGATGCAATTTGTGGTTTATTGGATATTGAAGTGTTGGTTTCTTTGTTCATGGCGTTGTTGGTTTGTTGAAAGATGAAGTTGGTGTTAATCTATTTTGGAAGTGTTTTAATCTCATTTTGTATTAGTGGTTTTGCTCATTTTTAAGCGGAAACTCTGCCAAAATTTTCACTCGCCAAAACTGGGTAACTTCTTTAACAGATTTGCGTTTTTCCTATTCTCTCTTCTTTTTTATGATGAAGGGGGAGATAATTATGGTATTTAAAATGGGGAGATTTAGAATGAATTTAAAAATGTTTTCTTAAGCAAAAATCTTTTTATTGAACATTTCTTAATTTGGCGATACATTTAGGGGGAGCACATATTAAGGGGGAGCTAAACATTGAATGAAATTTGTCATCATCAAAAAGGGGGAGATTGTTAACATGAATATGTTAATAATATTGATTTTGATGATAAAAAATTTTAAATGATTTTTGATAAAAATGTTGGAGCTATTCCTTAATAAACGAAAGCCTTAACAATCATTCTATTCTTATTCATAAAAGATGGACTTTCAACTTAGAAAAAGATTCTCTACAAAATCTGGTTTAAAATGTGATTCTGGAAATAAACGGTGAACCGTTTTCTTTTAAACGGTTAACCGATTAGTACAAGAGAACAATATATTGCCTACGCTCGAACCGTTTATGAAAAACGAAAAACACAACCGGTTAAGACTAAATTGTTTTGTAGGTTACTAGAAACAAACAACGAATCGTTCATTACAAATGGTCAACCGATAATATCCAGAGAAGTCATTTCATGAAAATCCTTAACCGTTTACTTTAAACGGATAACTGATGTTCATCTTGCAGGTCTCTGGAATTTAACGGCGAGAGGGTAACCCTTAACGGCACACCGTTTATTTGAATTTGGCTCAACGGTAACTTTTGACCAACCTAAACGGTTAACCGTTAATGGTTAATGGTGAACCGTTTTCGGACCGACAGTTTGTAACGGCTAGTTTTTCAACTCCATATATAAATAAGCTCATTCAAATTCAAAGAAGATTGATCACAACATGACCATTGAGCTTATATTCGAGAAGAAAATCTTCATAGAGCTTAGAACACTTTCTTGCTTCATCTATTCACATATTGAGCATCATTGTGTAATCTTATTATCTTGTGAGAGGCAAAACAAATTTAAAATCTTTTGTTTTGAGTGATCGTAAGTGTTGGGATACACTTGGGTTAAAGAGATTAGCGATAATCTCTTGTTGTAAAGGTTATTGATACCTTGAAAGTCAAGTGTAAGTACTTGAAGTCTTGGAGGCTTGCTTAGTGAATCCTCAAGCCTGGAAAGCTTGGAGGCGTGGATGTAGGTAAGGTTGGCCGAAACACGTAAAAATCTCTATGTTTGAATTTCTCTTCCCTTATCTTTTTATATTGTGATCAACTTAATTGTTACTGCTTTGAACTTGGATCATATTTGCTTTAATTTGTATTCTATAAATTGAATAATTTTTAGAATCTCAATTCACCCCCCTCTTGGGTTGCATACATGTATTTCACTAGTAGTATATCATGTAAAAAATAGAGCTGATTAAATTTAAATTTATGAGATCGGGACATTCAATTAGCAAGTACTTTCATGATGTTTTATATTCTATCCTACGGCTTCATAGAGAATTATTGAAACAACCTGATCCAAGTTTTGAAAACTCTACTGATGAGAGATGAAAATGGTTTAAAGTACTTTTCTTAGCCATATTATTATGATTATATATTAGTATTATATCGATAATATGGTGGTCACTAATGATTATTATGTTTTCCTATATTGATGATAGAATTGCTTAGAAGCACTAGATGGTACATAAATTAGGGTGAGGGTGCCTGCGTATGCTCCTAAGACATGCAATTCATTTATATTTTAACTGGTTGGGAAGGTCATCACCTGATGCTAGAGTCCTTTGTGATGTATATGTAAAACAAGTGGTTTGGAAGTCCCAAATGGTAAATGTCGAGGATTTTCTTGCACCTTATCGTAGACAACGGTAACACCTTAATGACTGGAGGGAAAACTATCAACTAACAAACGCACAAGAGCTTTTTAACATGAAGCATTCAACTGCTAGGAATGTCATTAAGAGGTGTTTTGGTGTACTTAAAAATTGATGGGCAATTCTAAAAAGTCCTTCATTATATCTTATCAAGACACATAATAGGATTATTATAGCATGTTTTACTGTACAATTTCATTAGGAAGGAGATGCCATGTGGAATCACTCGAATGTACCATAATAACTAGTATAGAAACCTCACTGCATGGAGGACAAATTTAGCATTAGAGATGTATAATCAATGGAGAGCAAGTTGGCAAAACACATGAGAACTCCTTCAAAAAAAATTTGTTATGTTTTTTGTTATTCCATTTTCTGGATTGTAAAATGTAATATTCATGTTTCGACTTTGGGAATTTATTTAATCCATTCCATTGTTAACTTTATTTCTTTGAAATTTATTGTTTTTGTAGCTATATGTAACTTGCTTACTGGGGCTTGTTCCTTTTAACTTAATGATAAAAATCTTCTAGATTTATAGTTAAAGCTGAGCTTAAATAACTTTATATAATGTATGTATTGCCTAGTTGAAAGGGTGATTATACTGCATAACTAAGACTCAGATAGTCTTATTTAACCACCAGTCTTTCTCCAGATTATGCATTATGTTGTAGTATAATTTTTATATTGTTATCTCTTTTGGTGTATAGTTATTTTATTGGTCTAGTTCTTGTGAAGAAAGATTTGGCAAAGGCTAATGGTTTTAAATTATCTTCTTGTGTGCATGCTTTGCTTCCTACTCTCCAGATTTCTAACTAATGTCTAATTTTTGTTCAATAACTAAATAAAATGACAATCACCACAAGCTCCAAAATCAAGAAAAAGGAGAACTTAAGATTCAAAAGATAGTGGAGAGTTATTTAAAGAGCTAACAACTCTTTTTGTTACTGAAATGAAAGAAACTTCTAGTTACTTGAGTTGAGCTTTAGGGCAAGATATTAATAACAAACAAGTAGGATTGAGTGATGATTTGAAAAAGATTGGTAGTCTTACAATGGTAGAATACCTTAAAGCCACTTTAATTGCTCATGATAATGCAGCACTCAATGTTTTATATAATCTTTGTGATGAGCAACAAGAAGCATAGGTTAAACTTTTAGGCTTATTATTGTTTTGATAACTTATGTTAGGTCTATTGTTGTTTTGATGCACTCATTTTAAAGCTTACTATTGTTTATGGAATTTATAACTCATTTTAGACTTATTGTTTTGATATACTTATTTTCTGCATATTGTTATTTTATTTTTTTATTGTCAAAATTTAAAGGTATTTAAAATTTATAAGGTTATGCGATATATATATCGTAAATTGTTTTAGGACATTCTGACATTAAAAAAAATGGTTTATAAGTTGAGAAAAGCTTAGTATTGACATTAAATTATATTTAATTACTAATACCAATAGTTTAGTATTTAAAGTAAAGGGAAAAATTGTTCAAAAATAAAAATTGTAATTCCTTTCCCCATGAAACTTTATGTTGAATTAAACAATAAAATTTAATTTCCCTATTCCCCTCCTCCCTTTTCTTCTCCCTTCTCTTCCATTTCTCTCCTATCCTCTCCTCTCATTTCTTCAAACCAAACATCACCTTAGATTTAAATAGATAAAAATTAACTAATTAGAGAATAACAGGTAAATTTTAGGTTGCAAGTAAATGTAGATTTTTTTAGTTAATTGATAACTAAAAAGTTTTATTATGCTGGGATAAAAATCCAACAATTATTAATGGGATCATTGGATTTAAATATTAGAAGCTTCACCCTTATTTTAATTTTAATAAATAAATAATTATGTACCTAGTAATTTGTAAGTTGTGGTATTTCTTCACGCTTTAAATTATTTTTTATCTAATCAATTCATAAATATTTTTAAGTCACCAAAAAAAAGATATAAATAGTTTGAAATTAAAATTATTATGTACTATCTATAATTTTACAATTTTCCTTTTACATATATATATATATATATATATATATATATATATATATATAACATTATTGAAATAATGTAATTTCAATAATACTTTATATAAAGATATTTCATAAGATCTTATAATAATTTATCATATGAATTTAATTATAAAACTAGTAATACTTAAACAATAATGATCATAGAAGGCATTGTAATGAATTATTTGATGATTTGATATATACTTTTAGAGTTAGATGATTTTAACTTGTATTTTTAACCAAAAATGTAAACTATTAATTTTATGCAATTAAATGGTGGATGATATAATATCTAAAATATTGCCTTGACTTTTAATATCAACCATTAGATTGTGAAAGATTAACGGCTCAAATTTTGTATCAAAATTTAAGTTCAAATATAGTAAACCATGTTTTTATAATGAAATATAAAAATATATAAAGAATTTGTTTTCTTATTCATTCTTTCCTATGTAAATATTATTGGTGGTAATATTTTTTGTACTATCACCATTAATTATCATAAAATTTTACAATTACAATTAACATATATCAAAAAATAATCTTTCGTGATTCATAAATTAAAGCTAATTAGGAATATACGTAAATTTTTGTGAAATTAACAAAGTGATATTTGAAAATAAAATGAAAATATGTAAGCTTGTGAAGCTTAAATTTTATAAGGTTTGGATAATTTTCTACCATGTAACAATATTGATTTAACATAAACCATAATTTCATGGAATAGGTATGCTAAAATGGGTGTTAAAAATAATATGTACTTTATGATCAATTATACAATGTTCCTTAATTGTGTATAAATAACGACTGCTTTAAATGCAATGTTAGATTTTATTAAAACATGGGTAGTCAGGTATTTTTTTAGGTTACAAACAATATCACCCATGAATTTATTGATACAATTTATAACATTCACTTAAATATATTTACTTAATTTTGTCATTTATTGGTGTTACATCATATATAAATTTTATAATTGTAACTTATTTATTTAATTTGTTTTAGATAACTATTAGATATTATATCTTAAACTTAATAGTAATAGATTTTGAAATATTTATGTTAAAAAAAATTTCACATGACAAATTTAAAGGAAGGCTTAAAAGTAATTTTCAAATAAAAACATGCTATTTAAGTTAAATTGTTTAAAAATCTATAAGTGTGTCAGCATTTAATGCATTCTTGAGTTGATTTGGGGACTATGAAACCCTTAAGCTTCTGCTAGTTCCACATCAACATTATCTCCAAAAGTCGTAATTTGATTGGTCTGTTGGATATTCTCCCCAGAGATGGCCAATGGGCCAGGCCAGCAAAGGTAAGCCCATGCGTACTCATGCTCGTCCCATGTCGTGCTCACTATGTGTTCGGTATTATGCCTAATGTCTTTTGGTTGTGTGGAATTTAGATTTCCTCACTCTTGCGAGAGAAGACCGAATTTCTCTAACTTACAGAAACTGGATTCCCATCAGAATTTGACTTCCCATCCAATGTTGCCAACCGAATAGTGGAAATCATAGAAGGAATCCAAATGCTCTCCTCTCCCGTGTGGTTTGTTGTCAACCGAACACAGCCTTAATCTATTTAAGGGTAAAATAATTATTTTTTAATGTCAAAGTGGTTGACTGATATAAGATTAAAAATAAAGATGATGTAAAGAATATATCAAAATATTGTGGTAATTAGATGTACAGATGAAAAAACAAAGGTGATGCAAAAATAATTTTCCTAGAGTAAATAAATATAAAAACTATATTATATTATTAATATATAAATGTATAATATAAAATATTAATTATTAATAATTAATTTAATAAAATTAATAATAAAATAATATAAAATTTAATATTAATATAAAATTAATACGGTATAGTGTAATATTAGACACTATACAATATTATTATACTATAATGTTAATGCAATGCAATATAATATAATACACGTACATTAAATAATGTAATACAATGTAATGCAATATTATGGGTCAATTGCACCCTTAACTATTTGAGTGATGACGGTCCGAGAGAGATGCAGGAAAGGTGAAGACGACCGTGGTATGATTAACCATTGGCCAAAAGTTTAGGGTGTTAAAATAAAAATTAACCAACTACCATGTATTTAAAAGAATACTTAGAAACTAAAAATTTTAGAATTCAATCATTTTTATCAAGAATAAATTATAGATTATTATTACTTTATATATCTAAAGAAAAAGACATGGATAGTTCTTAAGAAACATAAAGCTAAAAAAATTTTGAACTATTACTAAAATTAAAAATAACCTTTTAAACTAGCTTTCTTTTATATTATTCTTTATTTATTTTTCTACGATTTTCTTGAGCTACATTTACAAATTTTAAAAACTAAAATGAATCCCTTAAATTTAAAAGATAATGTTGGTATTTAATAGGTAAATTACCATATTGTATGTACAAATACATATTCAATTTTCTAAAGAATTAAAATGTTAATTAGCCATATTTTTAATACATATTCAATTTATTTATTACATATTAAATGCATATTATATAACGAAAATATATCTTTCACACTTGCAGACTTTTTATGTGTTTAAAAATTTGTTATGAGATTATATTATTGTTCCTGCACCGCTAGTCATTAAATATGAGATTATATTATTGTGGTCAAACTAGATCAATGAATCAAAATTTAAAAATTTAAATAATATGAATTTACATAAGTAAATGTTTAAAAACTTTTATGGTTTTTTAATAAGCAATAAGAACTGCAGAGTTAGTAAGGAATTAAACACATCTCAGCCGTTGAAAAATTTAGTCATTAAATCCATTGGTTGAATCAGCAAAAGGACAAAGTTGGAGTACCTTCTAACTGTTGCAGGGTAGCTGGACATTAGAAGTAACTACTTATCCATACCAAACCAAAACGAAAACCCCTCAAAACGCGACACGACATTCGCAAGGCTTCCTCGCTTCTCGTGTTCGGCAATGGCTTCTTCAGTGGTGAAGGAAACTCTGGGCACTCTTAACAAGGACTCCTATGTTAATCTTCTTTCAAAGCTAATTGGAGAGTCCAGATATGTGCAAAATAACCCACCTGAGTTGATCCCTCAGGAGGATAGGGTGGTCAAGCATGTATTGGATGCTCTCCTTCCCTTGAGCACCAAAACTGGAGGAGGACCTTTGGTTATTAATCATGTCACATATTTTACGGGCAGAGGAAATCTTATTGTGGAGTATCCTGGAACTGAGCCTGGAAAGATCTTGTCATTTGTTGGCATGCATATGGATGTTGTCACCGCTAATCCTAATGAATGGGTTTGCTTGTCTTTCTTGATGCTTTTGTTTGAATTGAATTGGGTTTATAAGTTCAGATTTTGGCACTATGATGGTTTAACTCTTATCTATATGTCTCATAAATGAATTCCTCTTGCATTTATCTTTTGTGGGTTTGATCTGGATTGACTTAACGTTGAAATTAAAATAATATGTCGTCTGAAGTTACTCCCAGTATGTTGCCAGACATGAATTTAGTTAGGAAAATGGGATTAGGATTTACCTTTTGTTGTACTATTTTGAATTGAATTCTCTTCCTGCTGTGCTGGTTCCAAGCACTTTTACATTAACTTCATCAAAGCAGTACATGTTAGCATCGTAGCAATTAGTTCCAGGCGCAGGTCATGTGCACCTATAGATACTAGAAGCTTCTTGTTGAAATCATGGCTGCCGGCTATTTTCATTGGAAGGCTTTGTGAGAAATGTTATGGGAAGTGTGTAACTTTTGACTCCTAGGCGTCCTTGTACCCTTGAGTGAATTTGTGATCAATGCAACTATGGGTCCTTTCAGGTTTGATGTTTTATCAGTGGGATTTCCCATTCATACTACTACTAAAAAGAGTGTACACAGAAAGAGAATGGTGGAGATTAGGGATGACTGCCTCAATTTTGTTAATTTGTGGAGCTTCTGTAGCAGTTGCCGATTATTAGACTTAATGCACAATACTTGGTGATGACAGATTTTAAAACTTTGAAATGCTAAGTTTGTGTTGGGCCATAACCTCAATCGCACTTGTCATTCCCAGTGATGTCAGTATGATAGTGACTATTCTTTTAAGGTCTGTTGATTGTTGAAGCAGAGTTGTATTTGCACATCTTTATAATGGAAACACCTGCTTAAATATTCACTTTTGTTGCTGAAGAAGAAAATTGGATTGAATTAAATTAATCACCTGCTTAAGTTGCTTAAACTCTATGTAAGTTCTCGTAGGCATTTTTTGATTTCTGGCAATGATTTTTTCTTTGAGTTCATTTGGTTTTGTCTTTACATTTTTTCTCAGTTATTGAATTGGTTTCAATAACTGGCAATTGGTAAGTTTGTGTAGTTGCAATCTAGAGTTTTTGACTTTGTGTAATAGTCAGTGGATTTTTTCTGAGTTAGTGTTAGTTAGTTATATGTCAGTGCAATGGGGTGGATCACTATGCTTTTCTTGTCTTCATTTATATTTTTAAATTGTTCTCAATTTAAACATATTAATTTCTTTTGGATAGTTTGAACTTCAGTATGGGAACTGTAATGTTGTCACATAATCATGATATATAATGGGATGAAGTATGAACATGATTGTAATGTGTTGTATGGTATTGCATTTGCAGGAATTTGATCCTTTTTCATTGAGCATTGACGGGGAAAAACTTCGTGGCCGTGGCACAACTGATTGTTTGGGACATGTTGCCCTTGTGACTGAACTAATGAGGAAGTTGGGGGAGACAAAACTCAAATTGAAGTCAACTGTGATTGCCGTCTTCATTGCTAGTGAAGAGAACTCTGCCATAACAGGGGTTGGCGTGGATGCACTTGTGAAAGATGGGCTACTAAATAAGCTGAAGGGAGGTCCTCTGTAAGTAGTTGGCCTTTTTGATATAGTAGAAAAAGCAATATACATGATGTATATCTATGACAGGTTTTGGAGTTTGATAAATTTGTTGTTTTCTTGTTAGGATAAGAAACCAAAGCTTGATTGTTTCATGTAATTTTCTGTCCCCAGTTACTGGATTGACACAGCAGATAAACAACCTTGCATTGGTACTGGTGGTATGATACCTTGGAAACTTCATGTGACTGGAAAGCTTTTTCACAGTGGTTTACCTCATAAGGTATAATCTTAAATCCTCTTTTCAGATTTTCTTCTCACAGGTTTCTATTAGAGGAAGTTCAATAATTTCTTCCACGAAATTATAAATCATTTCATTAGACTTGCTTGGTGGTTTTGGTTTTTGTTATAAGCATCAGCTTGTGAGTTATTTTCATAGAGCGCTTCACCCTGTAGTGCTTATGTTATTAGTGGTTTTAAATAAAGCACAAGTGTTTTGGCAATCAATTGTGAAAAGCTTTTTAATTTGCTTTTAATACAATGTATGATTGTTTTCTTTGTAATTCTTTTATTTTTTGTTAAATTTTCCATAATCATATATTTTAGTTAATACAAAAAATTGTAAGTGCAAATCCCAACAGCACCGTTGACAGCGTTGACCATCATTATATGTTGTGAATACTGGTCAATGCAGTCAATGGTGGTAAATGCTAGTCAACTTTGGTCAATGGCTTCTGACGGTACTTGACTGTCTCTGGTAAAACTTTCAATTTCTAAAATAGAACATAAAGAAAATAGAAAATATAAGAATTATAAATTATCAATTTACAGAAATTACAATTTATATTTTTTAGAAGTATTTTAGAAAGCATTTACTTATTTTAATTTTTATATTTTCAAGTGCTGCTCTGTTCTCCACGACAAAGCACTCAATGTGCTTTATGAAATGCAATGCAACTTTCCTTAATAAGCACTACAAGTGCTACTAACTATTCTCAAGTGTATTTCTTTTTCTTCCCAAATGCCTGAATAAGTGTTCACGAACCGTGGGATGTTGCTTATGACGAATAGGCATGACAAAAACAAATAAATATTACAGTAGTTGGGAAGCACTTTCCTTCTTGGGGATGTGTACATAAAATTGACTGAAAAGACATTTGGGAAAAATTTATCTTGAAACATATTAATACGTACTAGTTGGTTCAATTTGTGAAGAATTGAGGACCCCAATTGCATCAGGTATGTTGTGGGGTTTGGTTTAGATTTATGTTACATGTAATTTTTCACAAAATTGACGTTCCAATATTAATTTAGAGTTTTTTGCTCAAGTTTGAGGACAGTTCTTGTCTTGTGCTCTCATCGTTTGCTAGATTCTTATGGACTGTTATGTTTCAAGATAAAGGTGTAACACTTTATAAGCATCATACTGAAAATGATACTGTTTAGCTGGTTCAGTCACATTAATACGAGGCATAGTGTTAACGTGTGTTATAGTTGTGTGATATATAAATAAAGTTAATTCATAGGAGGAGATATTATATGCTAAGAAAATTTGCATCACAATATAAAATCTGAAATGACAAGCTGAAGTTTATATGCTAACCTTATGTTGTCATTGAATATCACCAGGCAATAAATCCTTTGGAGCTAGCCATGGAAGCACTTAAAGTAATCCAGACACGGTTTTACAAAGACTTTCCACCTCATCCGAAGGAGCAGGTCTATGGATTTGAAACACCATCAACAATGAAACCAACCCAATGGAGTTGTAAGTTTTGATCTAATGTTCTAAATTATTTTGAAAAGGAAGCTGTACTTTTATTTCTGAATAAGCTTGTTTGTCTCAGATCCTGGAGGCGGGATCAATCAGATTCCTGGTGAATGTACAGTTTCAGGGGATGTCAGGTCATAATTTTTCTGTCAGATTTCTTATAGTCTAAAACAAAATGATGTAAATTATGTCTCACTTTGAATCTTTTCTATTCTTATCTCTTCGTGCAGGTTAACTCCATTCTACAAGTCAGTACCCTCCTGTTCTTGCATTTTTGTATTTTGTTTTTCAAGTTATTTACTTCTGAAAAACCTAAAAAATTTTGTTTGTACACAATTAACCAGTTGGTTGTTTCTCACATTCAATGTTTTGATGCTCTGTTGCAGTGTGACTGATGTGATGAAGAAACTACAAGAATATGTGGATGACATAAACGAGAACATAGAGAAGCTGGATACACGAGGTCCAGTTTCAAAATATGTTCTACCTGATGAAAACATCAGGGGAAGGTATGTCCCTCTCTTCATTACCTCACCTTAGGCAGGGATGATTTTCTTTAAGGTGGCTAAGACATAAAATAAAATTTGGGAGATTGAAATGTATATTCTATTTGAGCATATATAAATTTATCTCTAACCTGTTTTCTGTATTAAATAAGAGTTTAGCTGCAGTTATATCCAGACTTCAGATGACCATGTTATAGAAGTTACACTTTTGGTATACTAGTTATGCTTAGTTATATATCTCCATTGTTTGTCTTCTGCTATGATACTTGAAGCGGTTTTATGGTCTTCTTTGGGCAGCCTTACATTGACTTTTGATGAGGCGACTAATGGAGTTGCTTGTAATCTTGATTCTCGTGGCTTTCATGTCTTGTGTAAGGCAACTGAAGAGGTAGTTGGGCATGTAAATCCTTACTCAATCACAGGGACGTTGCCTCTCATTCGAGAGCTTCAAGTGAGATATATGTTATTTTCTATGTCTGACCTTCCTAGATCTGCATTTGTTTAGCTGATATCTCTTAACTTTTACTTCTTGTATTTGGTGGTAGGATGAAGGTTTTGATGTGCAAACTGCAGGCTATGGTATGCCACCACTACAATTTACAAGTTTTCATTCTGTTTATAAGACCTTAATTCAGAAAACCTGGTTGATCATAGTTTTGTTATGGTAATATGATTTTCACCTCAGCTAATAGAATTGGAGTCATAGTGGCTACACTATTCTGGATAGTCATGTTCTTTCACCTTGCTTCTCTCTAATTTCATCCTTTGAAACTTAAGACATGTTATCAGAACTTAGAGCTTGACAACAAATGAGGTGACTTGTATTGTTAGTCAGGGAGTATCGATGATATAGTGAGAAACTAATGGTTTGGAGCACTCAAAAGGATTCTGGATGGCCATATGTGATTACAACGAGTTTCTTGCACAAATTTTTTTTCAATTTTGTACTTATAAATGCAGGTTTAATGGCGACCTACCATGCTGACAACGAGTACTGTCTTCTTTCTGATATGTGCCAAGGCTATCAAGTTTTCGTCAGTATCATCTCCCAGTTAGAAGATTGACTCTGTAATTCGAAATGTGCTAGTGCTATTTTAAATTTTTAATGAGCTGAGTTTCCAGCTTTACAAATTGTTAATGGCGATTATTTTAACTGGAGTTCATACAATTTGGATTAATAATCATAATTATAATAATAATAATTATTATTATTATTATTATTACTACTACTACTACTACAACATTCAATAAACTATACAATTTTACAGCAGTCATTGGGACAAATAAAGTGCTTGTTGAAAGAATTCAAAGATTGTTGTATTGTCATTAATTGTAACTAGAAATTATACTAATTATTTGGCTGCGACAAAACCACGAACAAAAAAATTTTGGAAAATAGTTTTTTTTTTCTTTTTTTTAATAACTGATATGTATTACTCAATTAGAAGTCTATTCATGTTTACATGAGACATCTATTAACATCACCTGGTCTAATTTTATTCTAGCACAGTTCAGATTTCTATTCTCGCAAATATTGAAGGAATGTAAGTCCTAACTTTTGCAAATCAAAACGTCTCATGTTACTGCATTAAATGGTGTAGGATGAAAGCTTCAGTCCAGGATTCGAGTCAGGTCAACCTTCCCTCTCATCTCTGGTGCACTACTTGTAAGAGTCTCCTAAGGGATTTAAACCCACGACCTCACTAATTGTGTGTGTGTTTGTTTTATTATTATTATATGAGACTATTGTTCAAGATATAATATATTATATGATATTATAATGAATATTTACAATCACATAATAACTGGAATTAATTTACATCAATTCTTATATAACACAATCTAGATTTTAACTCGCTCTAATATTCGAGAGACTTTAAACTTCACTTATGAGATGAGGAAGAAAATTTAACTTAAATCCTCACAATAATTCTATGCGGGTTCAAACCATTTTCCTCACATTTGTGAGGGAATAACTCTAGCCACTAGGATAAGACCCACTGGTTCACTAATTGTTAATAAAGAGTGAAATTAAGTAATTGGGGCATATAATAGGTAGACACTTCTCTAAAAATTACTATTTTGCTCAATCAACTATTACTAGCTTTTGATTTCAAGTATTTTGAATTCAGATCCAATCAAAAGTTAAAATTCTGTTTCAATAAAATTTTTAGTAACTCTTGGGTCATTTGAAATTCGATTAGGTTGATCCAAACTTGAAATTGCCTTCCTTTAAAGGTGGCTAAATAAGTTTAGCCCTTATTTGTGTACTAAATAGTGAGTTTAAAGAGAGAGACCCATCTAATTAATTCAGACCTTTTGTTTTAAAGTGGAGCTATTAGCACACCTTTCTCTTCCTAATAAAACCCCTCATTTATAACTATAAATAACTATAAATATACAATAATACCCTTATTATTCAATTACACACATGAAGGAACATTCTGCCTTTATCATCATTTTTTTTATAAAGAAAAGTATCCATCGAAGCCGTAGACCAAACAAAATTTCAAGTCTTAAAGAGCCACTCCAAAATTGAAAGAGCCAAAATTTTTGGATGGCCTTTTGTTTTTTTTTATTTAATGATTTAATTGACTTAATTTTAATTAGTTAAATCATTAAGGTGGCGTTTGTTTTTTTGTCTGAAATCTGAATAAACCTGAATTAGTCTGAATTCTGAATAGATCTGAATATCTAAATCTGAATAATATGTTTGTTTTTTCGTTTGAATCTAGAAAAATAAGTATTAAGTTGTTTTTTTTAACTTAAAAAGTTGAAAATATGTACTTTTACATTTGTATCCTTATTAAATTTGAATGTCAAATAAATAATATATTAAATACCACAATATTTTAACATTTATAAGTAAAACTATATTCAAGTGAATACATAATTATTTTAGAATTTTAATATATAAAATACTATAAATGGATATTTTTATGTGGGGTAAATGTCTATGGGTGAGTTTTGGGATAGACATGAAAAGTAAATTATAAAGCAGGGATATTTTTTACATTAACAAGTAATTAACTTAATTAAGATTTCTTCATTAAGTAAAAAGCCAAAAAAAATTGGCTTATTTTATTATGTCAAAATTATCAAAAAAGTCTCATTAAGTTATAAAAATAAATACCTCTAATTAACTTAATTAATTAAGTTAAGTCACTTTAAGTCCTTAAGTTAAAAAAGAAACGCCACCTAAGTTTGTTTGTTTTTTCAACTTAATGAAAATTTTCAGTTATTAAGTCATTATTTTATTAAGCTAATTTGTTTAGACTTTTACTTAATTTAAAAAGTCTGAATGATATCATCAAAAGATATTCTCCAAAATATCTCGATCTAATTAATTAACTTTCGTCCTTACCTAAATAAAATTAATAAGTAGCACTATCACCCATCTTTATATAACTAGTGATAATATATAGAGGAAGAATATTATTATTTTTATCTTTTTATTTTCTTCAAATTAGCATTATTTATCTTTATAATTTTTTATAAATATTTTTCATATAAAAACAACATAAACTATAATAACATATCAATGTTCTTTTATACTGACTTTTGTTGTGGGGTATTAACTTTCTGCATGACATTGGTTTTGTTTTTCATCTTTTATATATGATGTTTCTTACACTCAGCTTACACTTTATCTTATTTCAAACTTAGTGATTTGCTACTTTAGCAAAAAAATTTGAGGCTTAAGTTTGCCTTACTGGTATCCATAATCGTATTTGCTTGATCCATTTCTTCATGCGAGCAAAAATCCATTGATTTTCAAAAACACTAACTATATGCTTCTCATCTTTGGGGCAATTATTCAATCTCTATTGGCGCCATTGGTGTTTGCCTTAGTTAGTTGCATATTGTTGCAACATTCCTACAATGGGTGGTCCTATACGGCAAACAACTCCTTGCAAAGAAGAGGTAATTCGAACTCACCCACAACATCCTTTGTTGTCTTGTTACACACATTTCACTCAGATGGCACTAATTCGTGCTTATTTGCATTGTTATGCATATGGTAATAATTCATGCTTACGTGCACCTTTGTTCAATTGGTGATAATGTATATTTACTCGTAACGTTGTTTAGATGGTGATAATTCTTACTTACTTGCACTATTGCTCAAATGGCAATAATTTAAGATGACATTCGTTGTACCTACCTTTTCTATTATACCTGCACTAGTCACGTTTGAGACAAGTTAAATTCCCTAGATAACTTTTGCCTGTCTGGTGGCACAATTAAATGGTTACAACTTATGGTAATAAGTACCAAATCATACTTTCTACATAGCATCATTGTATGACCACTTGAGGTAGCTTATATATGCATCTTTTCTAGAGAGGTGGAAATCATCCACCTAAAATTGCATAAGTGGCAATCTTTCGTGCGAGAATGAACGTTTGCATATATAGTAATTATACATACTTGAATGTACTTTTTTGCAAGTAGTAGCCATTCATGCTTGAATACACTTTGTTTCGATGGTGATAATTCATATTATCTACACTTTGTTCTGATGGTGATAATTTGTGCTTCATCTGCATGTTATTTTGATGGCAATATTTTATACTTAGTCGGCAAGTTATTTTGATGGTGATAATTTATCCTTAGTTGTGACATTATTCTAATAATGATAATTTATGATTAATCCGCACATTTTTCTAATGATGAAAACTCATTCATAATATGCACATCATTTTAATAGTGATAACTCGTGCTTAATTAGCATATTATTCTAATTGAAATAATTCTTGCCTAGTCGACACATTTTTTTATGGTGATAATTTGTGCTTAATCTGTAAGTTATTCTGATGATGATGATCATGATTAATCAACACTTTATTTTGATTGTAATCATTTGTGCCTAGTCAGCATATTATTTTATGGCAATAATTCATGGTTGATTTGCACATTATTCAGATAGCGATAACTCGTGCCAAATTGGCATGTTATTCTGATAGTGATAATTCATACTTGGTACATTATTCAAATGGTGATAATTTGTGCCTAACTGGCACATTACTTTAATGACAATAATTCTTGCTTACTTGCACTATTGTTTAGATGTGATTAGAAGTGTTCATTTGCACATATGCTCATATTAGAGTAATTCGTGATTATTTGTATTTATGCTTAGATGACAATAATTCACGATTATTTGCACATTGGCTAGATAGTAGTAACTCGTGATTACCCACATTTATGCTCAAATGGCAATAACTTGTAATGATCCATGAATCACTCAAAGGACGATATAGTTTGTGCACACTTGCATACTGTTCAGAGGATAGTATAGATCGTGCTTACTTGTACACTATTCAGAGGGCAGTATATAGTTCGTGCTTACTTGCACACTGTTCAGATGACAGTATAGCTCGTTCTTACTTGCATAATGCTCAAAGGATAGTATAGTTTGTGCTAACTTGCACATTATTCAAAGGATAATATAACTCGTGCTTACTTGCACATTGTTTATAAGACAGTATAATTCTTACTTACTAGCAAATTGTTCAGAGGACAGTATAGTTCATGCTTGGTTACACATTGCTCAGAGCGCAATATAGTTTGTGCTTACTTGCATGCTATTAGAGGAAAATGTAATTCATGCTTACTTACACATTGCTTAGTGGATAATATAGTTCAGGATCCTTTAAATGGCAAGGCCTCCTCGATACCACCCAATTCCATTTCATTTGAGGCGGTGACTGTCCGAACATGTGTGTAGACTTCACGAATTTTCGGGCTTTTAATACCTTCTAATTTTACTATGTCTCCTAGGTACACTGATCTTACCCCATTTCTCATCTAATTTAATATCTTGCTATACTGACTTTATGCTATAGAAACCTATAATAGGGGCGAGAAAATTAAATTGCATAAAAGAACTTAGTAATGGTAGACATCTGTGAGCATTTTCTTTCTTTGATCAAACATCACAATCTTTTTTTTATAATTATTTACATGGTTAAATTGACAACCCTCACTAGGTCTTGAGCTGGTGTGTTTTCTTCAGGTATTACATTTGATTCTTTTATAGTGCTTTTCATATTTGCTTGGTTGTTTTGCCTCATGAAGACTTTGTATTAATGCTTCTTCCTTTCTTTGTTTAGCTATCATATGTGTGGCACCTTGTTGCAATGAAATTTGTTATCAATCCTCTCATAAGGTTCCAAATGAAACTTATAAGTTATTGCGTTCAAGGTTAGAGTTAACCCTTAATTTTCCTATATAAGCTTGAATGATGTTAGATCTTTCTTAAAGGTATGTAAAACAAATGATTCATAAAAGTAACTTGTGTGTATAAAGTTAATCAAACAATGGTTAATTTCACATTTCCAAGTAAATAATGAGTCCTGAACCATACACGTTTGTTCTTTCCTTTCAATTGAGATTAATAAACTTAAATGATGATTATTCCAAGATGGCGTATAACATAACAAAGACAAATATTTCAAAAACAAATTCAAGTTAGGTAGTACACATACCTATATCTCAAGCTTCGACCTCATTAGAATTCATAAATAAGTTTTACCAAACCAAAGCTTAGATAATGCGATCGCATTAATTATCACGTGCTTTTTCCAATACTTCATCTAACTTTACTTAATAAAGGTTTTGGGATTTAGTCCATTTAGAGTGTTCTATTTATGAGTTATGAAAGATTTATTGCAATAGCTCTCATGTATCTCCCCTTTGTGCGGCTTGCCGCAGGATGGGAACTATGATGGTTGAAGTAAGTTGAAATTTAATGATGGAATTTTCCTTGGTAAGATATATAAAGCTCGTTTGCTATAGTCTCAACTTTGTAATGGAGGTAGCCATTATAGACTTTCAATTTTGAGTTTTGGATTGAGATTTTTCACCACCTCACCTTTACTTTAATTACTTCAATTAACTATTTGATGCTTGGCAAAAATAAAGTTGTGCTTTCTGGCTTTTTTATTATCCTTTTTTTTTAGATTGGAAGTATCTTATCTTCGTAGTGCACCCTGCAGGCTTTTGCTTAGATGGGTGACGTTATTTGTTCCTGTGCTTTTTTCAATCCTCGATAGTAGGAGATCATTTTATCAATCAAACCTCAATGGTATATAAAACAAATGATTTGATAATACTTACTTTTGCGTACCTGACGCAACTCTGAGTTTTTTTTTCCCTCTCAAATGGTGCTTAAAATCTAGTTTAGTGAATATCAAGACAAGTTAGCATGCTTTCAGGCAAACAAATAAAGTTCTAACATTCCTTCTTTAATGGTCTCATGTTAGATGAATAGTGACAATGATGTATACTGTAATAATCATTTGTACCACATTGTTAATTAGATCAATATCTCAACTATCCAATCAATTTAATAACATCTTGTTCCTGATATTTACTAGTTTTCTCTAATAATCATTTTCAACATACTAAATATGTTGACACACTCTGGGCAGAGAATTTTATGATCAAGTGTTGAAAACCCATCAAGGGATGTGTTGTATAAATTCTATATTGTTAATGTATAACTCCCAATACTCATAATTGCTCCCACCGAAATACCGAGTAATCTTGACTATAAGAGTGTGTCGTGCTTATTGGTAACTCAAATAGAATAACAATTACAATCATGAAATCATAACTAACTCAAGATTAAGATTACAGTAAAATCAATTTCTATGAGATTTAATAAGTTTGACAATTATTAAAAAGTTAATTAAATCTCATATGCGATTTTGTTCAATGTAGTCGTACTATATCAATAAATTCATATATGATTAAGACAAATCATTTAATGAATTTATTACAGTCTATACCTAAATAAAGTGCCCAACTTTATTTATCAACTGCGAACTTAATTTATTTATTATAAGATAACTTGTATTTATGTCTTCTGTGAATCTACATGGTGATCACATAAATATATATAATATGATTAAATGAACTTACTCAAAATATTAATACAATTAAAATATTTGAATAAAATACTTTATTTATTTTATTAATCAGAAAAATTATTTATTACAATTAAAATAAACACATATGCTTTTAAAAAGCATATTTTCCCAACAATCTCGCACCAGCTCTCAAAGCATATTTGGCATCTCACGCATGCCCATGGATTCTGAGTGCAAGTTAAAAGGTTTCCCAGGTATGGCCTTAGTAAAAGAATCTGCCAAGTTTTGCTGTAACGCAATCTGAGTAATCTTCACATCACCTCTCTACACTATATCCCATATGATATGATACTTCCTCTTAATATGTTTTTGTTTCTTGTGGTTTATTGGTTCCTTAGATTGATCTACTGCACCACTAATATCAAAAAATAGTTTAAGGGGTGCAGTTACAAGCAAGTACCACCTCAACATCTTATAAGAACTTGCGGAGCCATATAACTTTTTTTGCAGCTTCAGATGCAGCCACATATTCAACTTCAATTGTGGAGTGTACGATACAAGATTGTTTCACACTCCTCCAACTAATAGCTCTAGTTCCTAATGTACACACATAGTCAGAAGTTGATTTGCTGGAATCCTTATCTGACATAAAGTCAAAATCAATATAACCCACTCAAATGAGCTCATCACCATAATACACAAGCATATAATTTTTAGTTCTTTTCAGATACTTCATTATATGCTTGACTACAGTTCGGTGTTCAAGTTCAGGATTAGATTGATATATGCTAACCATCCTTACCGTAAAACAGATGTCTGACCTAGTGCCAAGCATGGCATACATGAGACTTCCCACAGCTTCTGCATAGGGAACTCGTCTCATTCTCTTTATCCTTTCAGATGTTTTAAGTGATTGATCTTTAGAGAATGTAACTCCAGTCTTGGAATTTTCTATACTAAATCTAGCCAATATCTTATCGATATAGACCACTTGAGACAAGGCTAAATTTTTATTTTTCCAATCTCGTAGTAACTTGATACCAAGAATATAACTTGTTTCTCCCAGGTTTTTCATATCAAATTGTCTTGATAACCAACTCTTTATTGCAGTCAATACTCATATATCATTTCTAATTATGAGAATATCATCGGCATAAAAAATTATGAAGGCTACAGATTTTCCTTAAATTTTCTTATACAAACATGGTTTATCAATATTCTGAGTGAATTTAAACGATTAATCGTTTGATCAAATCTGTTGTTTCATGACCAGGATGCTTGCTTCAATCCATAAATTGATCTCTGCAACTTACATACCATGTGCTCTTGGCTTTTTTATATGAATCCATCTGGTTGCTGCATGTAGATATCTTCTTCAAGATGCCCGTTAAGAAAGACAGTTTTGACATCCACTGCAACAATGAAGAGCAGAATCCTGATGGATTTAAGCATAGTAACCAGATAAAAGGTTTCCTCATAATCGATTCCCTCTTTATGAGAAAACCCTTTGGCTACTAATCTTCCTTTATATGTTTCCATCCCTCCGTCTATTCCTCTTTTTCTCTTGTATATCCACTTGCACCCTATTAGTTTTACCTCATTTGATGCCTCTACAAGTTCTTAAACTTTATTGGAATACATAGATTTCATTTCTTAATTCATGGCCTTTTTTCCAAAATTCAACATCTTTGTCTATTAGAGCTTTGTTGTAGCTATTGGGATCTTGTACATGTTCATTTGGTTTCAGCACATGTGCTGGTGATCCCCAAATACAGACATGCCATAAACTTGGTTTGTGACTTGACCATAATTATATTGGAGTTTCAGGCACTGACTTAGATGGAACTAACTTCAAGAGGTAAATTACAGTTTCCAGTGCTAGTCCCCAAAAAGATATTGGTAATGACGAATAATTAAGCATAGATCTCACCATATCCAAAATGATTATATTTCTTCTTTTAACTACCCCCTTCTTTTGTGGTGTTCCCGGGGCAGTTAACTGAGATATAATTTCATTTTCAACCAGATACTCTTTGAAATCTCCTGAGAGAAATTAATCACCTCAATCAGATCGAAATTTCTTTATGTTCTTATTTAATTGTTTTTCTATCTCAGCCTTATACTCTTTGAATTTCTCAAGAGCTTTAGACTTATGACGCATCAGATAAACATAATTATATCTTGAGTAATCATCGGTGAAAGTGATGAAATACTCATAACCTCCTCGAACTTGTATATTGATTGGTCCACATACATCTGTATGTACCAATTTAAGTGGTACTGTTGCACGCACTCCTTTGGTCGAGAACGACCTTTTGGTCATTTTCCCTTCTAAACAAGATTCACAGAGTGATAATGATTCATTTTCCAATGGACCCAAAAATCCATCTTTGATCATTCTCTGTATCCTATTTTGATTTATATGACCCAAGCGCAAATGTCAAATGTAACATTGGTTGGAAAAAAATATTTATTTTCTTACATAAATGTGTATACTCATCATTATTGATCATTGTGTCATGCATAAAATGGATCATAAGACTTAAATAATATAAATTATCTTCTAATGTACCAGAACAAATAAGTCTCTTATTATAAAAAAAATAGAAATATAGAATCTAAAATTTACAGTGTACCCTTACTTTGACAAACAAATAAGTCTCTTATTATAAAAATAAAAAATAAAAACATAGGATCTAAAATTTATAGTGTACCCTTACTTTGACAAACAAGTTACTGAAATTAAATTCTCTTAATGTCTAAAACATAAAGACAATTATTCAAAACTAAAGTCTCATTATTAAAATATAATAAAACAGATCCAATCTTCACTTCTGACACGAACTGTCATGTCCTTAGCTACAACTTGACGGTTCCTTCACTTATTTTCTTGGCTTTTTTGAAACCAATAAAGTGAATTACAATGTACTAGAACAAATAAGTCTCTTATTATATAAAAAAAATAGAAACATAGGATCTAAAATTTATAGTGTACCCTTACTTTGACAAACAAGCTACTGAAATTAAATTCCTCTTAATGTCTAAAACATAAAGATAGTTATTCAAAACTAAAGTCTCATTATTAAAATATAATAAAACAGATCCAGTCCTCACTTTTGACACAAACTGTCATATCCCTGACTGCAGCTTGACGATTCCTTCACTTATTTTATTGGTTTTCTAAAACTAATAAAGTGAATTACAAATATGATTAGTTTCTCCTGAATCCAACACCCAAGTGTCAATAGGATTCAGGACTAAACAGACCTCAATTACAAAAATATTTCTCATACCTGATTTCACAATTTTAGGGCTATCCTTTTTTCAGTAACCTTTCTATCCACACTTGAAGCATTTGCCTTTCGACTTGCCATCTTGCTTGGTAGATGGTTTCTTTTTCCCATCTTTCTTCTTACCTTTGCCTTTCGGTTTAGGCTTAGAAAAAGAACACTTTTCAACAATATTTATGCTTCCTAGAGATTTCTTAGCACAACAAATCTCTTGAGTAGAATGAAGTTTGATTATCAATTCAGTTAAGGTCATATTTCTTTTGTTCATGTTATAATTGACCTTAAACTCCTTGAATGTTTCTGGCAGAGATTTTAGTATCATGTCAATTTTTGAGTTATCATCGATTTATGCTCCCTGAATCTCAGCCTCATTCAAATAGCCCATCATTTTGAGGACATGATCACGAACTCTTGTTCCCTTCCCTATTTTATAGTTCATAATACCTTTCAAAGCTGCTTGTCTCGTAGCGCGAGTACTCTGCTCCAACATCTTTTGGAGACTATCCATTATTTTAGTGGTAGTCTCCAAGTTCTAATGTTTGGTCTGCAGAATATTAGAAATCAAGGCTAAAATGTAGTATTTTTTCATTTCATTGGCCTTTTGCCGCCTTCTCTGATTTTTATTAGCATCTTCCGCTGAAATTAGAGGGCATGGATGGGTTAAGACATATTTGTAATTTTCAGCAGTCATGACATTTTCTTTTCCAATATATATAGTTCTCTCCAGTGAGTTTGTTTTTATTCAGAATAATAGTAAGTGGGCTTAGGGAAGACATTTTCTGAAAAATAAAACATCCATGCATAAATAATTTGATATAATATTTATAGTAAATGAAAAAAATGTAAAAAATCATAAATGCATTTTAATTTATTGTAACGATAATCTAGTACTGCTTTGACACGCCATCAATTAGGGAAGTCATGTCTACACTTACTAGACCCAATTATCCATTGGATTATTTAGTTTTATGTAGAGACATGATAAATAATTATCATTATCATTTTAGGCCTAAATTTGTTAACAGAGCTTCGTTGGGAATGTTAATTACAAAATTTAGTTAAGTGTATAACCATTATTTCAATTTATGTATTTTTCCTATCAATAGTCACCGTTGGAGGGTGAATAATCGATTGAAAAATATTTCAATTTTATCTTTAAAAAAGTTCATCAAATAAAATATCTAATATATATACCCTTTTAAGAGAGCATCACCGTATCATGAAGTCGAGATATATATATATATATATATAATTTTATTATTAAACTAATAATGAAGCCCATGGAAAAAATTATCTTGAATTTTTCCTCTCCCACTCAATATTTTAAAATTAATTTTTTCTTCTTAAAACATACATTAATTATATATTGTTAAATGCATGATTCCTATAATATTATCTAGATGATATACAATATTATTTAGCATATGCAAATTTCGAACAATATAATGAGATTCATAATTAATGAATGACATGTATCATTATATATAGAGTGGCCCTACCTATTCTATATGACATGTTATCATGCCATGTTATCATTCCAAAACATAACATATAGAAAAATAATTAAATAATCTTAATTTATGGTTTTCCTAAAATGAAAAAAATACATTAAACATAAGTCTAATCTTCATTGGGATTTTAATTTATTATTGGTCTAATTTTAATTTTGAAAAAAAATAAATAATAATTTTTTATATTAAAACTTTTAGACAAAAAATAAATTTAATATGTTAAATTTTATTTATGTATTTTAATTTATTAAGCCCAATTTCAATTAGACCTAAAACTAAGATTCATTAAGCCCAAAACTATTTTAAAACTTAAATACAAAAAATTAAAACTTGTCTATTCAAAAAAAAATTATAAAACTATAAGGACCTCAATGATAAAAACCATTAAAACCCTAAATCCATCTTTTCCTCTCTTCCTCATCCGCCGTCACCAAAAGCCCAGCTACTGTTCACTGTTTCCACACCAGATAGTCGCCATCAACGCCGAGTTTACGATCGCCACTATGCCGGAAAGCCGCCAACCGACAGCCTCGCCCGCGCCGCAAACGCCCGCAATCTTCCAGCGCGCGCTTGCATTGCTGGTGGCGTTGCTGGTCACGCACTACAGCTGCTGGTTTTTGTTGCTTGTAGCACCGGTTGCAGCGCCCGGCCAGCTTGCTGCGCGTGCAGCATGCGATGCTGGTGGCACGCACTACTGCTGCGCGTGGCTGCTGGCAGTGTGCATCGTGAGGCATCGTGCGCTGGTTGTGGTGGGTTCGTGGTTGCCGTTAAAATTTTCAGTTTTCTTTAATTTGTGATCCTGTGATTATTCTTCAGTGATTTACGAATTTCCTAAATTAATTTTGGCTTATAAAATTTTTATAATAATAAAATAAATCAAGAGAAAAATATGGTGATAAAAAATCATCTTTCTTGTTATAAATTTAAAGAAAAAATATAATAAAAAATCTAACTATAAATTAAGACAAAGTATAAACATACTTTATTTAGATATATATTATTTTTCTTGAATATAATATTATTGATGCGAGATTCTGATTTTCTGCTCGTCCACGATCAGGATCTCTGCTCAACTTACTCGTTCACGACCAGGATCTCTCCTCATAAGACTTCCTCTCCACAAACTCCTGCATATACAGAAATAGGTCAGAGCACGCTGGGTATTTTTCCGACGTAAACCCTCCGACACTCAAGTCAGAAACGTAGGTTTTTGCCTTATTAGAAAACACGGCCACTAATCTTATGACTTGTTTTTTTATCTCTCAATAGAAAACTCTTTATTCTCAGTTATAATCTCAAAAAGTTTAACCATTTTACTTTCGTTGGTTACCTTTTTATAAGCTTCCCTTGAATTCGGATCTTCCCATAATCCACGTCTATCCATTATCGTAGTCGTGGCTGGATGGATTTCGTGCCTTAATTCTCGGGCAGGAGTGCACATCTCGCCAACCGTCATTGACCGGGTCTCCCCACCTCAACCTCTAGTAGGAATGGATTTATGCTTCTAGTAGGACGCCGGCTCCAGCTGTGGCCTCGTGGAGGGTACATTCGTGAACGAGCAAAATATTCCTGCTCGTGTTCACCTACTACCAAACTTCTGCAGAATATACATGTTCGCAGAATCTTGCTACTAAATACCTGTTCATCATGGCTGGTCTTGTCGAAGTATATCCCCCAAACAAATATAAGATGCTCTAATACCAAATTATTGTAGTCACTATTGTATGTACTCATATGATTCCCGGGTTAGCTTATTTAATTGACTGCGCCGTTATTAAATTAATAAGTAAAATAACTAGTTATTTAGGTTAAAAACGTAAATATATTATTTAGTGAGAGGTTCTATATAATATACTTGTGTCTAAGAGACCTTGTGTATTTTATAAGGTGGCCCCTATGACAAGAAGAAATACCGTTACTTTTTGGTTTTATTATTTCTTAATTTAAATCAAACTTGATTTAATAAAATTAAAAAAAAAATATGGAGTCTAGGGTTTCCACTAAGATAGAGATATAAAATAACTTATTTTCTCCCAAAAAGTAAAGAGAGAAGTCACATTATACAGATTAAAGAAAAATATTTTTTTTTCTAAATCTTGAGATAAATATTTTCTCTTACTAGTTATTTTTTGTGGTGATAAAGACGCTCACACATCAAGTACAGATCAAACTTGAGTTATAATCTGAAAAATCATTAGTGGTGGATTGTGATCTAATAAGATTAATAGTGACGGATCGTGATCTAATAAGATTGATGATGACGGATCGTGATCTAATAAGATTGTTGATGACGGATCGTAATTTAACAGGCATGGTGGTGACGGATCGTAATCTGAGAGTTTAAATTATTCCATAAAAAATAAAATTAAATTATTAAGATATAATTTTTTAAATTATAAATTTTTATATATTATCTAAGATCCGTCCTAAAAAATTTTATTAAAAATTTAAAGGATTAGTTATTCTCGAACAAGGAAGCTCTTCAAATTAGTATTTGAGAGTGCAGAATGTAATTATTGCTAAAGTAAGAAATCAGAAGACTAGTGGCATAAACACGTTAATTCACTACGACTCACACGGGCAAACACTTAAGCTTCCGTTGGTTCCACGTCAGCATTATCTCCAAACGTCGTAATTTGATTGGTCAGCTGGATATTTCCTCCCACCCCCAAAACATCCACTTGTTAGGTCTCAAAATCAAATATCAAACTCCATGTGGGACCCACATCCTTGTACCCATTCTCTCAGCCGTACGATCTCTAGGAAAACTAAGCAAACACATAACTCAACGCTCAACTTAAACCTCCTACCTCTGGTCCATTCCGTGTCGACTCTACTCAGCCATGTTCTTCCATGAAGACGAGGGAGACCGCAACAACCGATGCTTATCTAAAACATTAAAAAAATAATAAATAGATGGAGATTCCGTTAGCTTCGTTAACTTCGAGTCGAGCGACGACGACGACGTCGTTAAAGTTGAATGGAAGATTGGGTCGTGAGTTGTGTGTGAGTAAGAAGGGGACCGTGAAGAGTGGTCCAAATCAAATGCGGTGGTGCGCCAGGGCTTCTGCGGAGAGAAGTAGAAGTAATGAAGATATTAAGAATAGTGATAACAGTAGGTTCACCGGAAGTGTCATGGAGGTCACCACATTCGATCGTGGCTTTGGTCAACCTGCTGCCTCTGACTTTCCCGTTTGGGACAAGATTGGTGCCATTGTTAGACTCAGCTACGGAATTGGTTAGCTTTTCTTTTTCTTTTATAATTTCTGATATAAGCACATATAGCTTGAGTGGTTGACTAGCGAAGTGAAAACGTAAAGCTTTTGCTATAGCTTCCGCTTTTGTTCCCTTGTTTGGAAAATGGGAGTGCGTTTAAAATTTGATGCTTATTGGAACTGCATATTGAATAATACTCAATTAATTGTATTATGATTATTTTTAATTTGGAACTTTGGTGCTTTGGAAATCAGGAATATATGGCGCAATGGCGCTAGCGGGAAGATTCATTTGTTCAATTGCTGGAGTAGATAGCATGGGAGGATTCCATCCTTCTTTAGACGCCATTGTAGAAGGTCTTGGATACGCAGCTCCGCCGATTATGGCCCTTCTGTTTATACTCGATGTATGTTCTTTAATTGTGTTTTAATTTTCTTGCGAAAAGGAACAATGAAATATCTTAAATTAATTCAAAATTTTAGTGGAAATGTTGTTCTTTGCAATAGCCAATAAGTTTGTTATTTACTCGCATTGTCATGGTTTGAATTTTGGGACTTATTTGGACTTTGATGGTTACAGGATGAAGTTGTAAAATTATCGCCTCATGCTCGTGCTATCAGAGATGTGGAGGATGAGGAGCTTCGGAGCTTCTTTTATGGAATGTCACCATGGCAGGTATATTTTGTTTAATTTTCATAACACTTAGATACAGTTTTGATTACTTCTGTCTTTCATAGACCAAACAAGGACTGGTATAATCTTGCATCATTTACTCATTTTTGCAGTTTGTACTAATTGTAGTTGCCAGCTCAGTGGGAGAAGAGCTTTTCTACCGGGCTGCTGTTCAGGTCTGTTTACTCAGAATTTTCCTTTTATCTTCACTTAATAATGTAGGGCAGAAATGTCATAGAAGTTTCTAAATCATCAATTCAATCAAAATCTTCAATACTCTGTTCATCTAATAAAAGTGATGAAAGTTTGGGTTGTCAGTTTACTTATTAGTTCGTTAGATTTCCCAGTACTTCTTTTATTTTTTGTTTTTCAATCTTGGTCACATGGAATTATTTTCCATTCTATATAGTTGAATTCCAACTTCGTACTTTGATTATGTCAATGCCAATTTGTTGCCGCTTTCTCCTTGTTAATGTTTGGGTGCAGGGGGGGGGGGGACCATAAAAGAAATATGATCGACGATAACAATCACCGCTTTCCTTAAATGGAAATAATGAATCATGGTAATCTCCAATATGGTATCTATTCAGGGAGCATTGGCTGATATATTCCTAAGAGGCACAGATTTCCTGACAGATGCTCAAGGAATGGCTTCTCTGGTATATGTTCGTTTCTATCAATTTCTGTTTCAGTTAGTGAGAATTTTCTTAAATTAAAATTGTACTTATATTTCATCTGAATGTAGACGGGTGTGCTGCCTCCATTTGTCCCATTTGCTCAGGCTTTTGCAGCTGTAATAACTGCTGCTCTAACCGGTTCTCTCTATTATGTGGCCACCTCTCCTAAAGGTAATTTTTCTCACCATATTTTATGAGGAGTGTTCATGTAGTTTGTAACTTTGAATGTCATTTAGTGAATTGCTTATTTTTTCTTCAGATCCTACCTATGTGGTAGCACCAGTTCTAAGATCTCGCTCTGGTCGAGAAGATTTAAAAAAGCTTTTTGCAGGTTCCTCCTCTTTCTCTTGCATGTTACTTATTTATAGTTTGTTAGTTGTGTCTACGAAACTAAAATGTGTCTTATCATCTGGGATAAAAATATTTCAGAGTAAAAATGGAAACAAAAGATCATTTTATCTTCTTGTATAGTCATTTTAGTAAGGGTGGGGTTATTTGCACCCTAATATATACTCTGAACACCTGTAATTTGATAAATATTTTATTTTATAAGTACCCTAATGTAATTCACCACTCGGGAAAGTTTACTAATGTAAATAGAATATTTATCAAATAATAAGACCTAAAATATCCTACATTAAAACCTAAATTTTTCTACTCAACATCAAACCTAGTTAATTGTAATTAAAAAATAATAAGAAATCAATGAAAACTTGAGTTTTAGCAAATACTCATTCATGGAGAAAGTAAATCAATCTTTTGAAAGATGCAAACCCAAAAAGGTACTTTTTTTATGTAAACTTTTATTTTGAGATATATTCTCTTCAAAAGTTCAAAAAGTATGAACCAAATGGGGCAGAAAAAAATGGTGAATTTGTAGAAGTTGAAAGTTACTAGTTACTTAATTTCCCGGGGGGGGTGGGGGGGGGGTGGGGGGGGGGGGGTTGGTGGAGTTGATTTTATCAAAATAAGTGATTGCCTTAGATTAAGGGCCTCTCAACTATCCAAAATGTTTTTAGGGCATCAATGAGCATAGATTCTTTTATAATTTTTTAAAGCTGCATATCTGGAAATTAAATCCCCTTTCAATAACATAGATTGTAGAAACTTATGAAGAATAAAATCTCGAGGAAGTACCACCAATTCAAAGTTTGTAGACAGTTAGATATGCTTTTATCAAGAGGAATTAACTTTGTGAGTGAAGAATGTTTTTATGGTTGTACAAAGGAAGCTATTATTTATACTTAATGAAGGAGTATAACTGAGCACTAATTGCACATATTTAACGGTATGTAAAGTAAACACTGAATTTTAAAATTTTGTTCCATGTTTGTGCAGCATCAAATGGTGTTCAGAGTATAACTTAGGGTGGAAATAGCCTCACCCTTTTAGTAATTGTGGTGATGACTTAACTCATACTTTGTTTAAGATTTAAGATATATTTTGAATAATTTTGTTTTCAATGTTATACTCAAGAGCTTGCTAAAGAAGATTACATACTTCTGCTAGAATGTCTTCTAGCCATAGTACTACTTCATTGAATTTAAAAGACAGCCAAGCTATATCAGTAGCAGCATTTTCCAGATATTGGAACATCATTAATTCCAAATTTTCTGCTATCCTTAATTCTGTCCTGAATTTCTAAATTAGTAAGTATATTCCCTGAATACTGCTCACTTTCTACAATATCAACAATTTAGCATCTGCTTCTATAACTAAAGGAGTGAGCCCTGATTGCACAGTAACTTTGATGCTAAAATTCATTGCCTCTGCTTCTGCCAACTCTACATCTCCAGCAAAAGCTGCTTTCTTACAAGCAACTGCCATAATCTCCCACCTCCAACTTTTTGCAGCCATGCCTAACCCAGCCACCATTTCTGATGCTGAAGGTACTGCATCAGTGTTACCCTTAAACCAGCCCTCCGGTGGAGGTTGCCATGTATGGCATTTATCACCAAATCATCACAAGCAGGATCAAAAGGCTTCCTAGATATCGATTGGAATGATTCAATCAAAACCTGAGCCTTGCCAAGTGATCTTGAGGAATCTTCACATTTGTTCTTAAATAGGAAGCTATTCCTTGAATTCCAAGCAGCCAACCCTTCCAATTCTTTCTTGAACTGAACATTTCCTGCAAAATCTGTCTATTTAAAATAAGTTAAATTAGTACTTTATTTTCATGTGAAACGATTTATGTTGTGTACGAGTAATGACTTTGCAAGTATGAGATGAATGTATTTGAATATTACTGTCCTTTCAGTACAAGGTTTTTCATGTTACAATGAATTGCGTGATCCTCCATTGATGCCTGAGCATGGAAGACAGAAAAATTTAGTCTTGTCTTCATAAAATCAAGCTAGCACTGCAACTCCAAAGATTTGAAAACTGATGGAAAAATATGAAAGTTTAAATGAAACATCATAACTTATCACTTTGTGCACTTCTTATAAGTGATTATTCATTTGTTCCATTTCAATTGCATTTCTGCAGCCTGGTATGAGAGGAGGCAAATGAAAAAGATTTACTCTCCACTCCTGGAAGGATTGTTGGCCTTGTACCTAGGTTTTGAATGGATTCAGGTAAGGTTTGAATTGATTTTGGTTTTGAGAAAATTAGGAGTTAAGCTTGAAGAAAATGAAACAGAGAATTAATTGTTTATGTTCTGATTTACACAGACAAATAACATTCTTGCTCCAATTATTACCCATGGTATATATTCTGCTGTAATATTGGGACATGGCCTTTGGAAGATTCATGATCATCGGAGAAGGCTGCATCAGAGAATCCAGCGGCTTGAATTTGAAGGAAATGACTCAGATAGAAAATGAAGGAGCTGTTATGGAAGAATGCCAGAGGAAATCTGTACATTACTGTTAGAGCTCGTTATTTATCATGTAAAATGTGTGAGATGTATAATAGAAACAACATATAGTAGCAGTATATAAGTTGCAGATTCTAATGGTTTACATGCTGAATTGCTGATGTAGATGATGGTCAGCTTGTATTTTCTGAACACAATTGTACGAGTGCAATTTTGTTTGCCTTGGGGCGCAGTGAAAGGGAAATATTAGTGCATTTTCGCGAACTATGTCACCTATCTCTTGGGTATTTTTAATTTTTTACTTAAAGGTAGGGGTAGACAGTGAAATATTCATACATTAGTGTATTACTAATGTATCTTTGACAAAATTAAATGTGGTTTAAAAAATTGTAAGTTCTTAAGTAACTCTATAGCAAATAGATATGCTTCTATAAAATCCAGTATAGTCCTATTTGGTATTAAAATGCAGAAATTTAAAAGACTAGAGAAATTGTGGAAAAAGAATCTGTAGTTATGAAATGAATTTTGATAGTGTGTAAATTTGACTTTTAAATAATAATTTTAATAAAATAATAGAGATTGTAAGTTCTTGATCATATAAGTATAAGAAAAAATTAACTTACTTTTTATAATATAGTACCTATTAGTTAGTATTTATCAAATGTTTAGTTCTATACATTTTAAGTTACAAACTTATAGTTGACCAACCACAATGCTAATATAGGGAATAATTTTTTTGTTACAACCCAATAATCATTTTGGTTTGTGGAAATTAGGGGTGGGCATTACGGTTTATGGTTCAGTTTTTTCAATTTTCGATTTCATTTACAACCCATTCAGAGTTAACAATTCAACTCAAACAGGTTGAAAATTTATTTTGGTTCGGTTCGGGTCAATTTTAATTTTGGTTCTGTTTGTTTTAGGTTCATCATTTAATTTGGTTTCCGGTTGCAAAAAACGGTTTAGGTTATTGGGTTTATAAATCGGGTCGCACTAATAATTTAGATCGGATTAATTGTTTAGGTTGGTCGCACTAATAATTCAGATCAGATTAATTGTTTAGGTTATAGCTAGGATTGTTAACAAATAAACAAATAGAATGGCAAAAGGCAAATAACCATCTTTCTTGTGATTATGGTTGGCAAATTAAGGGCTTTTTTAGTTAAGAAGTGCAAGGATTTGACCTAGGCCGAGCACACTACGGGCCTGGGTTGGGCTGGACTGGGGTTAAGGTAGGCTTGGACTTTTAGTTATTTTTTTATTTTTTAAAAAATTATTGTAAACTTGAAATAAGTGAATAATAATCATATTATTATAATCAACAATGAAATAAAAAAATAAATATTTCAAAATAAATAATAATAAAACTAAAGTAATTAAAAGTTTACAAATTTAAATTTTTAATATTGAATTCTCTAATTCAAGCACTCTCGCACTCTTTTAACTAATTAACGTTTAAAAGAGAATTTAATATTATAATTTTAAATTTTTTGATTCATTATTAATATATAAATTAGGAATTTAAACTTACTTTTTTTTACCTTTCTATTATTTTTTAAATTTCAATTTATTATTTTCATTTATAATTTTATTTTTTTAAATAAAAGACTTGGATATGTCCCATATTTTTTTTAAAGTCTTTGTCCAGACTCTCATGCGTGAAACCCGAGCCAAACTCCGTAGGAATGAGTTGTGCTGGTCCAAACTTTTTTGCCATACCAACTCATGATCCATCAACTTCCAATAACCAATCAGCCTGCTGCACCGTGCCCATTATTTTCAATTCACCAGGATGAAAAATAAACAAATCTAAAATATTCGAGTTTCCAAAACACCAAATTCATATTATTCAAATACAAATTACTAGGGGTGGGCAATTTCGGATTTGGATTGGATTCGGATGAATCCGATTGGATTTCGGATAATTCGGATTGAAAAAAAATTCATCCGAATTCGGATTCGGATTGGATCAGATAAGTTTGGATTTCAGATTAATTTTCGGATTCGGATTATATTTTGGATTCGGATTGAAATCGGATTTGGACCTTTGTCACAATTCTCACAAAAAAATTATGAAATCTATAATTAATGAAAACTTATTAACCATTAAAAAAAAAGAAAATGAAAACAAGCTAACAAATGACAATCTATATTGTATTGTTTCCTTGATAATATGGCATTGACATATACCAAGAAAACAAGCCGATGCAAAGTTTCCATTCACAAAATAAAAAAAATATAAAGTTATAAACCATTAAAATGAAAACATTTAAGTAATCAAATCTAATAATCTAATAATTTATAATCAACGACCCATTTATTTTCTCATATGCATTCATTTTGTACAAACACTCCCATTTCATTTAATTAGTAATGCTCTTACAAGTTAGGTGCGTAAACATTACTCAAAGTCCAAACCTCCAAATAAGCAACATAAAATAAACATTGCTCTAAGTCTCTAAATAAACAACACAAAATAAACTTTGCTCCAACTCTAAGTCTCCAAGTAAACAACACAAAATAAACATTACTCCAAGTCTCCCAACAAACAACACAAAATAAACAATTAAACATTACTCCAAGTCTCCAAATAAATAAACAACACAAAATCACAAAATAAATATTATCATTATATCATCCAACAATAAAATAAACCAAAATAAAAATTATCATCCAAAAACATTTAGATAGACTATAAGTTCCTCAAACCAAAAGTACAATAATATCAAATTAAACTCACAACACACTTTGATGAGTACTTAACTTTTGCTTTCCAACTACCAACTTCAATTTTCCTAACATAAGATCACAAACAATTATCATGTTACAATTGACTTAAAACCAAAAGTAAAACAATTATAAATATAATACCTTGAAACCAAAAGATTTATTAAATTTAAGAGTTACCTTAGCTATTCAAATATCATGATGAATACTAGCACACATCGTTGTAACTTGTAATTGTTGAAGCTTGTGATTGTACATACTCTTTAAAATGAAAAAAAAAACATAATAACTTATAATTAGTGCATGAATAATATAAAAACCGTGTTATAATAAATTTAAAAGGTATTCTATATAAAATGTAATATAAAAAAGTTACCCTCTTGTAACTCCATTTGATATATATGATCTTTTAACTCTTGATTAAGGTCGTAGATAGGAGTGGCAAAAAGGTTAGACTGCAACCAATTTTCAGTGCAAATCAATGCTTTAATCATAGTAGGAGTTAAAGAGCTCCTATATTCATCAATGATACGACCCCCAGTGCTGAAGGCGGACTCCGAAGCCACAATGGATATCAGAATTGCAAGGATATCCCTTGCTATTTTCTGCAATATCGGATACTTCGACTCGTTCACCTTCCACCATAATAAAACATTTAGTTTATCATTACTAGAATCTTCAATCGGGTCAAGTAAGTATCTTTCCACCTCGGTCGTCACAAGCTTGCCCTTGTTTTGAATTAAAACTTTCTTAGCATATCCAAGAAAAGGGCGAGCAACTCGTAAAGTATCATCACCATGTTCCATTATGTACCCTTGTTGCCGATCTGTGTCATCTATAAGGTGCAGAGAAGAACTAGAACCACCACCACCACCACTGGCACTGCCACTATGAAAACTCTCACTAGGCAATGGTGGTGAGGAGTTCCATCCACTATATGCATCAAAAAGTAAATTCAACAAGCTTTTGATCACCGCGACCATTTCTTCAATCTTTGCACTATCATAAAAAAAATCATACTAAAAATATTTTTAGTAAAATCCATTTTGCAACGCGAATCAAATATTGAGGCAATAATCAAGATTTTGTTGATTTTCTTCGTGCACTCCCAATATTTGTCATATTTTTCCCTCATACTAGAAGCCATCAAATGCACATAAACATCTTTGCTTTTTTCTAATGCACTCAATGAATTCTCGATTAAGCCAATTGTATCATAACAAAGATTAGAAGTGACACTCAAAGAGGTTGAAAAAGTTAATGTAGCATCATAAAAGATCTTTAAAAACCTCACAATTCTTTCAGCATGTTCCCAATCTTCAAGCTCAGGTGGCCCCACCCCTTTTTTTCCCATTTTCTTCCTCTCTAAAGTATACTTCATATGGTTTATCCACTTCCGCCATCCTCTCAAATGCCTCCCGAAATTTCAAAGCAGTCATCAACATCAAATAAGTGGAATTCCACCTAGTGATACAATCCAAAACCACGGTTCCATTAGGCCTTTCACATGATCTACACACTGTTTAAATGCTTTTAATCTCGAAGTGGATGATCTTACATACTTCACAGCATTCCGAAGACCGGTAACTGAGGCATGCAACTCTTTTAACCCCCCACTGACAATCAAATTTAAGATATGTGCACAACAACGCACATGCATGTAATCACCCTGCAACGCAAGTGCATCAACATTCTTCCACATAAGCATTTGGTTCTTCACAAAATCAATAACAACATCATTGGCTGACGCATTATCAATAGTTATTGCACACACCCTCTATTCCCATTCAAGCAAACAAAACTCAATCTTTTTGCCAATGGACTTCCCTTTATGGTCTTCAATCACGTTGAAACTAATAATCTTCCTATGTAAACACCAATCACTATCAATAAAGTGAGCTGTGATTACCATATAACTCATGTTCTGAACTGAAGTCCATATGTCAGTTGTAAGAGACACTCTATGCTTATTCTTACATATCAAACTCTTCAAAATTCATTTTTCTTCCAAGAACATATCCATAACATCTCTACTAATAGTTCTCCGAAATGGCATAATAAACTGAGGAACAGCTACATTGCAAAAATGCGTAAACCCTTTGTTGTCAGCAAAATTAAGCGGCAACTCGCCCAAGATAATCATTTTACTAACTGGCCTTCTACAAGCTTCTTGACTCCATCTTTTGGTCAAAATCATATTACTTGCATTTCCTTCACCACTCTCGGCTGCCAAATTTTGTTGTCTTTTATCTTGCTCTTGCTTCACGTATAAGTATGCTTCACATACTTTTAAATGAGTTCCCATATTGCTAATCCCATCAAACCTAGGATGACACTGATATATCTTGCCACAATAGTTGTACTTTGCTTTATATTGATTGTCCTCAAGTACAGTGTAATGATTCCATGTCTCAGATCTTTTCTTCATTGGTTGTCTCTAAGTTGGATTCTTCTGCTTTGTATTTATTTGTCTTTTCTGTGGGTACTTGTACACTTTCAACTTCATCATCATCATTGGAATTTGATTTTGAATGTCCAGTCATCTGAAAATACAAAAATCATATCAATCATCATTGTTCTGTAACTTCTGTTTATGAATTTTCAACTAAAAAATAAATATAACTTTTGACTATATATAATCTCTTCAGCCTAACTTACTAGCTATACAAATTCATTTATCAAATTATTATTTGAAATAAAGCAATTAATGACATTAACTTATCATAAAATAATTCTACTACCACAATGTACAGTATGAAGTTGAATTTTTAATTTTAAAGAATTGCTATTTTTCCTTAGTTTATTAATAATTAATAAACTAATGTTATAAATGAATAATCATACATTAAATAATGATGATTATTTAATAATTAATAAATTTGAATTTTACATCAATACATATTCATGTCTTTCTCAACTAATATTACAAATGAACAATCATACATTGGTTGGCTTCACCTTCAAGATGGAATGATGCCAATGCAACTTTTGTGTCTCCGTTGTTCCCTGGTATTCAAAGAATTGGGAAACTTTTTGCTAAACCACTCCGTAGGATCATCTCCAGCGTAGCTTGGAAATTCAAGCTTACCCATTTTTGAGGAGAAAATCATTCAGCTTCCACTAGCTTCCTCCTTGGTATGCTCATTGTAAGAATGGCTAGGGTGATTATTGACGTTATGGATGGACCCTTCCTTGTTTGAAAAGAAAGCCTTAGACATACGATTGATGGTCTCCTCGAGCTGATGCAGTTTGTCATTAATGCCAATCTCCATTTGTTGCAATCCATCTTGAAGTCCATCAAGCCTCGCTTCTAAATTTTCAATTCTTTCTTTGTAAGTTGTCATGAGAACAATAAAATTTTTGAATAAGATAATGCGGCTCTGATACCAATTGATAGGTCCCAGTCAGAGCTGTTGTATTTTGTATGTAAATAGGATTCTACTTAGGGCGAGAATCAACCACAAGAATTTGTTATTGACTTCACTCTCCCCTTTATTCTGCATAATACTTGAGTTGAAATACATAAAGGACTAACAGACTCCCCCTAAAAATAATGTTACAACTACTGAAAATCAGTAATTGAATCCAGATAAAGCCGGCACCTATTATAATAACAAAATACTTGCTAACAGAACTTGATTAAGCTTTAACTTGCACGTGACTAAGCTGACCACTCCACTAAATCCACTAAATCCTCAACGGCTCCATGCATTCTTGACTCATTCCTTTTAGACAGTGAACTTGCAATTCTTGATGGGCACACGTTGAGACTTTCTTGGCTTATCAGAAACGAAGGCAAATGATGATGATCAAGTATACCAGAAAGGAGTGAAGAATCTTTGCGAAAACGGCGTGACAAAAGTCCCTAAAAAGTACATATTGCCTGAATTCGATCGACCAGATAAAGTACTGCAAGTAGATTTGACCATGCCAAATCTTAAGCTGCCTGTTATTGATTTTTCCGAATTGCAAGGCCCAAATCGTTCAGTGGTCCTAAAATCTCTGACTAGTGCTTGTGAAAAATATGGGTTTTTCCAGTTAGGACTTGATGACAAGCTTTGAGTACGTAAATTGTAAAATTTAACAATAATGTCAGGGGCTTGTTTAAATTTGTGCATGCATTGATGCATGCAGGTAGTGAATCACGGTATCCCGAACAATGTTATTAGCGGCACGATTGATGTGAGTGCAAGGTTTTTTGAACTCCGAATTGAGGTAAGATCCAAGTACATGTCATCAGATCTCACAGCACCAGTTCGATATGGAACTAGCTTTAATCAGAATAAGGATAGGGTCTTCTGTTGGAGAGACTTCTTGAAGGTCGTATGCCACCCCTTACAAGATGTCCTTGTTCATTGGCCTTCTTATCCAACGGACATGAGGTAATTATAATTTGTACAAGGATCATCTCTTATTGATCCTTTTCTTATAATCTCTCAGGGTTAAGATTAAATTTTTTAATTTAATATTGACAATTAACTCAACTTTTTCATTTTTTTTTTCTATTCAAGCATTTTTCATTTTTTTCCAATCAAACAAGCTTCTTTCACTTTATTATTTTGAATTTTTTTAAAGCAAATAGATTTTACAATTTAGGATTTATTAGAAGTCTGAACTCAAACACCTATAATATAGCCTAAAAATTAAATTTTTAAAGATAATGGACAAAACCCATATTTATTTTTTTGTTCCTTATATATTATTCAGGATTCGAATTCGGACAACAGGCAAAAAAATACTCCTTGAAACCGTTTGATTATGTATATATTTTTTAATTAATATTTGAGGAGATATATAGTACGTGCCTGTTCCCGCATTTATGAGATCAAATTTTGTTGAGTTTTCCATAATAAGACACATTATTGTGCCCTCACCATTAACGGATGCCTTAGTGACATGATAATTGGTAATCAGAGAGCTTCGCTTTCAACAGTACTTTCTGCTCTATACAAATCATCTGTTTAATAATTTAATTGCATATTAAATTTAGACGTTGGGGCACGCTGGCTGCTTCTTTCCAACAAAAAATAAATTAATAGTTTGGTTTCTTTAATCCAAAGTCATGCATGCATAATAGTGATTTTAAATTTTCAATGATATAGTAATCATTATTTTATGCTGAAACAGGAGATTGGCGGTTACCTACGCAAAAGAAATCAAAAACTTGTTCGTAATGCTAATGGAGGCTATCTTAGAGAGCTTGGGACTGTGGGGAGGGGGAGCCACCATGAATAAGACTGAAGAAGTTGAAAAACTAATAAAGCAATTCCAATATGGGAGCCAGCAAATGGTGGTCAATTGCTACCCTCCATGTCCTGAGCCTCATCTAACCCTAGGAATGCCTCCACATTCAGATTATGGATTCCTTACTCTTCTTCTACAAGATGACGTTGAGGGTTTGCAAATTCAATATAAAGAAAAATGGGTCGCAGTTCAACCTTTAGCCAGCTCCTTTGTGGTTAATGTTGGTGATCACCTTGAGGTGGGTACATTAATAGTATTTTATGTAATATAAATTAGAATTTAAACAAATTTGACATACAACAGGTGAAATATAAGATTAATTAAGTAGATTTTAATAGACATATAAACAATACAAATTCGTGGGTAATTTAAAAAAATGCATAAACTGATTTAATAATTAGCTCAACAAACTCTAGAAATTAAAGAAGTATTTACCAGTCATCGTTAATAATGAATAAAATCTAATCATTATCCAATTTGTATATATAATTTTTCATGCGGCTAATATACTTTTCACTTTGACTTTGATTGGATTATATTATAGATATTCAGCAACGGCAAGTACAGGAGTGTGTTACATAGGGTTCTTGTCAATCCAGCCAAGTCTCGCATTTCTGTTGCTTCTTTGCATTCTCTGCCTTTCAACTCAATGGCTAGCCCATTGCCCTCACTCATCAATAAAGCAAATCCAAGGCGCTATAAGGACACCGATTTTGCCTGTTTCCTTGAATACATTTCATCTTTTGAGCCTAGAGGAAGAATTTCCTTGAGTCAAGGAAATTACTATGAGGAACCGATGAAAATCTAAATTTGAAAAGGATGTCTATGTTGACTTTTTAAACTCCAATTATGTAGCAATAATTGATTGAATTTTGAATTGTAATTTAATTTAATTCCAGTATTCTTTTTCAGTCAAGGTAGCTATCAAATTTCAAACCTCATTCATGTCTAATTCCGTGACAAGTTACACATCTATCCAATTCTGAAATAGTTAATTATCTAAATGTAATTGTCCAGTTGAGACATATCATTTAGATGGAAGTAAGCTAATGAGTTTAGATATTCAAGAATTTTGTACAAGAGTTATCTATCAGAATAATACTATTATTGATTTATTAACAAGAAGTAGATCTACACTTGGGAGATTAGTAATATTTCGGGAGAAATTAGTAGAAGAAGCTACGGATACGCTTCCTGATAATGGAATCTGTGGGCTAAAGTGATAAATGCAAAAACTGTTCACATGAAACGGCATCGTTTCTTCATTTTGTTCTTTGCAGCGTTGTAGCTTATGCAGCTTATGCTCACGGGGCAGCACATGTGAGTTAATTAAACTCACAAGACAGCCAAAACGACAGAAATTTAAGCCGTTTCAACTATAAGCTTAAGTGACACACGTGATGCAGCATGTGAGGAAAGGAATCAAAGCTGTTATAAGCCGTTATCCACGCGTCAAAATCTGATGCATTCTGGGTTTGCTATCGGCTGTTATATAAGCTGAATAACAAGGCTGTTTCCAGGATTATGAGAGAGCACTCTAGAAAGGGTTGAGAAAGAGAGAGAGAGAGAGAGAGAACTATCTTGTTTCTTGTAATTTCCTCTGTAAATGCTCTGTAATCTTGACTTGAATCATCAATAAATCTCATTCTAGTGGCCTATACCGTGGATGTAGATTGTGCACTCTTGCACAATTGAACCACGTAAATTTGTTGTCTTTGATTGTTTGTTTTCTGCTTCTTAATTCAGTTAATCTTTTGTGATCTTAATCATCATTATTTCTGTTACAGAGAGTTGTTAATCATTGAAGTCATCAAGATTGATTTGCTGACTTATTAGCATCTTGCATTGATCTTAATCTAGATCTTAGGCAGTGATTGAATTGCTTTAAGTTCGTGAAGGCATTCAATTCGCTACAAAATCTGTGGACAGCAAATGGGGAATGGTCATAATAAGATTTTTAAGTCGTTTTTAGATGCGACTAAAGACAAAGAGGGACTTGAAAAACGGGTTGATTATTCAGGGCATCTGTCATTGTTGTGGACCCCTCACTTTTACTACATTAATGTGGATTTCTTTTGCCAGAATGGTGCTTGAGTATTTTTATTTAAGGGTTATTTTTCGCTACCTCCACATGTTTCGACAAATCTTATTGTGTACTCATTGTTTCAACAATTATCAGTGTGCACCCATTCTGTTAAATTCAGTCGTTTAGTTTAACCAATCAAGGGTAAAATGGATATTGTACAATAAATGAATAAAAAATCAAGTTAAAGTTGTTTGCACAAGAAAGAGAACAAGGAGAAGTAAAAGAACAACATCATTTCTGAAAAAACAACTCCATCTCTGCAAATCGTACCATCCAAGAGCATAAATCAAAGCAATATGGAGGGAAAATATTGTGTGTTGGAGTTGATGTTCTTATATCCCCATCTAGAGTAAGAGGTTTTGATGTGGTAGCGTCTTATGACACCGTTGTATTACAGGTTATCATTGGTAGTTTTTTGACTGAAGGCTGGAAGGAGTCGAGATCATGGATGCAACCAAAACCATTGTCTTCTTCTATGCCAAAATTCATCCCAGAAGCATCAGCAGTTGGAAGCCCACCATCACTTGGAAACTTAAGTGAATCATCTGTGGACCTGGAAGCCCTCTAAACCACAGCACCGGAGGAGGCTGCAGTAACAGCAATCCGCCAAGCATACCGAATATGTGGAAATAGAGTTGGTGTTGTGTGATTCAGCATCAGTTTTTATTTTTTAACATGCATATTAACAGTGACTGGTGGCATTTTTGAAATTTAATGATTTGAAATTCAAATTGGGGACAAAATCATCATTTCACAAAATAATTGTCAGAATGGTTAAAATAAACGACTGAGTTTCACGGAATGGGTGCGCGGTGATAATTGTTGAAACAAGTGGGTGCATGGTAAAATTTGTCAAAACATGTGGGGGGTAGCCAAAACTAACCCTTTATTTAATTGGTCAGCTAAATTTGAATCATAGGTGAGGCAGGGTCTAAAAAAATCAGCCGCAGTTATTTTTTTAGAAAAATTTAAAAAAAAATCGATATAAAAAATTGTTAAAATTAGCTAATAGAGCGATGGTGAAAAAAACAAATTGGCTTTTGAATTACGTAATCAATTAAGTAACAATCTAACCATAATAAAAAAAAATATTGAATTATAGTGAGAAGACAATATGGTGATAATGGATAGTTTGCAACAAGAATATTATTACTATTGTTATTTTAATTATAAGGAGAAACACTCTTATAAGTTTATAGAGTTTGTTAACTGATGTGTTCTCATGAGGATTAATTCTTAGAAATTTTTTCTTTTAAAAAACTTTTATTATCTTGACAATAAGATGTAAAGAGAATTTAAAAATAAAATTCATCATTTGCTTTTAAGATAAAATTAATTTAACTTACCATTGTCCAATCATATCATGCTCTAAGCATATGTTGAAGGGAATGAGTTTGAGTCCCGAAAGTTTTATTTCCTTTAAAGCAGGGGTTGATTTCTTCCTACATTTTAGTGGGAGTAAATTTCCAAACTTAATTAATATTTGATAGACCTTTATGCTGCATTACTTATGTATCTAGATTTTTAATAAATTTCAAATTGTATATATTTATAATTGTAATAATTTCCAAAAAAAAATTAGTTTAGCTTGGAAAAGAAGTATGGGTTTAAGCTTTTAAATAAGGCTAAAGCTTTTATATCAAGTAGTATTAAAAAGCAGCACACCAAATCAAGCATCTAAATCTGCCTTAAGGAGTTGAAAGGAATGCTCATTGAAAATTCAAGCCACCTAAAAGGAGCAATGAAGTTGTTGAATTAATTTTTCAGTAAAGATGGCTGGCATTGGATCTAATAAGACTAATATTATTATTATGTAGACCAATTGGTTCGATCTTGACTTGGACCACAACCACTCAAGCATGGATGACTCAAATGCTTGGTCATATGCTTGGTCATACAAAGGAATTGACTTGGTTGCAACTCGACGCCTATGTCAAGACATACGAAATTACATCAAGTGCTAGTTTGTTTTTTCATCTTCAGTCTGAATGTTACTTAATTTAACATATTTACATCAAATTAATGGGTTTTCTGTTTTTCAAAAAATATAACTTATATTTAAGACACTATGTCTTAATGAAAACGGCCACAATTTTTTACTTATATTTTAAGTCTGAAGCCTTCGCTTAAGTTTAAATTCTCAAATATGCTCCTTTAAAACTTATTTATTTGCTATTTATATTAAAATAAATTTTATTTTGTAGTTATAGCTTAATGACAACCCAATTTATAACCCATCTATGTGAGTAGGGTTCCAACCTCAGACCTCTTATTTTGACATATGAGATTTTATCAACTAAACGATATAACACTCACTGATTGTATTAAAGTATAATTTCTTGTATGGGGGGGTTGAGGTGGGGGCACATAAATGCTTCTTATAACTTTAAATCATTACCAATAGATTGAATGGATCTAATAAATGAAAAATTAAGTTTCTTTTTTTAATCAAAATTTTAAATAGGACCTGTTCTAGGGTATTGGAGGCCTTAGGTGAAATTTATTTATGAGACCTTACCTTCAACAACTTTAACATTCAAAAAAACATAAAAGAGGTAAAAAATCTATCAATTTTTAACTATATCTTGAAAATAGTGGCATGAGATTCTTCTATGAGATTATCCTCTTTTCTAATCAAATTGATAATGACATAACCTCATTGTGATTCACTTCCCCGTTCAAGGATTAAAGGTTATGCTTTAGGATCTCATATTAATTATATGTTGAATATGCATGAAAATCAACATTTTGGATACCCCAATGTGTAAATGGTAGAAATTCAGCATTCTACTTAATTTCATAAGATATGATGGGAAACACATTTTCTAATTAAGTTGAAAATTAATAATCATACTAATAAGTAGTTCCATTATATATGCCAATTTAAAACATTGAATTTTGTATACAATTAAAAAAGAAAAAAATGTTGAAGTCAAAATAATTATACAGATAATTTAGCATTTTTCCCTTAATAGACTTTTACGTTCAAGCAATCTTTGTGTTAAACATGATAAATGAAACTTAAACTATGATAAATAAAATAGTTAGGAAGAATTTAACTAATTTATTGTTGAAATTTCTTCTTTTGTTGAATTTTAAAAAGATAATGTAAATTATAATTACTTTTTTTTAAATGGGTGTATTTATGCAAATTGTGGGAGAAAATATCAACAACCTTATGCAAATAGGAATCAGGATCCTCACCTGATATGATTTTTATTCAAACAAATTTTATTAATATGATTGATGGTTAATAAATTAAAAAAAATATTTAAATCATAATTATCCACTAATATTAAAACACAAGTGACAGAAGATCTGTAAAAGATCAAGAGTGCTCATATTAGAAGAGGATCCTAATCTATGCAAATAGGCTCTTGTTTCATTAATTTATTAAGGAAAATGTTTGGACCATATCCAGTTAACATTTGTACTTCTAATCATTACCATCCTTATTTTTATAGTTATTAATTATGACTTTTCATTGGCAATATGTGATGCTTATGATATGAACTAAAAATTAAAACATGTTAATATTTTAGCTAGTGTGAAGCTTAGAGAGTAATTAATGTATTTTAACACACTTTAATGGTCCATGATGAATCACTTATTGTTAGGTCTTGATTTTTAGTTTAGCATCACATGAATCTACGTATATCAATTCTGGAAATTTGTGTGAATTAACATAGCCTAAGTTAAGTGAACATAAGAACCCCAATTCATGAACCCGTATGTTTATTTCATCATAACGTTTGATACGGTGAGCCGGTGACTAGTTCTCTGTAAATTTGATATCGCTAGACAGATAATTTAGAGACATTTCCATTGATATATCACATGCATAATTCCAAGTTATATAGAGAGAGAATGAGCCAATCGAAACTTCAGTTCGAAATATGATAATTCTAGATACAAAGAAGATGACAAATAGTGTAATCGTTGCGACTCCACTCTCGGGATGGCATGTGCAGCTTACTTCTTCACTGTATTAGAAAACCAATTTCAGATGCAAAATCAGCGCGCAATTTGGAGTTACAAAATGGTCAGATTGTAGCTGTAAAATAATAAAAACTGTGAGCTTGTATTACACGCGCCAGCCCTAAGCTTGGGATACGCTAAAAGTGTCAGCACCGGCTGGCTCAAATGTGTAAGCCAGTGCATGAGCACGAGCAATTGAGCTGGCTTGTTGGCTCGATCAATGCACTATTGCTTGGCTGTGTTTAACCCACTGCCACCAATAAACGAATCGAATTCGAATCGAATCGTAAATGAATTGGGTCAAAATTTTATTAATTTAAATTCGATTTATTTATTAAACAAATTGAAATCTAATGATTTGGATTCGATTTATTTATTAAACAGTTCAATTTGTTTAATTCGTTTAGTACAATTAATAAACGAATCGAATTGAATCGAAGCTAGATTCAGTTATTATTCGTTTATCTTATTATGAATTCATGATGAATCGAATCAGGGTTCGTTTACAATTCATTTAGAAAAATATAATTAATAAAAAAATTAAGCAAAATAAAATATAAAAAAATCACAAATTTAATATCCTCCAACAAAATACAAATAATACAAACCATATTTTATAATTAAATATACAGTCATTCAAATACCAAATTACAAATCCCTAATAATACAAATAACAATAATTCAAATTCAAATTATAAAGTAAGGTAATTTCTTTAATTCTCTCCATTTTGTCTTTGTCAACTTGAAAAAAAAAATCCTACAACAAAAAGTAAATAAAATGTTATTAACATGTTGCAATATTGATAATAGTCATTGTACAATTTCAAAATATCAAATATATAACAATTTGTAGTATTGTTAAGGAAATAATAATTAAACCTACAAAGTCGAGAAAAATAAACAAGATAAAACTTTACCTATCACAGTCACACACTGTCATGTATGGTTTACAACATATATTTAATTTATTATATGAGCAAGAAATGAAAAAACTAGCACTCGTAGTATTGATTAATGGATCCTCAAAAGACAAATCCAAATCAAGATGAATGAAAAACAAACTCAAGCCAAAATAGCACTTACTGGATGCAAAAATAATAAAAAAGAGAAAAAAAAAGTGGAGATTACTGTGCAGGTGTGATTTATGCAAGATGGTGATTGTTGCTAGTTGAGAAATTGTGAAATCGCACCTGAATTGCTAACAAGTGAACTGATGAAGGGAAAGAGAGTGTGAAATGTAAGATTAGAACCGGCTGCTCTAATTCCTATTTGACTTTTCTTTAGCCAATTGCTTAAAATTACAATATTAATCTCCAAATTTTAAAAAGTTTTCAAATAAATTTAATGATAAAAAAGTAATTTAATTAAACGAATATTGAACGAATTGACATGCATTCGATTCGTTTATGACCCGTTTATTAAACGAATCCTAAACGAATAAACGAATCAAAATCTTTAAACTCGCATTCCATTCGTTTAATTAGCGAATCGAATCGAATAAACGAATCATAACCCATATTGCCACCTTTACTCTTGTCTCTAGAGAGTGCGATGGATGCATCGCCTTTCCAACCTCTATTTTAGGCGCTGTTTTGGGGTAGCAGGCTCAAAATTTTATCCTCTTTTATCTTACGATTTAAAATTTTTATTTATATTAAATATATATTTTGAATTAAATTCATTCAAAGATGTTTTAAATAAAATATATAATTTAAAAGAGAGTTAAAATTTTGGAAAAATATTTTTTAAATATTTTGAGATGTACTGAGTCTGACAATGTTGCGCTTCTGTGAGAGTTATTTCAACACATTACTACATGTACTCTCCAAATGATGCATGTTTATTTGCTTATTTTATATATTAATATAATGTTTTCCTAACATAATCCTATTTTAGTCTTTATTTTATTATTGTCATTTTTTAGCTTTGGTGTTATGTTTTATTACTGTAGTCATATTTTGAAATATTCAAGTAAGAAGAGCTTAAAGAAGAAACTAATTGGATGATTGAGGAAAGTAGTAGGAGTTATGATGGAAGAAAAAGGGTCATTTTATAATGTCGTGATTAAAGTTACGGCATCAATACTGTAATCAAACATAAATTACGTAAAACAAACACAAAACTTCTAAATTTCACATAAAATTTGTAAATCAACATTAACTACAAAATAAAACATAAATTTTAGAATTTAAACATAAAATTTGTAAATATAAAGAAAAATAAAGAAATTAATATAAATGAAAATTCTATGATGTCGTGATTAAAATCACAGCATCAATGCTGTAATTATTATGTGCCATTAGATTAAATCAACGATTCATAATAATTATAATGTAATAAAATAAATTAATTAAATTACATATAACCGGTTACAAACTGGTTAAATATTATTTTAAAAGTGACATTTTACCGGTTTAAAATTAAAAAAAGAGGGTTTGCCTATTGAAAGACTAATAAAATATAAAAGGCAAAATTCAATCCCTAATTAAATATAACAAAGGAGAAAACCACACCCACCACTGCGTAAACTTCCGTTCGAGCGCGCCCACGATATCTCTGCAGATTGTAGCCATCCTTGAGCCAATTTTCTGCCTTCCGACTGTTGCATCTCTGCTGTTGCTGTCTCCGTCTTGGTCTGTTCGTCATCACCTGTGCAAGGTAAGTTTAATCCTTGGCTTCTAACTTTAGGTTTCATGTTATGCTAATCAATTTAGTTTGCTTTGGTTGAATTGGCCAAGGAATTTAGTTCCAGATCTCTCATTCAATTTTATATTATCTGATATAGTATTCCTTCTGTGAACAATTTTGCATCCTCACTCTATTTTGGTCCTCTGGCATGAGGAGAGAGAGAGAGAGGAGCACAGAAACTATAGAATGAATTTTCTATTTTTTCATCATCTCTCTCTCATTTCTTTCAACTTTCAATGCCAGTAGAATTAAGCCAACATAAAAAATCATGTCCTCTTACCATTATTCTCTCCACATCATCGTTGCTCCCACTTTATTCCCACTCAAGTCAAAATGCCATCAATAAGAAAGAGATTATCAAAAAAGCAAATTAACCCTTGTTATTTTCCTTTATGTGTATGAAATGCTATCTTAGTCAATCTAGGTCTTCGTTTTGAGTGAAGGGTTGTGTTTTCTTCTCAAGTTTTAACACTTTGAAGCCGTTGAATTTTGGGGAATCAAGCATCTTGGTCCAATCATTTAATTTGCTGCATTAAGCAATTTGAGTTGCACCATTTTCTCAGTCGGTTTGATTTCTTTGCATAATTTTACCTTAGTTGTAAAATCATTTAATTTTGCCTATGAATCCCATTTTGCTCCTCTGCTTTTACTGTTTTTATTTTTTAATTGCTTATCTTTATATATTTTATTACAACGATACAATAATTATATTCAACCAAATACCTACTGAATGTGTAAATTTATTTAATTACAGCATAGGTGAGTGGTAGACCGAATATACCTTGAAAATTTACAACTAATATAAATAAAATTTATATTATACAAATAAATATTACTAGTTAGAATGAGTTCCGGGGAGATAATGAAGGGAAAATTAAGGCTATGGTTAATCTAGAGAAGCATGCTTGAAACGTAAGGATTCAATTGTGTTTTTTACCCTGAATACATGCTTTTCAAAAATATGGCACCCTCACTCAATTAATCTTAAAAGATTAGTTAAGAGATATTACAGTGGTGATTTTTTTTTTTTTTATATATTACATGACAATTTACTAATTTTACAATAAGAAACATAAAGTGAATAGTTTCGAAATTATCAATTTCTCTAGAGTAGTAAGGGGTTTTAGTCATTAGCCCTGGATGAAAGCTTGAAGTTTTTAGTTGCAGTTTTCAAGTTATTAGTTACAAATTCTAATAAGTTTTCTTTTATTAATGTAGTTGTCTAATAATAAGTTTTCTTTTATTATTAGTTACATTATGAGTTGTCTCCGTTTCTGAGTTACTGTTAGAGCCTCATTATAACTAATGATGTAAATGGCGTTTGTCACTGCTCTGGAAGCAAATGCTAGCTTAATTTTACTGGAAAGGTGTTCCTAATTCTTGCTTGGGGGGATTTGGATTGAAATGTTTATTTGTAAAATATTATTACAAGATCCAAAACTTGTGATCTTTGGACATTTCTTGTGGAATGTTCTAGTTATTTCAAGTATCTTTTACTACTATCAAATTCAGCCCAAAAAAAAAATGTGCTTATAGTTATGAAAAGTTTTGATGGATTGATATTTTTCAATATAGTGTTTTACTTAGCATATTGTATATGTGTCATGTTTAGATATGAATGTCCGCATTTTAAATGACTGCAAAAGCTTTGTTTCATATATAGTCATCTTCAGCATGGTTTAGAGCTTTTTTTTTTTTTTTAAATGACTGCAAAAACTTGTTGAAACTTGAAAATGAGTAAATGTCATGAATAAATTTGATCCTGGTAGTTTCAACTAAACATTTCTCTCTCCCCCCCCCCCCCCCTCCGATTTTTCTAATAGCTTCATGTACAGGTTGTTGTGGTTAACTTGAAAATAGCTGAAAATGTGGATGATGATTGACACTAAAAAATGTACATTTAATAAGGATAAAATTATTAGTTTTTCACTTATTGTATCGATTAATGCATTCATTATTTTAAAATTATTTTAATACTCCCCAAATATATTTTATGTTAAATTAATTTGCAATTTGTTAATTTTTATCTTATAAATATTTTTCAGGAATAAAGTTGGAATTGGAATTGAAAACGGGAATAAAGAAGAACTACTGGAACACAATTGAGGAGATTTAATAATAATAAAAAAAAAGAACAAAAGGATAAAAGAGCAAAAGCCAACCATGCTTTGGTTGCCTGCGCCTCCTGACCATCACAGTTCTCAACATTCATTTAATTTATAAAAAAATAAAGTAATAAAATAATAATAAATTAAATAAGAATAAAAAGAATGAAGGGGTGGCGATTGTTGCCTATAAAAGTTGACGAAACCAGAAAGGAGGGAGTAGATTTCTGAGAGAGAATAGCCAAGAGTGTAGTTGAAGAATTTCTTTCTTTCTTTCTTTCTTTTATTGTTTCCATTTGTATCAATTTTCTTTGTAACATATTTTCAAAAGTTTATTTAATAAATAGAGTGTTGTGTTTTCTTTCAATATCAGTGGCTAATTTTATTAAGTTGAGGTGAAGGGTGAAACTCAATAGTTCATACTATTAAATTTATTATTTTCTCAAATGAGTTTTAAAGTTTATTTTGTTGTTTTCTAGTTATTTTTATATCATATTAATTTATAAATTTCTTTAGAATTTATATGGTATTTTGACACAATGTCGACACATTGATATAGTGTGACACATTAGGTACTTTATTCCATATTTATCCACACACATAGGATTAAATAATATAATAATTAACTGGTAAAAGTGAGACAAAATATAAATGAGAGAGTATTAAAATTATAGTTTATTTCACACACATAGGATTAAATAATATAATAATTAACTGGTAAAAGTGAGACAAAATATAAATGAGAGAGTATTAAAATTATAGTTTGAATATTGAGAGTGGATCCCGTAACCTTAGCATATTTTTAAATTGTTTTCAAATAATTTATTTTCCCACAATTAATTTTCTTTGTTTAACAAATTGACAACTAGATTTTAAAATTCTTTGTGATTCGACCTTGGACTCACCGGATTATATTATAACTAGATACTCTTATACTTGAGAGAAATACACTTTGGAGTCGTGTCAAGTTTTTGACTCTGTTGTCGGAAATTTTTCTAAATTTAATGTTAGTTTGTCTCTACTTTATTTTTATTTTATTATTATTATTATTATTATTATTTGTCGTCACTATCTTTCCATGATTCTATTTTATTCTCTTTTTGGAAAACTTCAATTAGTACCCCTCCTCTTTTTAAACTTTAACATTATCCATAAAATGTTTGAGAAACTTCATTTTAGCCCACAAACCTTTGCAAATCAGTCCCTAAATCGAATTTATTTCTTTAAATGTCTGCAATTTACTTTCTGTATTTATTTTAAATGGTCGGTTCTACCGCTTGACTATTATTTAAATTTTGTTAATTTATGTATTTTTGTTTATATAGTCGGTTCTACCGCCTAGCATTTTAATTTTAGTTTATTTATTTTTGTGCATTAATTAGTTTAATTTTATGTTTTATTATATGGCTGGTTTTAAAATGCTACCTAAACTGTTTCTTTTAATTTCTTTATTTATGTCTGGTTTCACCGCCTAATTTGTTTATTTTATTTATTTTTCAGTTTGTTTATTTTTATTTCGCATTTTTGCTTATTTAATTTCCAGTTTATTTTTATTTATGCAATTTTCATTTAGCCTTTTTTGCATCATTAGTTTAGCACACATCATTAGCATTGCGTGTGTCGTTGGTCTCGTACAAATAGTGGTAGATTAATTAGAAGATCATTTTTACCACCCTTAGATATGGTTGACATAGGAGTTGAAAATTTTTCGGAACACGAAAATGACCAAGCCTTGCAAAATATTCATGAACAACTTAGGACCCTTAGAGATTTCATACATCCTACTAGAAGAAGGTCACCATCATGCATAGTTTTCCTTCCTGATGCTTCACGTTTTAATTTCAAACCTGGTATCATTCAACTTCTTCCTACTTTTCAAGGTTTTGAGTCTGAAAATCCATATTTGCATTTAAGGGAATTTGAGGAAGTCTGTAACACATGTACTGATCAAAATTATAGCATGAATATAATCAAACTTAAGTTTTTTCCTTTCTCACTAAAGGATAAAGCTAAAACTTGACAACAAAATCCTAGGTCAGGATCCATCAGAACTTCGGATGAAATGCAAGCACAATTTTTGAAAAAATTCTTCCCACCCCACAGAACAAATTCTTTCAAGAGACAAATCACCACTTTCACTAAAAAATCAGGAGAAACCCTCTACCAATGTTGGGATAGGTTTAAAGAATTACTTAACATTTTCCCCCACCACGGTTTTGAAACATGGAGATTAGTGTATTATTTTTACGAGGGATTAACATCCCAAAGTAGACAAATCATTGAAATGATGTATAATAGTGAGTTTAGGGATAAAAGTCTTGAAGATGCATTAGATTATCTTGACTATATAGGAGAGAATGCACAACACTGGGATACAGTTGGACCTTATGAGTCATCAAGTAAACCCCAGTCATCTCCATATGATAGAGGCATGCATAACATTAGGAAATACCATGATTTTCAAGCCAAATTTGCATCATTAGCTAGAAAAGTTGAAACATTAGAGTTGAAAAAGAATGATCATGTAAAGTCTGTTCAAAATATTTTATGTTATGTTTGCGATTCTACGACCATTCTACGCAAGACTGTCCAACTTTGCAAACTCTGAGAGAAAGTTTGCATGAACAAGTAAATGTCATTGACAATTTCAAAAGGCCAAATCCAAATCCATACTCTCAAACTTACAACTCTAGTTAGAGAAACCACCCAAATTTCAATTGGAGAAATGACAATCATCCACAACCTTCACAACCAGTTCCTCCACGTCAAAATTTTCAAAACTTCCAGAGTTACCCACCATATGTCCCACCACCAAGAAAAACTCTGGAAGACACATTGTATTAGTTTATTGAAAAACAAGAGTCAATCAATAACCAAACGATGCAAACCTTAATCAATTTGACGGAAACTATCTCCAAACTTACATATGCTTTGACCATGCATGAAAAAGGAAAGTTTCTTTCTCAACCTAAACCAAACCCCAAGAGTCAACAACATCTGCAAATGGGAAATTTAGGTAGCCAAAATATAAGTCAAGTCAAATCGGTTATAACTCTTCGTGGTGGTAAAGTAGTCGAAAAACACATTGTGGACCCTCGTGAAACTAGCAAAGATTCAATTTTAGAAAATAGGGAAGAGTCTGCCAAACCTTTAACCCATGAAGAAATAACCAACTCTCCTCCTGTACCCCCATTTCCTCAAGCACTAATCAAGCCAAAGAAATGAAACCACAGTTTAGAAATTTATGAAGTTTTTAAACAAGTAAAGGTCAACATTCCTCTACTGGATGTCATTAAACATATGCCTTCCTATGCTAAATTTCTGAAAGATCTGTGCACGATAAAAAGAAAACATAAGGTGCAAAAGAGAGCTTTTCTAGCAGAACATGTAAGTTTTATTCTCTCAACCAATAGTGCTTTGAAATACAAGGATCCTGGTTGTCTAATTATTTCTTGCACTATTGGGGATCATAAAATTGGACATGCTTTACCAGTGTACCAACAACTCAATCTCGGTGAGTTAAAATCAACTTCTACCACTCTTTTACTTGCTGATAGATCGATTAAAGTTCCAAGAGAAATAATTGAAGATGTATTAGTCTAAGTCGATAAATTCATATATCCTGTGGATTTTATTATTTTGGAAACAAAACTAATTGGTAATGAATGCAAACAAATTCCTGTTATATTGGGTCGACTAGTTTTAGCTACTGCTAATGCTTTAATTAATTGCAGGAATTGATTAATGAATTTATCTTTCGGCAACATGACACTGGAATTCAATGTGTTCAACATGTGTAAACAACCTCACCACTAAGAAGATGATGATAATGAGAATGAGGAGATTGATCTCATCGAGCCAATCATTAAGGAACACATTCATGATGAGAATTTTACAAACTCTGTTGAAATTTATTTTGTCGGTTATTTTGAATCAAGTAAAGAATTAGATTGTGATACTGCTAAAATATGCCCTACACTTGATTCTATGAAAGTATCTATAGGTGACGATGACCAATCAAACTTTACACAACCAGAAGAACCAAACGAAGAGAAAGCACCAGAGCTCGAATTAAAGCCCTTACTAGAAGAATTGAAGTATGCCTATCTTGGAAAGCAGCAGATTTAGCAGGTGGTAATTTCTTCCCAGCTCACGCATGATCAAGAAGGTAAGTTGTTATATGTACTAAAAATGCATAAAACTGCATTTGCTTGGACCTTAAAAGACATAAAAGGAATTAATCCTTTAATTTGCACACATCGAATACACTTAGAGGAAAATGCTAAAACAACCAATCAACCACAAAGAAGACTAAACCCTCATATGAAAGAAGTGGTAAAGAATGATGTCCTTAAACTACTAAATGTAGGAATTATCTATCCTATCTCTGATAGTAAATGGGTAAGTCCAATACAAGTAGTACCAAAGAAATCTGGAATAACTGTTGTAAAAAATGAAAAAGGTGAACCAATCCCAATACGAATTCCATCTAGTTGGCGCATGTGCATTGATTACAGAAAATTAAATGATGCCACTAGAAAAGATCATTTTCCCCTTCCATTTCTAGACCAAATTCACGAAAGAGTAGTTGGACATCCCTACTACTGATTTCTTGATGGCTACTCTGGCTAATATCAAATCCCTACAGCCTTAGAAGACTAGGAAAAGACCACATTCACATGCCCATTTGTTACATTTGCATTTAGGAGAATACCCTTTGGACTTTGTAATGCTCCTGCAATATTTCAAAGGTTCATACTAAGCATTTTTAATGACATGGTTGAAAATTGTCTAGAGATTTTTATAGATGATTTAACTGTATTTAGTAATTCTTTTGATACATGTCTTAATAATCTAGAAAAAAGTTTTGGAAAGGTAAAAAGTTTTGGAAAGTTTTAGAATTTTCTTGGGCCATGTTGTGTTTTCAAAAGGAATTGAAATTGAAAAAGCCAAAGTTGAAGTCATTTCAAAATTACTTTCACCAAAGACAATTAGAGAAATCGATTCTTTTTTAGGACATGCAGAATTTTATAGGAAGTTTATAAAAGATTTTAGTGCCATATCTAGACCACTTTGTAACCTCCTAATAAAAGACATACCTTTTGAATGGACTAAAAATTGTCAACAAGCTTTTGAAAAGATAACTAGTCTTTTGACATCAGCCCCAATAATGCAACCCCCTGATTGGTCTTTACATTTTGAGCTAATGTGTGATGTTAGTGATTATGTCGTTGGCGTTGTTCTGGGTCAAAGAAAGGAAGGTAAGCCTTTTATCATCTATTATGCAAGTAGAACTTTGAATAGTGCTCAAAGAATTACACTACAATTGAGAAAGAACTACTTACTGTAATATTTGCATTGGATAAATTTCATTCGTATTTAATTAGTTCATCCACTATTGTTTATTCTGATCATGCTGCTATAAGATATTTAATGTCAAAACAGGATGTCAAACCAAGATTGATAACGATGAATTTTGCTACTTCAAGAATTTAACTTGACAATCAAGGACAAAAAGGGCGTTGAAAATGTTGTTGCAGATCATCTTTCAAGACTTACGAATGAGTTTTCAATTGAAACAACGCCCATTAATGATTCTTTCCCTGATGAATTTTTATTTTCTATAAACAAAATGTCTTGGTATGCTAATATTGTGAATTATCTTGCAACAAGTGAAATGCCATGTGACTGGAGTTCCCAGAATAAGAAAAAATTCTTAACAAAAGTGAAAAGTTTTTACTAGGATGATCCTTACCTGTTCAAGTACTACTTTGATCAGAATTTTCGAAAATCCATACCAGACGACGAGGTAAGTTGGGTCATTCAATTTTGTTATTGTAAAGCATGCGGTAGCCATTTTTCTTCAAAAAAGACAGCTGTAAAAATATTGCAGTGTGGATTTTATTGGCCTACATTATTTAAAGATTCACATGCATTCTGTAAAATGTGTAAGAATTGTCAAATGGTAGGGTCTATTTCAAAGCGAAACATGATATCTTTAAACCCTATCCTTGTCATTGAAATATTTGATTGTTGGGGAATTGATTTTAAGTGCCCTTTTCTATCATCATTTGGATTTGTATACATTTTGATTGCTGTTGATTATGTTTCAAAATGGATCGAGGTGATTCCTTGTCGGCACAATAATCACAAGATTGTGATCCGTTTTTTAAAAGAAAATATTTTGAGCAGATTTGGAATATCTCGAGCCATTATCAGTGATGAAGGTAAGTATTTTTGTGTTAACATGAATATGTTAATAATATTGATCTTGATGATAACAAATTTTAAATGGTTTTTGATAAAAATATTGGAGTTATTCCTTAATAAATGAAAGCCTTAATAATCATTCCTTTCATTTTTCATAAAAGATGGACTTTCAAATTAGAAAAAGATTTTCTGCAAAATCTGGTTTAAAATGTAATTCTGAAAATAAACGGTAAACTGTTTTCCTTAAACGGTTAACCGATTAATACCAGAAAGTAACATATTGCCTAAAGCTCTAACCGTTTGTGATAAACGGAAAACACTAAAGATGGGAAGGCTACTGGAACTTAACGGTGAACCGTTTATTTAAACAGTTAACCGATAACTTCCAGAATTGAAGGTTGTCCTCCTCTGGCACCATTTAACGAAACCGAATAAGGCTGAATTATTTTGCAGGTTACTGGAGACAAACGGCGAACCGTTTATTACAAACGGTTAACCGATAATATCCAGAGAAGTCACTTCATGCAAATCCTTAACCGTTTAATGTAAACGGATAACTGATCTTCATCTTCCAGGTCTCTGGAATTTAACGGCGAAAGGTTAATCATAAACGGCAAACCGTTTGTTTGAAATTTGGTCCAACGGTAACTTTTGACCAGTCTAAACGGTTAAGCTTAAGCTTTCACCGTTACCTATTCTTTAGCCTCAAGAAGTTACCCCTTAATCGTTTCAATAAACGGTTAACCGTTTTCACGATTATAAAAACTATTCAAAGGTCTTTTCTTCTCCTTCTCCAGTTACCCTTTCACCGTTTCTGCCATTGTTGCGCAGCCGAAGGTTTCTCTACCCTCAAACCCTCATTTTTCTTACTTTTCTTGCCAAATTAAACCTTCAACATCATTTCTTATCACCTTTAGAACAATTTCACTGATTCAAAACTTCAAATCAAAACCAAAATTCATAAATCCCAAATCGAAACCCTAACTGCCGCGGGTCGGGTTTCTTCATTTTTAATCCGATTTTTACCCTTCTTCAACCAAATTGAGCATCCAACTCACATCCTCTATTTATTCATAAGCCAATCATCGATTCATTTTCTTCTAATCACATCTCTCCTGCATTTTCCATACTCTATTGTGTTTCTCCATGGCTAAACCCTCCCGGAGAAATCCCAGGCGTAAATCTGTGCCTCCAAGGAATCCTATACCAGCACGGGAAGTCTCTGAATTTGCACGCATTCACTTCCCCACACCTTCCTTGGCCAAGCGGTTCGAAGATCGCTTCAACGGTCGAAAGGTACTTGACTCCTTTTTTGTTGACATTGATGATTTCTGTAACTTAGTTGTATATGGTAGAAGCATTCGGGATATGCTTCAACCTTGGGAGCCTGCCATTGACCTTGATGACCGAGTTTATCCAAATTTAGTGCGCGTCTTTTATTCAAACATGGAAATCTTTGATACTTGCCCAAATAGGATAATTACTCAAGTCGGTCGTGTGCCAATAGAGTTTGATGATGCGGACCTAGCTGACTTTCTTGGTATCTCTAGTGAGGGGCATGATATATACACCTTTAGGAAAGCACTTTTCTTTGACAGTTTTTGTCATACTGATGGCGTCCTCAATATATGTCGTCGTCGAGACTTGTCTGATGAGATTTGTTTGCTTCCTTTTCGGTCTCAACTTTTACCCCTCCAAATTCGCTTTCTTCACACTATTTTACAGCACATAGTGACACCTAGAAAGGGTCACTCGGATGAGGTTACGAGGTTGGACGTTGGCCTACTAGATAGCCTACTTATAGACCGTCCCATTAACCTCGGGTATGTTATTGTGCGGCATATGTTGAGTACTCCCGCGGTTAATCACCGCTTGCTTCCTTATGGCAGTATCATTACTAAAATACTGCGACGCTTTGAGGTGCCTCTTCTTGATACTGGATATATGGAGACTGGACGGATTGGTCCCGAGGCAATGACTAGTATTAGTTTTTCTAGGAAGAATGGAGAGTGGATAAAGACAAGCAACTCCAAAAACCGGGATACCTTGATTGCTCCAGAGGACGATCGAATGCTCAATGATATCTATCCTCCCGATCAGCTTCCTGACTTTAGATTAGGAGCTCATCCTCATCCTCCGCGTCGCCATTTCGTCCCTCGGCCTCCAGCTGACTCTGACCATGAGGAGCGTGCGATGGATGCTGACATTCCCTCCTCTTCCGCCCCGCCTCCTGCTCCTAAGCCATCTGCTGTTCCTGAGCAGCCATCTGCCTTTATGCTGCCTCCAGCTCCAGTTCAGCACCCTGCTTCAGACGTTGTGCAGCAGTTGATTGCTAATGTTCAGCGGATTTCAGAGCGCCAGCAGCTGATTTTTGATCGGTTAGACATTGTTTCCCGTGACCACCAGCAGCTACGTTCCGACTTTCAGACCTTCCAGTAGCAGAGCATTGATCAGCAGCTTGAGCTTATCGCTGGACAGTGCACTCTTCTCACCTATTTCGGCTATGATCTGGGGAGCACATCTTCTCCACCTCTATAGTTTCTGAGTTCTGTTTTCGCACATACGTTTCATATTTTGATTGTTTGCATTTATATTTTTTATATACATTGTTCCCTCTATATGTTCTTTCTGGATTTTGATGACATATGTTTGTGCTGTTCTTGCTGCTTGGATGACTTGGTTATTAGTTGATGCAATTTGTGGTTTATTGGATATTGAAGTGTTGGTTTGTTTGTTCATGGTGTTGTTGGGTTGTTGAAAGATGAAGTTGGTGTTAATCTATTTTGGAAGTGTTTTAATCTCATTTTGTATTAGTGGTTTTGCTAATTTTTAAGGGGAAACTCTGCCAAAATTTTCGCTCGCCAAAACCGGGTAACTTCTTTAACTGGATTTGCGTTTTTCCTGTTCTCTCTTTTCTTTTTTATGATGAAGGGGGAGATAATTATAGTATTTAAAATGGATTTAAAATGGGGAGATTATGAATGAATTTACAAATGTTTTCTTGAGCAAAAATCCTTTTATTGAACATTTCTTAATTTGGCCATACATTTAGGGGGATCACATATTAAGGGGGAGCTAAACATTAAATGAAATTTGTCATCATAAAAAAGGGGGAGATTGTTAACATGAATATGTTAATAATATTGATTTTGATGATAGCAAATTTTAAATGGTTTTTGATAAAAATATTGGAGCTATTCCTTAATAAACGAAAGCCTTAATAATCATTCCTTTCATTTTTCATAAAAGATGGACTTTCAAATTAGAAAAAGATTCTCTGCAAAATCTGGTTTAAAATGTAATTCTGGAAATAAATGGTAAACCGTTTTCCTTAAAAGGTTAACCGATTAATACCAGAAAGCAACATATTGTCTAAAGCTCTAACCGTTTGTGATAAACGAAAAACACTAAAGATGAGAAGGCTACTGGAACTTAACGGTGAACCGTTTATTTAAACAGTTAACCGATAACTTCCAGAATTGAAGGTTGTCCTCCTCTGGCACCATTTAACGAAACCGAATAAGGCTGAATTGTTTTGCAGGTTACTGGAGACAAACGGCGAACCGTTTATTACAAACGGTTAACCGATAATATCCAGAGAAGTCACTTCATGCAAATCCTTAACCGTTTAATGTAAACGGATAACTGATCTTCATCTTCCAGGTCTCTGGAATTTAACGGCGAAAGGTTAATCCTAAACGGCAAACCTTTATTTGAAATTTGGCCCAACGGTAACTTTGACCAGCCTAAAAGGTTAACCGTTTATGGTTAACGGCGAACCGTTTTAGGACCGACAGTTTGTAACGGCTAGATTTTTCATCTCCACATATAAATAACCTCATTCAAATTCAAAAAAGGTTGATCACAACACGACCATTGAGCTTATATCCGAGAATACAATCTTCATAGAGCTTTAAAAAACACATTTTCTCTTCATCTATTCACACATTGGGTATTGATTTGTAATCTTAAATATTGTGTGAAAGAAGTACAACTTGTAATCTTTTACTTTGAGTGATTGTAAGTGTTGGATACACTTGGGTTAAGAGATTATGGATAATCTCTTGTTGTAAAGGTCCATTGACACCTTGGAAGTCAATTGTAAGCTTTTGAAGGCTTGAGAGGCTAGCTTAGTGAAATCCTCAAGCCCGATGAGATTGGAGGCGTGGACGTAGGCGGGAATTGCCGAACCACGTAAAAATAATTGTGTTTGCTCTCTCTTCCCTTATCTTTTTATATTGTGATTGATTTATTTGTTATTACTTTAAATTTGTTTTGGATTTGCATTGAGTTTTGTTTTAGAATTAAATTAATTTTAATATCCCAATTCACCCCCCTCTTGGGTTGCCTAGTTAGTATTTCATTTGAGTCTTTAATGAAGAAATATGAAATTACACATAAGGTTGCTACCCCTTATCATTCTCAAACAAGTGGTCAAGTTGAATTAGCAAATAGGGTGATAAAATAAATTTTGGAAAAGACAGTTAATTCAAATCGTGAAGATTGGTCTCTTCGACTAACTAATGCACTTTGGGCATATCGTATTGCTTTTAAAATATCTTTAGGAATGTCACCCTATCGGCTTGTTTATGGAAAATCTTGCCACTTACCAGTTGAACTTGAACATAAATCATTTTGGGCCATTGAAGCTTTTAATTCAAATCTTGATGATGCTGGTAATGTGTATAAATTGTAAATAAATAAACTTGAGGAATTAAGGAATGATGCATATGAGAATTCTAGAATTATTAAGGTAAGAACTAAATTTTTTCATGACAAAAATTTTTTCGGAAAACATTTGAAATTGGTCAAAAAATGTTGCTTTACAATTTTCGTCTTCATTTATTTTCAGGGAAGTTAAAGTCAAAGTGGAATGGTCCATTTGTTGTAAAAAATGTGTATCCATATGGAGCCGTAGAAATTGAGAATCCAAAGGATAGTGTCACATTTAAAGTTAATGGTCAAATATTGAAACCATATCTAGAATATCAACCACATGAAACAGATACTGAAATCAATTTGAGTGACCCACCAAATTTTGATTAAGTCTTTTCATTTTAACATTTTGTGAATTTGATTTACTGTTACTTTATCGTTTGAATTGTTTGATTTTTTTTCCTTTTCCCTATGTCTTGAATGAAGTGCATTGCATTGATTTAATTGTGTGTTGTTTGAAAATTATGATTTAGCTCACCAAATTTTTATACTTGTCATGAGTACCTCCATGAGAAATTTTCTTTTCGATCATCTTAAAGTGTTTTTACATGTAAAATTTCACCTGAGAAAATTGCTTCGATTTTGTAAATCACATCCCATTTGAGATCTACAACCACCAGAGTTAGTATTCCATGTGAAAGATCTAGAAAGAGAACTCAAGGAAATAGAGGATGGTATTTATAATCTGCAATTGGAACTGGAGGTAAATTCAATAAAAGGACGAAGGTGAGTTATATTCCTTGTGTGTTTTTGTTTTATTTTGTTGTTCTTCTTCACTTTTTAAGTCGGTATTCTCGGTTTCCCACAATAACTGAAACCTCAATGTCAAGCATGGAAGAAATACGACGAAAATTGCATTAATGTTTTCCTTCTCTCCCTTAAAATACTCTTAAGAAGATTTACAAAACTCGTTGTGAATAACTGCGTTTGTTAATGATCAATGGGATTCCTGCTGACATTCGCTGGTTAATTAAAGACAAGGTCCAATTGGCAGGTGAGTTTTCTGATCCATTAATTTCCTACATGCCTGGTTTTGGTAAAAGTATATTTGCTAAGAAAAGTATATCCATTAAGGATAGCATGAGTAAAGAATTGTTGGATGATATCTTACGATCTCTTGAGACGCATCCAAGCGGATATGTTTGCCAATTTATGAGAAAACTGGATGGGAAGCCTATCCTCGACCCATAGAGGGCGTTCAAGCTGTTACTGGACGTAAAACCAGAGGAAGATGTGAGCCACAATCACAACTACCAACAAATATCCTTTTATTTTACTGTTCTTTTATCTTTTGCATTATTATTATTTTGTGTCTTTTTTATATTTAATCACTATTTGCTTTTTCTTTTCACTGTTTACCTTTGAATTATTAAGCTAAAAGCTTCACGCGTCATTTGACAAAAACACCACCCCATTTACAGATATATATCATTATGTCTGTCACCAAGATCCTTAAATATGAGCTCCTTTTTAAGCACTCACAAATTGTTTCTTTTTAGAATTTTTCTAATGGCAGCAACTTCAAGCATATAACTAAAGAACATTTGTGTGCTTTCTGGATTTCACTATAGAAAGTATAAGGAGTTCGTTCAGGCAGCCATAGATCTTGGTCATTCTATAGCAGAAAGGAAACTACATCTTGTATATGGAGGAGGTGGCTGAGGGTTATCAAAACTTGTCTCTGAAGCTGCTTTCGTTCGAGGAAACCAAGTGTTAGGCATCATTCTAAAAGCCTTAAAACCTTTAGGATGTCTTCTAGACCCACCAAGTGGAGAAAAGTTAGTTTTCTCAGGTATGCAAAAAAGAATATCTGAAATATTAAATCATGCTAACGTTTTCATTTTCTTGTCAGGAGATCTTGCAACATTAGAGGCGCTAATTACATTTGCTTCTTGGGCCCATTTGAATATCCATAAAAAATCACATCGATTTGTTAAATATTAATAATTTTTATGATGACTTAATAAAATTTCTTAATCATGCAATTAAAAATTATTTCATTCCATCCTCAACGAAAAAACTCTACATTTGTGCTTCTACTGCTAATGAGTTACTTGATCTTAGATTGGGCAACTGAGGACGATGGCAGTAACTCTCGTAAAAAGTGTAAATTAAATTTAACTCTCCGTTTGTAAATATTTGCAGCAGTGGCCATTTGATATATTCTAAACTCTACTCCTTTCTTTAGACATTGAAGATAATGTCTCCTTCAGGTTGGAGGGAGGGAATAGTTGACAATTGTGGAATTTCTCAGTCCTGGTGATGTTTTTACTAATTTTTTTTGTAAAGACTAACGTTGGATAAAAATTTCAGTTGAAGATGACATAATATAGAATGTAGTGTCTGTAGAAACACATCTTCTTAAGTTTAATGTTTTGTTTCCCTTAAAAAAGAAATGTTTTCTAACTTTTTGTTTTCTGTCGTTTTCTCTTTTTCTCTTAATCATCTCCCTTAAGTTTCTGCAATCAGTCCCAATTTTTTATTGTTTTCTCTATAAAAAAAAAGATTTCTTTCTCGATGTGATCTTTTAACATTAGATAACATAATCATTTTTAAATTTTGGTATTCGTATTATCTTTGGCCTTGAGTTATGTTACACTATGTTTTCCCCTTTGCATGTTGAAACGTAAATTGAGAAATTGAATAAGTGAAATTGATTAAGCCATTTGGAGGAATGTACATGTTATGAAAAGTTTAAGCGAGTTTTTGAGCCTATTATCCTTGGAGAGTAACCATGTTTGCCTACACAACTTCATAATTTATTGTATAAGATATCAATATTTTATTTAAAAAAAAGTAAGAAGAAAAAAGAAAAAAGAGAAAGTTTGTGCAGCCGCATCTAAAAGTCTATTGAACTAGTGGATATAAAAGATTATTTAGAGCCCTAAAAGATGACAGGAGGCTATCTTTGATTCATTTGACCCTTTCTAGCCAATCCTATTATAAAGAATCCATAGTTAACCTCTTTGAGCCTTTAAAAAAAAAAACTTTTCCTTTGATAACCTATTATCTTATCCTACTCCAATGTGGAGTATCACCTTATATTTTATGTTTTCCACCACCCAATTATGTTTGAAAATATGGATGATTATTTATTCCTAATAATGGTGCTATGAAAAAAAAAAAGATGATATGTATATATAAATAAATAAATAAAATAAAAAAGAAAAAAAGAGCAAAAAAATATCCCCTATTTTTCAAACATATATTTTTGTTTTTCATATTACCTTTTTTGTTAGCTATAACCCTAATCTACGTTACATCCTAATAAAAGTCCTTCTCAATTTTTGGGAACTATAGTCTGAAGTAAAAGCTGGTGATATGGACTAAAAGATGTGGTGATGCATAAAAATAAATTTTGCTAGTAATTCCTTAGACTTGAGATGATTTTATTTCTAAGTTGTGAGTATTTTTTTTTATCTTGGTTAGAGCATGTGATATTGTTTTATTATTCTCTCAAATCTACTATTTTTTTTAGAGTGACAGTTTAATTTGGGATATATTTTCTTTTGAGAAAGTCACTCTTGATCGTGAGGTTTTGGGGTTTGAAGTATCATTCTTAAAAGTGACTTGATTAATGTAGGTCTGATAATTGATCATTTTACATGATTTTGCTTAACTGATTTATGTGGGTGTGATTCTCTTTAGGCTGAAGATAATACTTATATTTTTATTTGATTGTTGTCATTAATCTGATGGAAGAAGTAAACACAACTTTACAAAGAAAACAACGATTTTCAATTTAAGTTCGAAATTTTACTAAACTTTTTATCGCTTAAATTGTTAGGGTCTAGCAATAAGCTGGTTGGGGGGTGTGATTGTCACTAAAAAGTGTACATTTAATGAGGATAAAATTATTAGTTTTTCACTTATTGTGTCGATTAATGCGTTCATTATTTTTAAATTATTTTAATACTCCCCAAATATATTTTATGTTAAATTAATTCGCAATTTGTTAATTTTTATCTTGTAAATATTTTTTAGGAATAAAGATAGAATTGAAATTGAAAGCGGGAATAAAAAAGAACTACTGGAATACAATTGAGGAGATGTAATAATAAAAAAATTAAAAATTAAAAAAATAAAAAAATAAAAAAAGGAACAAAAGGACAAAAGAGCAAAAGGCAACCATGCTTTGGTTGCCTGTGATGGTCAGGAGGCCATCACGCCTCCTGGCCATCACACTTCTCATCATTCATTTAATTTATAAAAAAATAAAATAATAATAAATTAAATAAGAATAAAAAGAATGAAGAGGAGGGGATTGTTGCCTATAAAAGTCGACGAAGTGAGAAAGAAGGGAGTGGATTTCTGAGAGAGAATAGCCAAGGGTGTAGTTAAAGAATTTCTTTCTTTCTTTGTTTCTTTTCTTGTTTTCGTCTGTATCAATTTTTTTTGTAACATATTTTCAAAAGTTTATCAAATAAATAGAGTGTTGTGTTTTCTTTCAATATGAGTGGCTAATTTTATTAAGCTGAGGTGAAGGGTGAAACTCAATGTTTCAAACTATTAAAAAACTCACTTTCTCAAATGAGTTTTAAAGTTTTTTTTTTCTAGTTATTTTTATGTCATGTTAATTTATAAATTTCTTTAGGATTTATATGGTATTTTGACACAATGTCAACACATTAATATAGTGTGGCACATTAGGTACTTTATTTCATATTTATCCACACACATAGGATTAAATGATATAATAATTAACTGGTAAAAGTGAGGCAAAATATAAATGAGAGAGTATTAAAATTATAGTTTGAATACTGAGCGTGAATCTCGTAACCTTAGCATATTTTAAAATTGTTTTCAAATAATTTATTTTTCCACAATTAATTTTCTTTGTTTAACAAATTGACAACTAGATTTTAAAATTCCATGTGGTTCGACTCCGGACTCACCAGATTATATTATAACTAGATACTCTTATATTTAGGAGTAATATACTTTTGAGTTGTGTCAGATGATTTCAAGGAAAATGATGACATGAGCTAGCAAAATTAAATTTTAAGAAAAAATCGACCTTTCATTGAGTATTTGTAAGTCCGCTTAAAGTAAATATTACGTGTTTGATTGTTGGTAAATTTATGAATATTTAGTAAAGTCAAACATAATAATATGACAGTGCACTGATTATAGTTTTTTCAAAATATTTAATTGACGCAGTAAACAGGAAGCAAAAATATTACGGGAACAAGGAAAAAAAGTGGTGAATACATCTACGATTTCAATTATTTTCCATTAAATTTGAGGCATGTTTCAAGTAATAACTTATTGTTATATATATGTTTTCAATTTTTTTAGGATAGACTTATAGTAGGGAAATGTTTCAAAAGTTTGAGTGAAGAAGAGAAGGCTAAATATAGAATGGTTGGTAGTGATATAGCACCAAATAAGAACAAAGAAGATGATTTTGAAAAGGGAACTAAGAAAGCCATTGAAACTAGATGCGCTCCAGATTGTTTTGCAAAACTAGTTGCACAATTGTTAGAGGATAAAAAAAAAAAGTTGTTGTGGAGTTGGGATTTAAAAGTCTTCTACACATAAAATGTGGTCGATTGAAACAAGATTTATGCTCATGATTAGTTCAAAATTTTGATCCATTTACTTCATGTATTTTTTTGCATGGTAGAAGTATCAATCTTTCACCTCAAGATTTTGAATACGTTATGGTAATAAAAGATGGTGGAGTCGACATTGATGTAGACCTTGATGTTGATGATATAGATATATTGAAGGATAAATATTGTGATGACAGTGGATACATTAAGTTGAAAAGTTTGGAGGCAAAATTGGTGAATGAAAGTAAGGTGAATGATGACTTTAAAAGAAGCTTTGTTTTGTTTGCTATAGCTACCCTTATTTTTCCTACATTGGGGTTGAATTTAACTCCTTACAACCTTGTTTTTTTAAAAGACACCAGTGTCATAAATGAAAAAAATTGGGCGACATGGGCTTTTAAAAGGCTTGTTCAGGGCATACAGAAGTTTAAGGCAGGACGACAAAAAGTTGTTAATGGTTGTGTACTATTTTTTGAGGTAACAAATTTTTTTAAAAATGATTTCATCATTTAAAATACTTTTTTTCTTTTTTTTTTCCTTTGTCTTGATCCTTTTATCAATTATATTGTAGTTTTTATATATGGATATTGTAGCATTTGCACGAAAACATGTTGATAAATCTTTTGAGTCCAATAACATCTTGGACAAATCGAGATGTAACTAATTTCGTGAGTTTTCTTAAGAAAAATGGTGGTTTTGGGAGATCAAAGGTATGCCATCTATTTTTATTTATTATATATTAAAATATCTTATTAAAATGCCATGTGTTTAACACTATACGGTATTTATCAGGTTAATTTGCGAGAAATCCATTCTCAACAAAACACGGCGCAAGAAACATTTGATGGACGAAGTCGGAAGAATGAAGAGTGCATACATAATTGTCAACAGCAGAATGAATTATCACTTCTTAAAAAAGATTTTGGCCACAAGGTATTGGAGCTTGGTGGTTTAAAGCATTCAATGGGTGCTTGGATGCAGCGTATGCAACAAGTAATGGAAACAATTAAAGAGAAGTTAGACCATAAGCAAGTAGAGCAGCACAAGGAGAATATTGGCTACTCCTTTTGAAATTATTCCTCCTTATCAAAAGCAACAAAAGTATGACGAATCAAGCCGTGAAATTTTGAATTTTGAAGAACTAATGAAGAGGGCTAAAGAAAGGATAAATGAAGATAATATTCTTGAGAAGAAATTACAGGATGAGAAGAATGTTGAAGAGAAACATAATGAGAGAGTTTTTTTTAGTGAGTCATAAACGAAGGGAAGCACAAGCTAATTTTCAACAATGCAGCCATGTAGGTATGTGGCAATAAACCCTAAAAATATTATTTTTGAAAGGTAAAACATAATAATGCATAGATGAGCACTAAGATATGAAACATCATTTTTATCCCCCATTGTAGATAATCATCGAAGCAAGGACTGTTATGTTGAAGAGGAATCATCAAATCAATTAAGTGTATTTGAGGTTAAAGATGTGCGCTCCCGAAAGTGAAAGCCTGGTCCATACAAAAAATCTCCTTATGATCATTTTTCTAAAAGAAGAAATAAACACAAAATTTTTTACAATTCAATCACTCTACTAAATTCATTTTCAGAGGAAGATATGAAGATGCTATAATATATATTTCAAGATGAGTTGCCTAAAGAGTAATTGGATTTTCTCATAACCTATTTTCTCCATGTTATTATTATTTTTTATTAACACTATATTAGTTTTAATTTTATTTTTGCATTCTTAATACAGTGAGCATATTGTCGATGGAATTAGTTTTTTTGTTTCTCGCCAAGAGATGTTTTCTTTGGCTCCTAGTACTTGGATTATTTATACAGTAATCATACCTCCCTTATAGTCAGTTCAATCGTTCACTTTTTATTTATTCTCTTTTTAAGTACTTCAGTGTTCTTGTTTAATGGCTCTATTTGTAGGTCATATATTGTTTCATCAACTACTTGACAAACAAAGAACGTGCAAAAATGAGCCTAGAAATGCGTAATTGGTATTTGCCCACCATATTTTCGTTAAGTTATAAATGTTGTACATGAATTGTTTTGCCAACATGTGACAATACATGTTGATAATATATTGCTTTTGTAATTTTTTTATGAGTTTTGCTGCAAAAAATAGTGTTAAACATGACTTGCAAAAAGAAATCAAGTATAGAAGACTTTGTAAAAAATATTAACATTCGAGATAAATACACGTCAGAACCTGCTTTATGTGAAAAGGTAAGAAATTAAATGCGAAATTCTAATTTTGTTGCCATTGCTTAATACATTTAATAACTTTATTAAAATTTATGCATTTGTCACGTAGATCTATGTTCCAATAAATGATGGCTCTGTGCATTGGTATTTAGCGGTGTTGATTGTTAAAACGTAAATCTTTGAAATTTGGGACTCTTCTCTTTACCTAGTTGTAGTTCGAATTCACATCGAGAGGAAATTGTTAGAGCAATTGTAAGTGAAGCTTGCATTTCACTTGTATCATGCCGAAAATTACAAATGTTTGCTGACTATTATCATCATTATCACAGTTACAGGGGCTCAACGAAGTTTTCCTTGATGATTGTTTGAGAAAATTTGATCCACTTTAGGATTTTTTTAGTTTTAAAATTTCATATCTAGATAATGTTCCAATACAACCAAATGGATCTGACTGTGGCTTGTTTGTGATGAAGTTTATGGAGACACAATGTGATATATTATCCATAAAATATGTATGTGACATTATTTTCATATCGTAGTGATTCAAATTTTTACAATGAATGATTACTATTTCTCTCCTTTTTTTTATTGCATTTAGTATAACTCCACAGTAGAAAGACATCGCATTGCTCTCCAGCTTGTCAACAGAGATTCACACAAGGTGAGAGATAGTATTAGTTATAAAGCTGAATTATTTCATGAGTCACACAAGAATAATCTTCCAGTGAACAAAATAACAAACAAAGTTGACTGTAAAAATAATTTGAAGAAGAAAAAAGTCCCAAGAGATTGCAACACGTTAAGAGTATGTTCTCTTTAACCATCTCTTTCTTGTTTTTTTTTTCCACCTCACCTGTGTTTGATGGTTTTTATTAGTTGTTACAATTATAATTGTAGTTTTACATAAAAATAATCAACTTTAGCATTCTCCAATTCCAAATTACTTGGCAAATTGAAAAGGTAGTTCTTAGCCGTTGTTGTGGCAACTACTTGCGTTGGTGGAAGTTTAATTTTTTGTTATGCAATTTAATAATCATGTATTTTGATATTTTATAATTTAGGTTTGTTTCAGTCTACTTATTTGTTCATTATGAGTTAACTTTTCTTTTATATTATCGAGCAAAAGTCAATGATGTAATAAAATATTTCTAAAGTTGTGTTTTATTTCATCTGGGAAGTCAATAAATTGGACGTACATGATATGACTTATTGAGATAATGTAATAATAAGAACTATATTTATCTAATTGTTTTATTCTTTCAGTTGGTTTTTAATGAGGGTGGTTCCAATTTGTATTGTTCACATTAACAGGTCACTTGCACGCTGAGCAATTATGGATTTGACGGGTCAAGGATCAACCACCTTCGTATCTACACATGCCAATTAGTAGATTTAGAAGTTGCAAACTAATTTTGATATAGTTATTATTCTGATGAATGATTTATTATATTTTTTCTTCAATATTATAATTTTCTTTCCATATTGTAATAGAAATTGCTAAAATACCGATGTTTAGTTAGGCCATTTTTCTAAGGAAATTGTGCTATTTATGTCATGAAAGAGGTTTAATTCTACAAATAAGACATCATACTAAGTAGTTTTTTCAAAATTACAATCATGACAATAATCCAGTTATTTAGAAAAAGAAAATCACTTTCTCACTATTAGTTATTTAAACTAAATTTTGTTTTGAGTAAAAAACAAGTCACTGTCGTATGTGGAGAAGGAAAAAGAAAAAGAAAGTAGCTAATCACTGAAATAAGGGTTTAGTCACGTCAGAATGGCAGCACCACTGTAAATTTTTGTAAAACCATTTCTACTCATTTTTATTTAAACTTTGCTTCAAAGATTAAGCTAAGTTGCATCTACATCCCTAAGCACATTTTAATCAGTACCTTACACTATTTAATTTTATTTTTTTATTCTATGTTGCATTAGCATCACAACACCCCCTCTTTATTATTGTGAGATGGAATAATTGTCATGTTTAATTTAGAACATTATACTTTTTTTAAAAAAAAGTGTAACCCCAATATCTCGATTACAAAAAGTATTATAATAAAAATTACTCTTATTTTTATTATGTTATCTATTTCAAATAATCTTATCTTATGGGTGCGTTTAGTTCATTACTATTTGTTGTATTAGTATATATTGTATTTTTTTTATCACATTAGGTTGTTTTAAACTATGATTCAATAAAAAATATTTTATCCTTCACATATAAAATAAATCCAGCACTTATTTGGAGATGATGAATTATTATTTACAACAACAAATAAAAGGATTAAATATTTTGAAATTAATAGAAGTATGAAAAATTATAATATTTTTTATAATAGAGCTATTGAGATTACATAATTTGTCGTGAATGTAAGAGAAAAGTACTGTAATATTTATATAAAAAAAAGTTTGAAATAAAAAGAGTGTAAAAGTGTTAAATGAAATTTGATAGCGGATTAAAAAATATCTTGATATTTAAAAAAAATGTAATTAAAAAGGACCGTAAGGTTTAAATTAAACATGCCAATGATTCAATTTCAAACTAGTAAAGAGGTCTATCCCAAAAAAAAAAAAAATTAGTAACATATCAATCTTTAGTTGGACCTAGTTTTTTCGGAGAAAATTATATTGCTTATGCCATACAAGTGACTTAATTCTATAAATATGACATAATTTGTCGTGAGATTACAATCTTTGGTTAGAGCTATTGAGATTATGTAATTTGTCTTGAATGTAAGAAAAAAGTATTGTAATGTTCATAAAAAAAGTTTGAAATAAGGAGTGTAAAAGTGTTAAATAAAATTTGATAGTGGATTAAAAAATACCTTGATATTTAAAAAACAATTGTAATTAAAAAGGACCGTAAGGTTTAAATTAAACATGCCAATGATTCAATTTCAAATTAGTAAAGAGGTCTATTAAAAAAATTAATAACATATCAATCTTTAGTTAGACCTAGTTTTTCTTAGAAAATTATATTGTTTATGCCATACAAGTGACTTAATTCTATACATATGACATCATACTAAGTAATTCCAGTAATATGACAATTCATTAAAAAAAAGTCGTAAATATCCTTCAAAGATTATATTTATTCTCCATTTATACCTGTCCATTATCCATCTATTTTTACCCAATCATTACCAATTCTTAGCTAATACCCAACATGTAATTCTACCCAACCTGTAATTGTAAATTACTTGACCTTTATCTGAGAATTACCCAATATTTTACCAATTTACCTTACTTCTATGACACTTATAGTCATATTTTGAAATTAAACACTTTTGTGGCATATATAAACCAAAAACTCATATCCTTTTCTTTCTAAAGATTTTGTCACTTGTTGCTTAAATATAACATTGTTAATTAATTGATATTAAAATTTTTCATTGCCATTTTGGGATTTAGGATAAAATTGCTTATTTAAAAAATGCAACTCTACTAAATATCAGCAAGCATGAAGTACAATACAAACTTATATGAATAGATTTCAAACAAAACAGTATCCGCTCAAACAAACATTAATCCATCTAGTAATAAGTGTATGGAAAAATTCTAGTTACAAAAGATTTCACCATCACATTTCTCACAACAAAATAATCATAATCATAAATGTTGAGGTTTTATGCTACCATCATCATTGTCCAAAACTCCAAAAGCTTTCACTACTACCATCACTGCCAAATTGAAAAACAAGAAACAAGCAAAGTCCCATTCAATAATAAAAAACAGTTGAGGTTTTACGCAACCATCATGACTGTCCAAACCTATGAAAGCATGATAATAATCCAATTATTTAGAAAAATAAAATTACAAGCATAATAGTAACTTAACTAGAAAATAAGACCTAATATAAACAAGATTTCAAACATTAACCAAGTGCTATTGATCCCAGGCCACAAAGTTCGCAGTAGATCATAATAATCTCAAATATGACTCCTATATAGTATAACTTCCAGAGAAACCAGAAAATTATAAGAGAAACCATAGGCAAAACAGAAAAAAAATATAATTTCTAAAATTACAACCATAGTAGTAATCAATTTATTTAGGGGAAAAAATCATTGATACTATTTTGACACTTACAATAATACTCAACAGGCAAAACAAAATTAAGGTTGACTTTATACTTTTGGGTTTGGATGAGTATGTTAAAAATAAATGGGGTCCTTTTTAATGTTTTGACTTAATGGGGACTAATTTGAAATTAGCCATATTAAAAACTTTTGCAACTTGTGCAGAATACATTATGAAACATAGAATTCAATAGTTCCATTCAATCCTAAAATTTCCTTGCCCAGTATTTTTTAACGACCACATTGAACACAATGGACGATGATCAACAAGGTTAATTCTTCATTGTCTTTTAATGATTTGTTACTCCTACTATAATTTTTATGTTATTTTCCCTCTTTCTGAAAAGAGTAGTGTTTACCCTTTTAAAATTAATATTAATTGTGTCTATTATAATTTACGGGCTCTTGTCTAGCAGTGCTATTTCACTTATTGTAAAATTTTCTTATCGTATTATGACAGGCATTAACAAAAATTACAAAGTGCCAGAGTTTGACATTCCATCATCATATGATATTCTTTCAACAGCTCAAGCAGAAATACTATCAAGTTTTTTAGTTGTTCATAACAAAATAATAGGATTAGATTATTTTTATAATATTTTGAAAATCAAATAACAGTATCAGATTATTTTAGTTGTTGATAATAAAATAATAGAATTAGACTATTTTAGCTATCAATAATAAAATAATAGTATCAATTGATTTTAGTTATTCATGATAAAAATAATTATTCATACTCTATTATGATAGGGAGGGATGGTTCGAATTCTACTTATTGGGATGGTAAAAGCATTTATGAACTCATTGTTGAAGACATTATTGGAAAGTAGTTTGCATCACTTGAAGAAGCTACAAATTTTTATCAAAAATACTAAAAAATAATGGGTTTTAGTGTTCGCATTCATGATGGGAGACGTGATACAAATAGTGCACCCATAATGAAACATTGGGTTTTACAGTAGAGAAGGTGAAAGGAATAAGAAGTATATTGAGCGTACAAATAAAATCCGTGAACCTAGAGTTATTACTAGAGTCAATTGACGAGCAACATTTAGGGTAAATTTAGATAAGAAGTCAAAAACTTAGGTTGTTGGGAGCTTTGTTCCAGAACACTCTCATGAGTTGGCAGTAGATTTTGAGACTCAATTTCATCGACCTCATTAAATGGTTAAAGATTCTAACAACGCTCTAGTAAGTTAGATTATGGACTTCTTTGTCAATCAGGCTGGGGGTTATGAGAATTTGGGCTTTGGATTAAAGGATTTGTATAACAGTTTAGATAATGAATGTCGATCTATAATACTTGAAATAGACTCAGAAGCAGCACTTGCATACTTGAATGCAAAAGTTGACATTGATCCAAACTTCTTTTGTAAGTACTCTATAGATGAGGATAATAGACTTGCAAACTTGTTTTGGGAAGATTTTGTTGCTCGTTTGGATTATAGTTACTTTGGGGATGTTTTGGCCTTCGATAGCACTTATAAGACAAATGAGTATGGGAAGCCTTTAGTTAATCTACTTGGTGTTAATAATCATTATGCAACAAGTTTTTTTGTATGTGCAATTCTCACAGATGAGATGGTCGAGACCTACACATGGGTGCTTGAAACATTTTTATTTGCAATGAATAATAAAAAGCCTATATCTATCATTATTGATGGAGATAGAGCAATGCGTAAAGCAATTAAAAAAGTAATCCCTGAAGCTCGGCATCGACTACGTATTTGGCATCTACAAAGAAATGCACAGTCTAAAGTACATAAAACTCCTGAATTTCTTACAAAGTTTAAAGATTTTATTTTGGGAAATTTTAGCCCCAAAGAATTTAAACAATTGTGGTAGAAGATGTTGGATGAGATTGGTCTTCCAAATAATGATTGGGTTAATAAGATATACTCAAAACGATAGAGATGGGCAGAAGCATTCTTACGTGGTCATTTCTTTGGTGGCATGCGCACAACGCAACATTGTGAGGGTATGAATGCATATATGAGTAGATTTCTTCAAAGAAAGTTGAAGTTGCATGAATTTGTTCGCTAAATTGATCGGGCCTTAAGACGTACAAGGAATAACGATTTAGGACATAATTTTAAAACCAAGTATTCTACTCCAATGATTAGTGCTCATCTTCCAAGCTTGGAGAATCATGCTGTTGAGGTTTACACTCAAAGGCTATTTTACAAGGTTCGTAAACAAATTTGCAAAGAAGGCCGGTTTATATTGTCAAGCAATGTCACTCTTCTAGATATGTAAGTGCACACATTGACTAGGTATTTATAAGCAAACAAGAAGTGGACTGCTGGTTTATTATCCAAAACAACAATGTTTTGAGTGCTTCTGAAAGAAGTTCGAATCAATTGGAATACCATGCCCTCACTTATTTTGTGTGATGAAACATATGCATGTCAGTGAGATACCTAAAGTTTACAGACAATCTCCAATGCCATTGGAAAGTCAGTCTAGGGACATTTTTAACAATTTTCGGTGTGGGTCACTAAATGCTGAATTCAATGAAATAAGTTTTTATGCCTTAAAATCTGATGCTACATATTGGAAATTAAAAAGTCATCTTGCTGAACTAAAGAGTAAGATAAAGGACATGAGAAAAAGTAATGGAGGAGATAGAAATAGACCATTCAGTGCAGAAAAGAAAACAAGAATTGTAAAAGATCCTCTTGTTGTGAAGACAAAGGGTGCACCTAATACAAGCCTTAATAAAGGTGTTAACTCAAGAAAATGTGGATACTGTAAACAAGATAGTCATACCATACGAAAATGCCCAAGTAAGAATGGCCACGTTACAAGTGTGGCCACTTTGGCTGGACGATGAAACAGCTTCACAGAATTTATTTGGTATGGGAAAATAGGTCATTATTTCTATATTTGCTTTTTGGGTGGAAATCATTATGTTGTATTAAAAGTTATTTTGTTAAAATAATAGGTCATTATTCCTAAGGAGACTGCCTCACTTGCGTCAGTACACACAAAATTATACTGAAATAATATGCGTATGCCTAAGGGAGTGGATTTGGACAAGCTATTTGTATTTTATTAGACATAATTTTGACCAAGTATTTTTAGACTATGGTTACGGCCATGTCATGTAGTTTTATATTTTATTGCACTAGTAGAATAATTATGAATATTACACCTCTCATAAACCTATTAGTTCTCATCAACCTATTAGGTTCTTCTATTTTATTGACAATGTAATATGAAAGGAACCTTGAACAATTTAATATTCATGAAATTTTAAGCTTACAGAAAAGGCCTAAAGGACGATATTCTAAATTAAACATGCCAATGATCTTTTTTCTAAGGAGTTGCTACGTGCATCAATTAGTACCTTATATTTGTCCCATATTCAAGTATCTGGTTGAAATTGGTTTTCCTCCCATCGTGTCCCTCCCTATTATGCCTCTCCATGCAGCACCCATACAAAATCATGTACTTCCAGCCTCCTCTGCCGACAAAAGTATAATTATATTGATATCAAGCTACTAGGAAATGTTGAAATCAGTGCAGATGTTTATTTATAATCCAAATAATGATGACAAAAAATAGTTACAAATTGAATCCATAAAAGCACTATAAATTATCATCAAAGAGTTTAACTTGAAATCAATATTTTCAGCTGTTGAAGTAAATTATCATCAATTAATTATCACCAAGGCTGTTGAAGTAAACCTTCAAATCAGAGCTACCAAAATATTTTCAGCAAAACTAGAATAATAAAAGTCAAAAAATTTCATCAGATACACAAAAATCACAAAGAAACCTTCAAATATTCTGCACAGTGCAAGGTAAACATCAGAAGTAGACCCACCAAATTGATTTGACCCATCAAAATCTACACTGAATATTTTCTAGAGCCCGTTGCATGCTTTCCACAAGGTGTAGAAACCATGAACTAGAAGGTTAAAAAAGATGGCAATTAAAGACATATTTGGTAGCATCATGATTATATTCTCCAATAATGTCAAAGCAAAATCCAAGCTCTGGAACAAGAAAGTCCAAATAGGTAGACCCTTTCCAAGTCAAAAAATAGCTAGATGCAATATTGGGCCCCTGGATGCAATACATCAATGTCTGTAGATATTGGGCCCCTGGATGCAGTACATCAATATTTCAAATAGCTAAATGCTTAACAAGTCTAACTAGTTGCTTAAACTCAACGTTTCCAGCCTCCTTTGCTTGCAAAAGTATAATTATATTGATATCAAGCTACTAAGAAATTAGCTTTGTATCATTTGGAGCATAAAGCTCATCAAAGCTTTATTATTATAGCCATTGTTGTTATTATTATTATTATTATTTTAATACAACTAATGAGAACAGAGAAAACCTCTCCAAAGTACCTAAACCAAGCAAAACATCACAAATGTCGAATAAAGCATGTGCAATTTTTCATTTCCGTGAATGTTGGTGTTTGAAAGGAAATTATTACCCTAAGTTTCAAACAATATTCCTTTCATAAGCCTAATATAATAATATGTACCTTATATAACTAACACTTGAAGAGATCACACATTGAAATAGATTTTAAGGCAATTTCTATCAAGAAAATTAAAAATCCAAAGTATCTAATGACTCTATTCCATTGCAGAGAAGCAAAATGATGTTGCTTAAAAGGAAAGAACAGAAAAGTGGTGAAAATATAAAGAAGAAGGAAAAAAGATCAAAAGGAAAATTAAGATTCAACTTGTTCCCAGTACCTCATATAAGGAAGCCCATCATATGTTGCTTTTCTTCATTATGACTAGCTGCCTTTGTTAAAGCATCTTCGAAAGCTAGCAAATCTTGTGGGGTAATACAAGGGTTTGGCTCAGTCCATTTCAGAGGAAATATTTGTTGAAGTAAACCTTCAAATCAGAGATGCCAAAATATTTTCAGCAAAACCAAAAAAATAAAAGCCATTTTTTTTTATCTCATACACAAAAATCACAAATTGAACATCAAAGTAGTCCCACCAAATTGATTTGACCCATCAAAAACTGCGATCACATCATTTTCTAGAGCTGATTGCATGCTTCCCAAACACAGCCAAATCCTGCACTAAGGAAAATAATTGTTTGAAAAACAGAAGTATAAGCATGAGGTTATAATTGAAAAACTCAATCTTCCACAACTAGGAAATCTAATATAGCTAGTAAGTGATAATAACCAACATATAAGTATGAAGTTACAAATAAAACTCAATTTTCTACGGTTGGGAAATCGACATTAAGTGGTAAATAACACATTAATCTTGTAAATCACATGTACAAGTAATAAATGCAAACTACAACTTGAATAAAAAATAATAATTATCTGCTACTTAGGTAATAGGTTCTCTATTTACAATTAATGATGAAAATTTTTTATTCAAATCTAACGGTTTACATCTCTTACGGTATTGATGTCATAATTTTAATTACGCCATCATAAAATGACCCCAATCAACAATCATATCGTCTTAAAAATACTATTTTTATAACTGTCTCAATACATTATTCTTAGAAGATAAAATCAACTAAGTTAGGTATAACTTATTTCCACCAACATATTGTATTTTTTATTGGATAATCAATGAGAACCTTTTTTTTTTAACTACAATTTAACTTTTTTATTGTATTCAACCCTCAAAATTAATATTTGTTTTGGTAATTAGTTATTGAAATTGGTACTGTAAAAATATCATTCATTGGTGGCATGTACATATTATTTTTAATCCACGTTCATCTATTTGATGGCGACGGTTGCTTAGAAAAGCATATTTATGGAAACTAGTTAGAAAAAGAGCATTTCCAGCATGAGTATTAGCGACAGCTAACAACTACTTGGGCCGTTCAAAAAATACATTTGCAACAACATGATACTTGTTACAACTGTATTTGTCCGCCAAAAAAAACTATTTTTCTTGTAGTGTTTACACATCTCTCAATTTTCATATCTCAAATTTTCCCAAGAAACAAAGACTCAATTTTTTCAACCCAATGGCTTGCACAAAGCAAACCGCTCGCAAGTCCACTGGAGGAAAGGTACCATGAAAGTAACTAGTAACCAAGGCGGTAAGGAAATCTACACTGGCAGCCGAAGAGTGAAGAAGCCTTCATGAAATGGTGAATGATGTTTCCGTTCAAATACAAATTGTATTTGATAATTGATAGATAAGATACATGAGATATTTTTCGAAAAATGAGTTTTATGAATTATGAATTCTCGTAATCTTTTCATGGATAGGTAATCATTTATGAGATATGCTGTGAGAAATGGGTTTTATTAATTATATATGAGTTCATGTATTTTCATCTTGGATGATGCTTCCAGTAATTCTTGATTATGGATTATTTAGTTTGATTTAATTGAATGGATTATAAATGATACTTTATTTATGTTAATATTATATTTATGGTATGATTCTAATGTACGTATAAATTTATATCCACCGTAAATAAAAATTAATATTAAGATATTTATGTATTCAATTCCTAGGAAAATAAAATAATAATATATTTTATTCAATTCTAGTTAAATTAAATAATAGTTAATATATTTGGTGCCAAAATAATTTTAAAACAATTTTCAATTCAAGCTACAATATATTGTTTAACAAATTTCATTTCCCGCCAAAGATATTTTAAATAAATTTTCAATAATTCCGACTAAATAAAAAATTAAAACATTAAATTAATTAATAAAAAATTGAAAATAAAATCCCAAATATTTCCTAGTAAGTTATTTTCATATTTCTTGCCTAATTTAATTCAATATTTCTTCTTTTTATAACAGATATTAATCATACATTAAAAGTGTTAATGACAGATACTAGTTATGCATAAAATTTTTCATCAATATGATTATGATATAATCGTGACAGATTATACATCATACATCACTTGACAGATAAAAATCATTGTCTTATTTTTTTGACAAGGACAGTCGCTTGGGAAATTTACACCAATAGCCATAAAACTTTTGGCTTTTTCCATCTTAATCCCTCAACAAATTTCTATCAACATTAGCCATAAAAGAACCTTTGAGACCAAAATACCCCTCTCTCTCATCTCTCCCCCAACACTCTCTTTCACCTAGCTCTCCCAAACCGAAGAAACTCCCATCATCGGCGGCAACATCAGCCTTTGTCGGCGGCGGCTCCATACCTCATCGGCGTCCGATCTACCATCTACAACCTTCAACAATACCTAGGTTAGCCATTTTATTTATTTTCATTAATTTAAAATGAAATTTTAGAATAATAATGGTTGTACTTTGAGAATAATGGTGGTGGTGGTGGCGTTTGTGGTGGTTGTTGTTGTTTTGGGAGTGTTTCTTTCTTAATTTAGGAGTGTTTCTTCAGGAGGGAACCGCTGCCCAGCGAAGGGCGCTAGAGCGCGCGCCGCTCGCCCAAGCGATGGGCGCCCAGCGCGCTCGCGTACCCGTCGCTGGACAGTAGGGGGCGCGCGCACGCCCGTACTGTCGCACCAGGGAAGCCTGTCCCACCAGTTTTGCCTGTCACACCAGTTTGGTGCGACAAGCTTTCCTGTTGCACCAGTTTTGGTGCGAAGCCAAGGCTGTCGCACTAATTTTTGGTGCGATAGGTTGCCTGCCGCACGAAATTACAGTGGCTTTATAATTTTTTTTTTCTGTCAAGTCAATTTGTTTTACTTTTTGTTGTAAATGTAATGTAATAATGTTATAAATATTATAGATACATGGCAAAATCAGAATCGTCGGATATCGAAGTAGGCATGATGTATTTTCGTTATGCCGATCACTTTCCGGGTCGAATTTCGAGCATGTGTAATTTATCTTCGGTCGTAAAAGCCAGTCGAGGAAAAATTAACAAAGCGGCAGTTGAGTCTGTTCAAGAAGGATATATTTGGGCATTTCTTGGAGTGCCAAAGTTGTCCATTTAGTGGGGTAATTTTGCACAATCTTTTGCTGAGGCAAGTGGCCCATGAAGAAGAAAATAGCCGTGAGGATCAGTTATGGTTTCAAATTGGTGAGCATTTGATTTGCTTGTCAATTGTAGAATGGTGCCTGATTACTAGACTTTCATATGGTGTTGATACCGAACTAAGAAATAACAAAACGGTGCATAGGCTATGGAATACGTAATTTGGTGGTGTGCATCGCAAGATCAATGTTAAGGAATTCGATGCATTATTTAAGGAGTTGAAATTCGAGGAAATGGACGATATGGATGCATTAAAGATTGCGTTCTTTTATTTTGCGAACAAAGTACTAAATGGAAGAAAAAATCACTGTCAAATCAATTTCAATTGGCTTAACGAAGTTGATGATATAGAGTACTTCTGAAAGCGTCCATTGGGTCTTTTGTCATGGGAAATGATATACGAGAGTCTTGACAATGCACTGTTCCAGAAAGATGAGAAATTTAAGATGACTCGGTTGAAAAACCCATATCATAATATTGAAAAATACAATCTTTACGGCTTTACGTCCAGGGTTCAGGTGCATTTTTTTTTTGTTTATTAATAAGTTTTACAGTATTAAATATTTGATAATTGTTTTAATAGGTTTTTCATTTTGGTTGTTGCAGGCTTGGATTTACGAAGCGATCGGAGGTTTGCCGTCAACATGGGTCGTGAAAACGAAGAAGAAGATTCCCCATATCGTGCAATGGAAGCCCATGGCGTCTTCGAGAATCAACTTTCCTGAGGTTTATTCGTTCTTCAACGATGAATCTCGTCTTGTAAGTAATATGTATTAGTTATTTTTTTAACTTTATTAAATTTAAGTTATGTATATTTACTTAAAATTTTCAATTAAATTTATGGCAAGGGGATGTTTTACAAACTCTTGAGCCAAATTCAAAAGAGAGTAGTAGAAAATATTGGCTCAGTGTGAAGGATTACATGCCAAGCATTCCAGACTGGGTTCACAAGGTCGATATACTCTAAATACTATAAATTTTTTAATCAAAATTTTTGACTTTTCATTTATTAATTTTAAATGATACTTTATACAGAACCAACCCTCAATCAACGTGATGCCGTCGGTTACAAGGCAATCAGACGAGCATGACGACATACCAAACTCAACACCAGAGCAGCGTCATGACACTTCTGAGGATGAGGTGACTGTTGATGACCACCAGGAGCAGACAGACAACTCAGATGACGCACATGATTATGAGGTTATAAATAATATACGATATTTTTTTCTTTATAAATCATTATTGTTTTACTGTTATTCTAAAGTTTTACTTTTTTTTCTTTTGTAATAGTCGAGGACAAAGCAGTTTAATGATTACAAGCGACGACAGCTGAATAAGATTGATCGTAACGTGTATGAATTAAAGTTAGAATTAAAAGATTTTAAAGAAACTGTGGTTTGGCTTTATCGACATATCTTCTAAACGTCCAAATAAGGATTCTCTCACTCCACGCTCGTATACAGTGAGAAAATTTAAATTTAATAATTATGTTCGTTTAACTTTTAATTTGATAGTTGTTTAATATGTTCATCTTGGCGAATGGACAAACCCCGGATGACTATGGATTGTATACTGACGTGGAAAATCAAAATTTTTCTATGCCCACGTCATTGTATAGTTTCTACGGGGATGTTAGTGTGGAGAGCATGCAAGTGTTCATTGAGGAGCCTCCGGGCGTTAGTAAGTTTGGCCGCGCATACATACCGTCGTATGTTTATAACAGTCCTTACATGATTCCTCCAGTCAGTCGAGGAAAGAACGTCCGACTTTTACCTCGACCCCAAATCATGGAGCATGCGATTGACATGAGTACGAGTGTAGATATAAATCCACTAAGAGAATTGAAGGATTATAGTATGTTTGCTGAATTTGATCGATGGTTCGCTGGTGATATCACAGTGGATCGGAGAGTCCAGCACCTAAGGTCATTCTTTCAAATAATTTTGGGTACAGCTTCGATGAGATGGCTAGGCGATGAGATAATTATATTTTCGAAGTTCTTTGATTTGTTTATAAATTTTTTCTTTTAAATCGTAATGTTTCTGTTTCTCTACAGCATATTCACGAGTATTTTCGCTTGATTAGCGAGAAACAACGACAGTATCCAAATGTCATTCTTCAACGTGTCACACATACTAACACATTTTTTTGGGTAACGTGCCGACAAAACTTATAAATACCATTTATATTTTTTTTAATTATCGCCTTTAAGTTTTGTTAATTTATGCATTTTTTGGTTATCTATGTACTAGGTGTTCTTGAATCAGTTATGGAACAACGGGGATTGTGCGGTTGATTCATTAGTATTCGACGACCGTTTGAATTGTTATCTTTGTAGGCGACACATCACACAATGTTCAAATCAATGACGGATGTCGATATAGTATGTATTTTATTGCATTTCATATACTCCATAATGAAAATATACAAGTTGTCGCTTTTTCTTGGTTGTTTTCAATTTCATATATAACGAAATGTTTTTCAATTTGTATATATAGTTATTCATCCCTGTTAACTTGGACAGCGCGCATTGGGTACTAGCACGAGTAGACTTTCAAAAAAACAAAGTCTGGAATTATGACTCATTACTCACATTTCGCGACGACAAAAGGTACAAGTTGAAATTCAAGCCACTTGAAGTTATCTTCCCTCGATGGTTGGAATATGTTGGCTTCTATAACATCTTACCTGAGTTGTAGAGTGTCGACCCCTGGAAAGTTATCGCAGTTAAGAGCGTGCCACAATAAGAGCCTGGAACTGGTGATTGCAGTGTTTTTATATTGATATTTATGATGTATTTAATGTTCGGGTTTAGATTAGAGTTTAACGCTAGTCATGTCGAGTACTTTAGAAAGAAGATTGCGGTTGACATATTTAATGATGATATTGTATTATAAACCGTTGTAGTAATTTGAATGTTCAAACTTGAATTTTTATTCTAATTTGCGTACTTAAGTTTATATAATTTTAATGCTCACATTTTAATATTTAAAATAAAATAAAATTTTATGACATATAAGTGTACAATACACAAATAACAATAATAGTTTTAACAAAGGAATCATTGAAATAATACAACTAACTTCGAGTTGACGCAATGAGATTCTTACATCGCTTACGATTATGGCCCAGTTCATGACACCGACCGCATCTTACAGTCCACCGGTTAACGTTCTCGCCAGCCGAGGGTATTTTGAGCTCTTTACAATGGCCAGGTGGTGGTGCCTCAACTGGTGGGTATACTTGCATCTCCTGAATTTCATCTAGAACTTCCCAATCAGCCATATCGCCAACTGGCTCCACTGGTTGTGCATAAGCCATCGCCAACGATTCTGTAGTGTAAAAGTCTGAGTAAAGGTTAATAAAATCCACCCCGTGTGTTAGACATGCCGCAATTGCATGAGCACATACAAGTTGATCAAGCTGAAACACTCTGCAGGAGCAAGTTCTCTTTTGCAAGTCAACCAAACCTTCCTTAAGTCCACCAGGTAACTTGAAATCGATGTGGAGACACTGGCCAAACTATCATTCTTTCAGCTATAGTTCTCCTCTCAGTGATTATTTCATTCGCCCATGTTGTTAGCCGAGTACTCATTGATTCAGCCTCAATTTTTCTATTATAAAGCCATTGCTGAAATGTGTTCCTAAAGCGATCAACAAGATGAGTAACATGAAATTTTCGTAGTTCCCTTATGAAAGAATTAACACTCTCCGCGATGTTGGTGGTAAGTATGTTGTACCTCATACCTTCAAACTGAGATCTAGCCTAATTACACGTACCAACATTCTTTTTTAGGTAATCAGTTGCACTCGAGTGGATCATCTACAACCCTTCAAGTTGTCTCTTAAATTTCTCGTGGCCATATGCTTTTGCTGCATTAATAAAGGCAGACTCAAATTCATCCCAAAGAGCTTTGGACATTCTAAACTATGACTTAATGTTACCTTTCATGTGGTAAAAACAAACACCATGAGTTGCATTGTGAAATACTTTTAAGAACGGTTCTCCTTATGGCAGTGCATCAATCATAGATAATTACCAACTCAAGTCTATCGTCAATCACTTCATGTAACTTCATCATAAACCATTCCCAAGCATCATTGTTTTCTGAATCCATGACCCCAATAACTAACGAATACAATTGATTGTTACCATCAAGACATGTTGCCACGAACATGCTTCCATGTTATAGCCCCTTCAGATGAGTATCATCTACAGTAATAACAGACCGAATGCACTGCATAAAACCCTTAATGAAGATCCGAGTGCTACAAAATAGTACAAGAAATTACCATCTCCATCATGCTCGAGGTGAGTGATTGTACCCTCATTCGCTGTAGTTAGTACGTGAGAGTATTTAGAGAGCAAGTTGTATAACTCTGCAGGGTTGCCTTGAACTATTTCAAGACCAACTTCTCTTGGCTGATATGCCTGCTGGTATGTTAACTGAACACCGTATTCCTGTTGCATATCTGCTCTTATGTCATTCGGAGTATAAATCCTCTTATCTTGAATATATTTTTCTGCGATAATATGACCGACAACCTGGCTCCTTACTTGATGACGTCCATCAACTAATACCTTATTATGACAAGTGTGTACATTGTCAATTCTCTACACCACCCAAGGAACATTTTGCTCGTTCGAACTTCTAGTTGCTCGAATACGCCATTTATATGATTCCGAATAACAGTGAGCCTCAAAACGTGTCGTTGTAGACCGTGCAATCTTGAAGTCAAACTTATCCCTAAAGGCAACCTTGTGTAGTTGTAATATAAACTCATTTTTCTCAGTAAATAGCTTACCCACACTGATATCATATGAGTCACAACAGCTAACAAAGGTTGGAGCAACCATGTTCGAAGGCAAAGTTGGAGCAAGACCTGTGAGGGGGTCAATTCTCCTTCTCGATCGAACCATAGGAGGAATAGGTCTATTGCCTCTGTTATTCACAGGAGTATTGTCTTCACACTAATCATCACGTTGAAATGACAGAATATATAAAGACCGGCTCCTCCATCATCACCATTATTATTAAAATAAGTGCCCCTCATATTATTAGAAGGTTCTGCACAAACATTATCCCCCTCTGTCTCATCATGAAGATCATCATTGTCCCAAAAATCATTGTTGTGATACGGAGAATACCGTTGGTCCAACGACGTCGTTATTGAAAATATCGTTGCTCCAACATCCTGTAACGTAATGCCGTTATCATCAATGTTGTCATAATTGTTGTGGATTGGAGAGTAATATTATTGCAGCAATATTGTCCTTGGCAACACCTCTTCTTCATTATCAGGCCCGGACATATTTGCTCTAAACGAAGTTTCTGTATCGACATGTGGCTTAATACCTTTGCTCAGAACTCGAGATGATGTGGTCACGAATATAGGAATGCATCCAAAATTAGCTACATTGGATATCATATGCAACACAACCCTCACCATTTCGTCATCAAATATATCCATGGGCAGGCACATGCACGATATAATGTGTTACTAGACCTCAAAGTTATCTTCATTGTGATACTATATTCATTAGGGTTTATTTGTAACACCTCGTATATTCTTGCCAATAACTGATCAAATAGACAATTTTTCCCAACCAAAAAAGCTCTATTTTTACCATTCACATACTCCATACGACCATCCTCTAATGTCTCCCACCAACCATCATAACATAATTCAGGTACAACTGAATCCATTAAGCCTGAAATTATAAAAAAAATAAATTATTTGAGCCATTAATACAGTTGCAATGAATCTGCCTCTTCGTGCGACAGGGTACTTGTCGCCAAATTCACCCACGACTCCAGTTCACTGAAACTCTCAAGCAAGTTCAGAAAATAACTCATACCACTATGTGATGCCGATTAGTGTTGGATCCGGATAGATTATGATCGGATTTCACTTTTATGACCTTTTGCCGTCGCTGTTGGTTGATGATTCAAGAGTGGAAAGCTGCCTTTGGTTTGATGAAATGGGAGAAAGAAAGTTGCTTTTGGTTTGTAAAGAACGGTAATTTGGGGAGAAAAGCGTGTGTTTGGCTAACGTTGATAGAAAAAAATTGAGAGGGTTAATTGTGAAAATAGCAAAAGTTTTATAATTATTTTTGTAAATTTCCCCAATCGCTTAACCAACATGCCACATGGTGCATGACTCGTAAAAATATCATAAAGGCCTACTTTGCTAGTAGTGTACATTTATTCCTCATTGTTCAAGTATAGAAAACACTCAAATACACTATGGATTTTCAAGCCTACTCCCACATGATAGCCTAATTATTTGATGCAAAAACACATGCAATGCTATTATTAATAATTGACTTATACAAATTTCACTCCCTTCCGTATCAAGAAAATGAATATATTTCTCTTTATCTTAATCTTTTACGAATTTTTGAATTTATATCATTATCCAATTCTTTTAAACATGTGAGCATTTATAAATTGTTTATCTCCTAATTAAAACTAGATACTTGTATGTGAGCTCTAACCAAAGCCCAAAGGAAAAACACAATATTTAAAGAGGACCAAAATATCAATCTCCCAATTAAAATTTCTGAACTTAAATCACCCATCAACTAAAAGGGAAAACTTTTGGCAGATAATATCTAGGGAGATTGTGAGTTTCTCCTTACTGGAGGCAATCAATGCTACTAATGCCCTACTATTTTTGTAATATTTAAAATCTCCCTTATTACTAAATATTTAGAGAAATTATCATTATATCACCTTTTTTTACCTTATGTTCATCTAACCACCACAAAATTCTAATATGTTCTCTGCACCACATTTCTTTTGAAATTTATATCAATTAGCCACTTTTACACTAACACCGTTAAATAATTTAAATGAAATGATATTTTTACCCGTAAATAAATTAAAAACTCATTTTATCTTGTAAAAGCTTTGAAAATAAAAAATTTATAATTATAAAAATACCCCTACATTTAATAAATAAATAAATCCAAAAATTAAAATTTTTATTTTTAGTAAACATTATTTTAATAAAAAATTATAAGTATAAAAATAATTACAAAATTTTGGGATTTAATAAAAATCCCTTAAATTATTAAAATTCTGGAATTTATTTTGTAATAAATGAATTCAGTTATTTTAATAAAAATTTACAAAATTATAATTTTTAATAAATAAATTCAGTTATTTTTTATTATAATTTTGAAAATTATAAATTTTTAATAAAAATAATTATTAAAATTTTACAAAATCTAAATTTAATAAAAATCAACTGAGCACCTCTAATTTAGATTTATTTTTTTAAATTTAGGGGTATTTTTATAATTATAATTATTTTATTTTTCAAACTTTTATAAGATAAAATAGTCTTTTAATTTATTTAAGGGTAAAATTATCATTTCATTTAAATTATTTAACGGTGTTAGTGTAAAAGTGGCTAATTGATACAAATTTAAAAAGAAAGGTGGTGTAGAGAACATGCTAGAATTTTATGATAGTTGGATGAATATAAGATAAAAGAAAGGTAGTGCAATGATAATTTTTTAAATATTTAAAGGAAAAAATACATATATATTCAATGTGAAGTCATTTTATATATCATCTAATTTAAATATTTCGGATACAGTATGAAAGAGAACTATATCGTAGGCTGTTTAGTTGGTTAATTCCATCATTTAATGCTGGAAGGAAAAAATCAAGCCAAATGTGGAAATGGCATATCACACACATCACTTCAGTTGGACATTTTTGCAGAAGCATACATCAATCAGAGTGTCTACCCATTTTTCTCTAATGGATTTGAAGATTATCATACCAATTATAGCCATACAATTCGTCATTTCTTGGAAAACTTGTATCATGGCTGACTTAAGTCTTTCAGGGGAAGCAGATCTGCAGTTGGAAAGACAACTCAAGACTCTCAACAAACCAGCCATCAAAACATTTAAGGTATAGGATTGAATTTTACACGAACGAGCGATTTGATCATCTGAATCACAATTATTTCTGGTTGATTGAAATACTACTATAAACTTTTGGAGCCCAATATTTGTATTAATCGTTTATTTAAATCGATATACAAGGGTACCTAACAGTTTGAAGAATATTTAAGCAGCACATATTATTCTTATTTTTAGTTTAAATTTTTTCATGTTATATGGCGGGAATATATCTGACATTTTTTTTTGGCTACCAGACACAGGAAGGTGATACTATTGATTGTGTAGATATTAATAAACAACCGGCACTAGATCATCCATTGTTAAAGAATCACAAAGTGCAGGTGAGTTATTTTGATCTTACTTTTCTAGTTAATTCTGTGATTATAAATCATGTAGAAAAGTGATATGTATATGGCTTTCCTTTTTTTTTAAAAAAAATAAATACGCAGTCGAGACCGGTCACTTTTCCTACTGGGTCAGCTAAAAAGTCATCAAAATCAAAAACCTCATACATCGGACATGAAAGAGAATCATGCCCTGATGGGACCGTTCCGATTAAAAGAACTTCAAAAGAAGATTTAATAAAAGCAAGATCGATGCCAAAAGAATCAATGACTCAAATAGGCCCACAAACGAGCTTCCCAGCTGGTCAGCGTTTCCATGTAATGTGAAATTTATTGTTTCTTAATTAATTTTGTAATTTTATTTTAATTTTTAGAACATGCATCTATTTAATTATTTTCTTAATTTGTTTATGTTTATACGGTGACAGACGGTGAACGTAGGAATGAAAAAGGATGAGCCATATTTTGGAGTTGACGGACGTCTCGAAGTATGGAACTTAACCGTTGCTAAAGACCAGTACTCCTTTACAAATATGTGGATTCAAATGGTCCACCTGATCAACTAAATGTCATTCTCGCAGGATGGACGGTAAAATATCTGATTTTGCTTGCCCTTATTAATTAGAATTTATGTATATAATTTGTCGTCTAATAATAAGATGACTTCCGATTATTTATTGCTTGTATATGTCAGGTTTCACCGGCCATTAATGGAGATCAGCTTACTCGATTATTTACATTTTGGACAGTAAGTATTTTTTTTTTTAATTTATCTCTCTTGTTCTGTGTCCTTAACAAATGATTTTGATTCCAACAGGCTGATGGTGCAAGGACCACTGGTTGCTACAATCAGCTTTGTCCTGGTTTTGTATTAACAAATTGTTCAATAACCCCAAACTATCCTCTACTACTAACATCTAGCTACGAAGAGCAATATGATGTAAAAATCCTCATTTATCAGGTACGTAATTAAATTTGATTTTTTTTAATTCTAAAAAAAATTATTGTCTCGGCAAGAGTACGGTTGTGAATTAATAAAAATGGACATGTTTGTTTAACCTCGTAGGATCAACCGACAGGAAATTGGTGGTTGGTACTTTCAGATGATAACGTATTCGTGGGTTATTGGCCTAAAGAATTATTTAATCATTTAAGTGGTGGAGCAGAAACCTGTGGCATGGGGTGGCATTGCCATTGCTGGAAAGAATGGGATTAGCCCTCCGATGGGCTCTGGTCTACTGAATCTATCTTTTAGATCTACGTGTTACATTCGAAATATCCAGTACGTGGACAATCAAAATAAGTTCCGAAATCCTGATGGTGCCTTAGAGCAACATCTCGACAGATCCACTTGCTACGGATTAAAAGATTGGAAGAATTGTGGTAGAAAGGAGATGTATTACTGCATCCTGTTTGGAGGAGAAGGCGGTAGGTGTGGGGATTAGAATTTTGTACCTTGTTCAAGGAAAAGAAACATAAATAAAATAAAGTTCTCAATTTTATCAAACTCCTGCTACTACTGATTGACCCTTTCATATAAAGTTTTGAAGTTTCAAAATTTAAAAACTTCGTGATACCGGATGAATCTTTGAAGAAAATGTATTATTGTATCATCATTCGTGACAGTCAAGTCCGGTGGCAAAGGCTCTCTTACATAGGGATAACGAAAAGTTCAGCCGAACCTATACAAGCTCGATGGACGCAGTCCAAATTTTAGAGCCAAGAACTGGGCTTGGACTAAAACATGTGAGCCTGATCATTTTCGAGATAAGTTTAGGGTTTTATCAAAAATCCAAGGCTCAAATTTGGGCCCAAGTATTAATAAAACATTTAAAAAGTCTATATAAATTATTTATCACATTCGTATATTATTAAAGAAAAAATATTCCAAGTACAAATATTATTATTTATCAAACTAATGTAGGTCGTAATTAAACAAGTTCACCTTAAACATAATGTGAACATGAAACCTAAAAAGATGACCATTCCTAAATTAATATCCATGGTCACATTCATTTGTGCAACATGTTCCAGAGATAAATTAACCTAAACTAGCATCTTTTGTTCACTTTCTTACTCGAATACCATGTCTTCCACTTAGAAATTCCTCGAATATCCTGTCACGATGAGCTTCTCTCCGAATAAAGTGAGGTAACACACAAGATTTGTATTTAATATTTGCCTACGAATTGAATAATTAGAGATTGATCCAATATCTGCAAATCGATCGAGGCCGTAATACATCAAAACACCATTCAATTACGTTGCTCGATGATGAATATCTATAAGGAGCTAAAATGCCAGACACTTCTTTGTATCCAGCATCAACTACATAACAATAACTAAAAAAATAATATATGTTCATCAATAATAGCATGATTCATAATTAATATTGGAGAATCCTATGTACATACATAAATAATAGTCTAATTAATAATTAAGATATAAGAATATTATGCATATAGGGTGCGCTTAGCATACTATATTGCATTATTTTAATGCTAGTGCATTGTATTATACTGTATTGCATTAGCACTATATTATAATAATATTATACAATGTTTGGTGCTACACGATACTATATTAATTTTTAATTTTAATTAAATATTATATTAATATTTTACATTATATTAATATATTTAAATAGTATTAATATTTTATATTATTATTTATACTATAATTAATTTTAAATTAATATTATTGAAATTTGTTCATATTTAAATATTTATTATTAGTTATAATAAATTATAATGTAAAAATTAAAAATATAGTAATAATAATATTGAATAATAAATTACATATTTATTAATTATATTAATAATTATAATGTAAAAATAAAAAATAAAAAAATTATATAATATTATATTAAATTAAAAAAATTTATTATTATTATTATAAAGCAAAAGCAAAGCAAAGTCAAAGCAAAGGGCGCGGCTACAGTACATGCATGTATCTCATACATGCATAAAAAATAGCCATTGGTTTAAATTGGAGTAGATCGAATGACTAAAATTTTTTTTTATTATTAAATATGAAAGAAATGGAAACTTGAAAAACTGGTTAACATGAAACATGAGACCAATAAATATGAAACACATATGATTAACTTGAAACTAAATCATTAAACTTGAAACCAAATGAACTTCAAATTGAGGGCAATGAACTTGAAACCAAGGGCAAGCAACTTGAAACTGAGGATCATTAACTTGCAACCCTGATTAATGGATCACTAAACATGAAACACCTACCATTAATTTGAAACTAAGATTATTAAACTTGAAACTTACAATAATGAACATGGAACTTGGGATCATTAACTTGCAACCCCGAAAATCATGCAATTAATGGAACAATAAACATGAAACACCTACTATTAACTTGAAACTGAGGCCATTAAACTTAAAACTAAATGAACTTGAAACTGAGGGTAATGAACATGGAACTGTGGATCATTAACTTGCAACCCTGAAAATCATGCAATTAATGGACCAATAAACATAAAAAATTTACCATTAACTTGAAACTGAGATCATTAAACTTGAAACCAAATGAATTTGAAACTGAGCGCAATGAACATGAAACGTAGGATCATTAACTTGCAACCCCGATTAATGGACCAATAAACATGAAACACCTACCATTAACTTGCAACCTCGAAAATCATGCAATTAATGGAACAATAAACATGAAACACCTACTATTAACTTGAAACTGAGACCATTAAACTTAAAACTAAATGAACTTGAAACTGAGGGTAATGAACGTGAAATTGAAGGCAACGAATATGAAACTTAAGATCATTAACTTGCAACCCCAATTAATGGACCAATAAACATAAAACACCTATCTTATCTTGAAACCAACTGAATTTGAAACTGAGAGCAATGAACATGAAACTTAAGATCATTAACTTGTAACCCCTGATTAAGGGACCAATAAACATGAAACACCTACCATTAACTTGAAACTGGGATCATTTAATTAGAAATCAAAGGAACTTGAAACTTAGAGCAATAAACATGAAACTTCGGATCATTAACTTGCAACCTCAAAAATCATGCAATTAATGGACCAATAAATATGAAACACCTACCATTAACTTGAAATTAAGACCATTAAACTTGAAACTAAAGAAACTTTAAACTAAAGAAACTTGAAACTTAGAGTAATGACCATGGAACTAAGATCATTAACTTGCAATCCCAAAAATCATGCAATTAATGGACCAATAAACATGAAACACCTACCATTAACTTGAAACTGGGACCATTAAATTTGAAATCAAATTAACTTGAAACTGAGGGCAATGAACTTGAAATTGAAGGCAATGAACATGAAACTTAGAATCATTAACTTGCAACCCCAATTAATGGACCAATAAACATGAAACAACTACCATTAAACTTGAAACTAATTTTTAATTATTATAAAAATAATTTTTATTATTATGTTGCTTTTATTATTAAAATAATTAGTATTTTATTAGTATTTTATTTATTATATTATTTTATAATTTAATATTAATTTAAGGAGCAACCGGTTGCTCCAAGTTTTTTTTTTGTTTGGCGGCCAAGTGGCAACCAAACAATGGCCATATGTTTTTAATTTTTTTATTACCCGCATGTTTGTAGCGTTGGCCTAAAGCAAAAGCAAATGTAAATGCAAAGTTTGAACCCATTAATGCAGTGCTGCTATAGCTTTTTATCTACCAAACATGGGCGTGTATAAATTTAATGTAATGAAGAGTTTTAATATCTCAACCAAACATGCCCATATAGTGTTAGCTTGTTATACCTTCATTTAGAAGAGGGAAATTTTTATTAGTTCTCCTTAATGCATTTAAGAAGATTCTTGAATCATTTATAATTCTTTCTTAAACTGACGACACAGATGTAGGCATCATGCCAAAAAAACATGCACACATGACATTTTCAGTAACTCGAACCTTTCAACCATGATATGATGTTTTTTTATGTAAAGGTGCCATGTAGCAGCACGCGTTCCATCAATAGGCCCAATGCATTTCTACATTAAAATGAAAATTGGATATTTTCACTAATTAATTACTTCAAAATATGGAGAATATATAGGATTATTCCTAAATTTTGGTGGTGTCTTCCCTTGATTATGTGGCCGAATGATATCATGTGCCAATTTACATGCTTCTTTAAGGGTGCGTTTGACACACTATTGTATCATTTTAACGCAAATGTATTTATAACATTGTTTTGTATTAGCACCATGTTAATTTTAATAATAATGTATAATATTTGGTGCTATACTGTATTGCATTAATTTTTAATTATATAACATTTGGTGCTACACTGCACTATATTAATAATTTTTGGTGATTAATTTAAATTACATATTTAGAAAACAATCTTATTAAGACTTAGAAAAAATACTAAATGTAGAAATCTTAAATTTTAGAATTTCTACATCATTTTTTTTGTTTAAATGAAATAAATCATAACTCCTCATAAAACATATTTAGAAATGCATAAAGCTTATGTTTTTTATTTTACATATGTTTTTGCATCATAATTCTAACTAAACAATATTTTAACATATTCTAAAATTTTCAACAACATAACATTTAATTTTTTTAGCATTTCCCAAATATATACCCTGTGAAATAAAGATTGAAACAAATAATTCAATCAAATTACGTCTAAAAACTATCACAACATGAATAAATAGTTAAAGCACGCAAGATTCGTTTAAAGTTTATACATACTACAACAGATTCACACAATCATAAAGTGATACAATAGTTGTAACATAATTACCAACAAAGATGGTTGGGTTAAATAATTGAAGTACACACATCCAAAAGCCAAAATACTAATGCAAAATATCATTATTTACTCAAAAATGCATAACCTCTATTCAAACTCCACCTCTCCTCTCATGCTCATACAAAACCATCTTAACATATGCCGCTTATAGTTACAATCATTTCACAATATCTTGAAAACCCTTATATTTGAAGGTTTTTCTACTATTATATTTATGGCAATAAGCTCGTCATCCATAGAATGTCCAATCAAAGCAAGCTCTTTCCTAATCTAATCATGATTTTCATCATTTCCAAACATATTTTGAGACATATCAGCGTTGGCTTGGTGAAATGATGAAACCAATTTGTAAATACTAATAGCAATATGTTCATTTGATTTAGACTTCTTATTTGATGATTGTGAATGTGATCAAGTAGTGTATTGAGAAATTGAAGGCAAGTAGCGGACATTGAAGAACCTTCATCATCAATTTCATTGTCATCATCATGAATTTCTTCTTGAAGTGCTATTTTAGCCATAGCAATTGGAGTTTCTGTCGGGCTTATAGTTGCAATGTCTTTTCCAAAAATATTTGCTAGACTTTCATAATATGAAAATGGCTTCCCTCCAAATGCTTGCATCTTTTTGAGACTACAATAATAAAACAAGGTAGTTGAATAAATGTTATTGCATTCATAATAAACATTTTTGTTTATAAATCATGACATAAAAAGAAAATCATTTTCTTTATTTTAAATTCAAAATACTAACCTCTCCATATGATTCCATATTTTTTTCACTATCAATCGTCATACATTTTCTCACATCATTCCATTCAAAACTGCTAGTGTTCAACATATCAAATATCACCCCATAACTTTTCTTCCATATCCTTATTTTAGAGTTAACATTCAAACAATGTTTTAGTAATAGTTTTTGTAATTCATTTTCAATGTAGTTGTAACTTTTAGATTTGAAGATACCATTTTCAGCTCAACCACCCTTTGCAACTACTACAACTAAAATGTTCAACAATGCTTCTTCTTCATCTTTTGTCCATGCTTGTCTTGACCTTCTCTTATTTCTAGTACTATAGTTTGAACCTCCACTCTCCATTCCTACAAAATAGATATTATAATAATTTTGAAACAAGTAGCTAAAATATAACACCAAGTGAAATTCACATAAGTAACCCTTGATAAATTCCTAATAACATCTAAATATAAACAAAAGATTACAGCTTTGCATAGTTTCATTATGACATTTATATTTTAACAAAAGCATAGCCATAGATGCTTTCCTAATGACATCTATATATTAACAAAAGTACAGTCTTAGATACTGATTAACATTAAAAAGTGTACAATTTTATCATTTCTCACTTATAGTGTTCATAACACTAATAATTTCATCTCATCTATTAATTTCTAACATATTTTATGAATTGTCTATTTTTATTTATTTTTAAGTATAACTTTTATGTTTTCTAGGAAAATTCTTAAAATTATGATGCTTGAATTAAAAAAAAAGGACCTGAAATTTGGATTTGAAAGGATTAGAAGGATTTAGAAGAATTTTAGCCCTTTGATTTGGCATCATTTTTGAAAGGTTGATATTGTACCATGTGTCTAAGCCACGCAGATCTTGTTGTAATAGATTTAGCCCATCAAAGTTGGTAGTTCAATCACATTGACAAATGACCAAAATGAGGCTTAGACTTTGACCTCAACTTTTAGTCATTGATTATATTCAATCCAACAATCTATAATGATTGCAATTTAAGGCCCTTAGACTGTATTACTAAATGTCATTGTAAGGTTATGATTTAAGCTCACCAGAAATATCATGTTAATACCCACACTTGATCATTTAAAATTTGCCTATATAAATGCAAGAGCTCTCACAAATTAGGTGTGTTAGATTTTGGAGAAAGAAGAAAACGGGAGAGTTATGTGGTAGATTTTATAGGTGAGTTTTTTTGGGTGTAAATCTAGAGTGACTTTTAGGGAAAAAAAATCTTTTCTTTTCTTTTATTCTCAATTTTCTTATAATTGTACTTCACAAGTTTACTAAATAAAATGAGTGTTCTCCTTTTAAACTTAAGTGGTTAAATTTTCTAAGATGGGGTGAAAGGTTAAGCTCAAAGATTCAAATCATAGAATTAATTACTCTCTCAAGTAAGTTTCAAGTTTTTTTATATCTTTATATGTTTATAATTTTTATTTTTTCTTTACTAGGTTACTTTTATGTTATATTAATTTGTAGATCTAAACTTCCTTTGATCTATATAATATTTTGATATAATGTCAACACTTCAACATTGTTGTGGTACATTACATACTTGATCTCATATTTTAATTAAGAATTAAATAGCATAATAATTAACTGGTAAAAGAAATGCAAAATGTAAATTTGAGAGAGTATTATAACCATAATTTGAAAACAATGAGTGGATTTTGTAACCTTAGCACTTTTCTGGAGTATTTTCTGTTAATTTCTTTTTCTGCAATTAATTTTTATTTAATCATTGACTGCTAAATTTTTATATTCCCCGTGGTTCAATCTCGGACTCATCGAGTTATATTATAACTAGACACTTTTATATATAGGAGTAATCAATACTTTTGAGTCGTCTAATATTTTTGGTGCCGTTGCCAAGGAACTTTCTAAATTTGGTGTCAATTATTTTTCTTCATTTTTGCAATTCTTTTTACCTTTGCCATTTTTTTTTGTAAAATACCATAAAATTTGTGATAAAACTTCATTTTGCCCCAAAAATTCTGGCAAAACCTCCCTTAAATTAAATTTGAACTTGGATCATTGAATTGGGACTTATTTCTTTGGACTTTTGGACATTGTCAACTAGGTGAACTTGGACTTTTGGACATTGTGAACTAAGTGAACTTGGACTTTAGGGCATTATAGACTAAATGAACTTGGAATTTTGACTTTGAAAATTACATGTGAGGCCTAAATTTAAATTGATTGCTCAATTGGTTGGTAATTTTTAAAAGTTGCTTAAAAAATAAGGATTACACATATGAAGGTAAGTATATATTTCTCTTTGTAATTTCATTTTCCTTTAGTTCCATTTTTTTCTTTTTATGTTGCTAATTTACATGGATGGTTTTATAATACAATCTACAAATTAATCTATGTAAGTGACTAGTTTAACCACCTATTAGGTTATTTTAAATTCTATTAATCAATTTTCAGTTTATTTATTTCACATTTTTTTTCTTGTACATTTATCTTACTTGCTTATTTATAATTTTTAGCTTGTTTTTATTTGTGCAATTTTTATTTAGTGTTTCATCCACTACTCATTTGTTTGTGCATTGTTTTCTTAACTTAATTTGACACATACTCACACATCATCAACATTGTATGAGACGTTGGTCTCGTACAGATAGTGGCAGACTAAATAGAAAATTATCATCAAAACCTTTAGACATTGTCGACATCGAAGCTGATAACTTTTCAAAGTAAGAAGTTAATTGAGCTTAACCTAGCTCTACAAAATTTTCATAACCAACCTAGGACACTTAAAGATTTCACGCATTCTACTAGAATAGGAGCACCATCATGCATAGTTTTTCCTCATAATGCATCACGTTTAATTTTAGACATGGTATCATTTAGCTTCTACCTAATTTTTCTAGTTTTGAGTTTGAAATTCCATACCTTCATTTAAGAGAATTTGAGGAAGTTTGTAACACTTGTACTAATCAAAATTGTGGCATGAACATAATTAGACTTAAATTTTTCCCTTTCTCATTAGAAAAAGCTAAAATATGGTTACAAAACCTTAAATAAGGATCCATCAAACCATAGGATGAAAGAAAATTATAATTTTTTTAAAATTATTTCCTCCCCATTGAATTTTTTTTTCAAAAGGAAAATCATTACTTTCACTCAAAAATCAAGAGAGACCCTTTTGCCAATGTTAGTATAGGTATAAATAATTACTTAACATTTGCCTACACCATGATTTTGAGACATGGAGGCTAGTGTCGTATTTCTATGAGGGACTAACATCCCAAAGTGTAAAGGTTTTTAAAATGATGTATAAGGATGAGTTTAGAGACATTCTACGCTTTCTATGCCTAAATCTTGCACTTCCCATACTGCTAATAAGATAGAAAACCTTGTTGAATACTCCTATATTCCCGAATCCGCTCAAATCAGTGAATCCACCTATCCTCTTATAAGTCCTTATCACCTGTACAAACGACCTAACTCCTTTACCCGTAGTATCCGTACCCTAATCTCTACCAAACGGCCTCACCCTAAAGAATATATCCAGTCTTCTCGTCTGGATCAGTGTGCTCTTAAAGCCACCTCTGCTGAGCAATATGTTACACTGGAAATTCCTTCAGAGCTCATTTCCAATTGGAAACGTGAAGGATATACTCATCTTCATCTACGCGGAATACGGCTCATCCTTACCCTACATGAGCGCAAAGGTTTACCTGTTACCGCTCGTGTTGCTCTCTTGGATACTCGGTTCAAACAGTTCCAAGATGCCGTTATCGGTACTGTCCTCACCACCCTACATGCTGGCAGTGTCTTACTCACCTTTTATCCCAACTTCAATCTTTCTCTTCAAGATCCTAATCTATCTACAACCCTGAAAGTCCAAGTCCAGATCCAAGGTGCTGAACAAATCTCCACTGCTAAAATAGCCACCCTACACCATCAACTGGTCTATCGGCTTCAGAATCATGCCTTAGATCTACCCACTCCAGAACACCACTCTGACACTCTCATGGTGTTAGCTGAATCTGACCAAATTCCAACCATCATTCAGATCCCCAGGCAAAATCCTCGCCACGAACTCCTTAATCTTATGCCTCTTGAATGGATCTCAAACTATGAGCAGTTTCACAACAATACAGCCCCAGTTCAGACATCTGAAAGTATGTTTGAAAGGAGACCAGATGGCACGGTCAGAATGACCTTTAAACCACCTCCCAGTGCTCCTCAAGAGCCTCCTCGGCTCTCTTTTACTTATTCCTCCATGATCACAGCTGTTCAGACAGCTCAAGAAGATTTGCCTATTACAGGGTTCAATTCCAACGGTTTCCCTGTTTATCCAGCCAAGCAAAATGGACATTTCCTTTGGGATGTCCCTGGTTCCGGCCACTGTGACCCAGATTGTCCCTGCTGGGATGATTGGGAAGAGGATGATGATTATGTAACCAAAAGGAAAAAGAAACCTAAGAAAAAATCTCATGCCTCGTGTCACCACAATACTCCTAGTTCACCACAAGATCCTCCTCCTCCATCACCTCCTTTACCTCTCTATAAAAAAGAACTCCAATGGCTTGCAAAGCGTTGCACTCCTAAAACTTCTTTACCTGTTCCAGATCCATCTACCCCTCTGAGTTGTATGATGTTTTCATCCACTTCCTCAGATTATTCTTCTTCTTTTCCTCCTTTAGACACCCACACTGATTCGCAACGAAATGTTGTGTCCAAACCTTTTGTTCCGTCACCCATCACTTCATCAGGTCATCTTGAACCACCCAAACCTTTTGAATCAGTCCTCAACTGGCAAACTCAAAATGCCAGAGCCCAGAATGATACTTTGTTGAACATAAATTCCAAAGTTGAAAAAATCAGTTTACGAACTGAACACCTTGAAACGAAGGTTGACTCTATTTCCGCACAACTGCAGCAGATCCACCAGAACCTCCAGTCTAAAATTGTTAAACTTGATTCTGAGTTGCGAACTATGCTTGCCCAACGTTACCATGGCCCAGAATTTGATCAAAAGGAAAGGGAGATCAGACGATTAAAAGCTGAGCTTGCTCAAATTGAATCTGAAAAACAAAAACCTTCCCTTTTTACCTCCTCACCTCCTATCCCTTCGATTGGTCCAACTTACCATCCATTTGCTTCGATGCTTTCTCCCATCCGACAGTATGAGCCTTCTAAGCTGTTTGGTATGACTCATACCCTTTTTCGAGACAACCCATTACCACCACCACCTAACCCTAAACCAAAGCTTAAACCTCAACCACGACCCGTCACAATCAATCCTTCCTCCACTATTATCCCTGACCAACAATCACCGGGCTATACACCAGCCTCACTATCACCTCCTGACCCATCCAAATCCCAACCTTCTACTACATCCAAGGATAAAGAACCTATACACCAATTCAGTGCCCATACCATTGACCACCCATCTTCCACTGATGACCAAACTTCTGATTCAAATCTAGCCATTTCAGATAGCCATACTGAGACTGATACAGAATCTTCAGCATCCACCAGTGACTCTGAAAAATCTTATGCTGATATCACCAGAATTCTAATGGCTCAACCAGACCCACAAACCTCTCGGATAGAACCATATGTGGATATTCCTTCTGATGTTGAAGAAGAGATGCCTGAATCTTCTGCCACCAACCAACCTCCTCCGGCCCAAACTACTTCATCCAGCCAAAAATCCTCAAATGGTCCCTGGTTTACCTTTGATGATATCCCATCCTACAAATGGCGTGATCGTCTTAATGAAATGTCTGCCTGGATTGATCTCCAAATGCTCAGATCAGGAGCCACTACTGAATCAGTCCTTAGAGAATTTGCTACTCGTTTTACGGGTGCTCTAAGAGATTGGTTTGACTCTCTTGGTCAATACAGACAATTGCAGTTTGTTCAATTACCAGAAGTCTCTAGTGCTCTTGCCATTCTTCATGATCAGTTTTTAGGAGACCCAGCTGCAGCCTTTGAAGCTGCACGCCGAGACTATCTCAGCATGAAATGTTGCTCCCTCGATGCCAAGGAACTTGATTTCCATTACAAACGCATGTCCCTGTTATTCTATAAGCTTAATGGATTCAACGAGCCTACACTCAAGCATGTCTTTCTGGCCTCCCTACCAGAAGAACTCCAGCCTGACATCCAGCGGCAGCTCACAGCCTCCAATCTTGTCATTGACAATATCTCTCTTGGCAAAATTTTCCAACTCGCCAAAACTTGTCTTGACAAGCTCTGTGAACAGAAACAGTTCTTCAAGGACTTGTTGAAAGATAAAGAACCATTCAGAAGTGCTTGTAAAAAGCCTTATTTGCAGATCAAATGCAAACAAAAGAAGGATTGTGATTGCAGTCCCAAAAAGAAAAGGCATTTTCTAAAGATCAAATCTCCAGAATTCTCATCCAGACCCCGCAGGTCCAGAAAACCTTACAGATTCTTCAGAAAGCGGTCTTCTTCTTCCAAAGACTCCAAACGAAGAAAATCCAGCAGATGTTTTATCTGCAGGAAAAAGGGTCATTTTGCCAAAGATTGTCCCAACAAAAGAGCCAAGTCCATTCGTCTTGTAGACCATCTTCAGGCTACTACAGATTACTCTCCTCAAAAGGATGAACTGGAATATTATTTCTCAGAACAAGATGAACCCAATGATGAAACAGTGTTCGCACTCCAACAGTCTTCTGATGACTCCGACAGTGATCAGTCCCAAGTCATTTTCCATCAACAGCTCTTGTCTCTTGATACTACAGTTCCTATACCTTCCATCGAACTCCAAATCCTGCCTTCAAAATTCCAAAGGCCCATTTCAGCAATTGGTCTTATCGATACTGGTGCACAGCGCAGTATGATAAACCCTCATATTCTCCCAACAGACTCCTGGACCCAATCTGAAGAACATTTCAAAGCCGTTAATGGCAACCTGTTCACCACCTCTTTAATTACCAAACAACCCATTGGTATCCAGATTTTCCCCAATTGTGTCATTTGGACCAAAGTCATTGGTTCCACTCTTCCTAATAAAGATATTTTGTTAGGATTTGACATTCTTCACCAGATCAAACACCTTCAAATCATTCCTCATGGAATTCGAGTCAAGTCCATGTTCAAACCATTCACAGATATCTTAAAACTCTACAATCTGTCTGAAACCCCTCCATCATATCAGGATGTTTCTACCAAGCTTTTAAGTTTCTGTCCGGAGTCTCATTCTGAGTTCACCCATCCAAACCCTTTGTGGAAAAATCAGTCTTTCTTTGTTAAGTTACCCTTCAAACTTAATGAAGACATTAATCCCACCAAAGCTACTCATCCAGGAATGAGTCCATCTGACTTACTCCTAGCCCAACAGGAATGTTCTCAATTGTTAGCCCAAGGGTTAATTGAGCCCACAACCTCTCAATGGGCTTGCCAAGCCTTTTATGTTGAAAAGCAATCTGAAATTGTTCGAGGAAAGAAACGCTTAGTCATTGACTACCAGCCCTTAAACATGTTTTTGCAAGATGACAAATTTCCCTTACCTCGCCGACAAAGCATGTTTACTTTTCTCAAAAACGCCCAGCTCTTTTCCAAATTTGATTTAAAATCAGGTTTTTGGCAATTAGGCATTGAACCCTCTGAGCGCTATAAGACAGCCTTTTGCATTCCTAATGCCCATTTCCAATGGACGGTCCTACCATTTGGTCTCAAAACTGCCCCATCCATTTTCCAAAAATCCATGATCAAAATCTTTCAGCCTCTCCTGTCTAATGCATTGATTTACATTGATGATATTTTACTTTTTTCAGGATCACATGATGACCATCACCGACTGCTCAACCAGTTCTATGATATTGTCCAAAGTCATGGAATCATGCTATCTGCCAAGAAAGACACCATTGCCACAGATACCATCGAATTCCTTGGTATGATCATTAAAGATGGTCATTACCAGCCAGGAAAGCACATTGCCCAAGAGTTGCTTCACTTTCCAGATCAGCAACTTTCCAAAAAGCAGGTCCAGCAATTTCTTGGAATTATAAATTACATCAGAGACTTTATCCCACATGTGGACCACTACACTCGTCACCTTTCGGCTTTATTGAAGAAAAAGCCTCCTGAGTGGAATGATGACCACACAAATGCTGTCACTACTCTCAAGAAGATTGTGCAAAATCCGCCTCCTTTAAAGTTGATTTCAGATGGAAAACGCATACTACAGACAGATGCAAGTGATGAATCATGGGGTGCCATTCTCCTTGAAGAACTCAATGGAAAAGAACACTTTATTGCCTACGCTAGTGGACATTTTTCTGACACACAGCAGCACTACCATAGCGTGTTCAAAGAGATCTTAGCGGTAAAGTATGGCATCAAAAAGTTCGAATACCATCTTATTGGCCACCACTTCCTCATCCGAATGGACAGCTCAGCCTTCCCCAACATTCTCAATTTCAAAGGCAAAACTGTTCCAGAAAAGATGTTACTTCGGTTAAAGGATTGGTTTTCCAAATATAATTTTTCAGTCAAGCATATAAAGGGATCTCAGAACCTTATCCCTGATTTACTATCTAAACTTTCAAAACCAGAGACACCTCCCATTCTGTTTTCCACCACATACCATTTTCCAATCATTGCCATGGCTACATCCTTACCTCCTGAAGCTCTTACCAAAAAACCCTTTCTCCTGAATAAAACATTCTCCTCTGTTTTTGCCATCCAAGAATTTGCAAGAAAAGCTGTTTTTCGTTTCTTCATGAAAGCTTATCTTATGGCTGACTCCTTTCCATTCTCTACTTTCCATCCTGAAAATCTGTTTCTTACAGGTTTAACCCTTGACCCATCCAGAGAAATCACTGAAGACGAGTTATGGTACCTCTGGTGCCTAACTACTCTCTATGCCACCAAGCTCGTTCTTCCCATAGCCCCCACTTTGTCTCATCTTCTTAATCCTGACAAAGCTACCTCTCTCATCTGGACATTACTTGAATGGTTTTCACCAATTCCATGGTGGAGACACAAGCTCCAACACTTGTCAGAGATCTACAACCTTGATCGTATGCCATTACCTGAAGCTCAAATGTGGACATCCGTGTTTATCATTCGTCGACCTTATTTCCAACACCCAGATACACAGTTCTTTTGGACACAGGATCAGGTATACGAATGGTTCACTGCACCACACCCTTCCATCATTGAAAGTGAAATTCAGTCTACCTTACATAACTACCTCCATCAGTTAAACCACCAAACTCCGCCACATAAGGATATCGTTCACACATCCTTAGGCCCACAACATGACCTCATCATGATCCTTACTCCATCAGCCAGATCCAAGCCACCATCTACAGGAATCCTGATCAAAGAAGAAAGGCCAGACTACACTGACTTTCTCTTCCAGGACTCTCAGGACCCTTGGGAAGAATTTCTTCCTCTCAGCCAACACCTTCATCAGTTCCCCCAACCAACAATGGATGAACCTGAACCCTCTGAACCAGGACCATCAACCCGACCTTCCAAAAAATCACCTCGGCCTTCTAAAGTTGACAAAGCCACCCAGACTTCTCCCAGGTATACTTCACAGTGTACTCCACGAGCCGATCATTGCCCTAATCCACCATGCCGTGGTCCTTCCTGTCAACATCCTAAACGTCCGAAGCTTCCCCACAACTTTTTCCGCAAACCGCACCACTCCGGTGATACAGATCCCGATGCAACGGAAAGCTCCTCCGAAGATGACTACATGAACCTCCACTCTCCCTAAAAGTTATTTGTCTTGTTGTCATCATTATGTCTCGTTTTGTCCTGTTGTAATCATGGTTGCTTTTGCTTTTACTTTTGCTTTTGCTTTAAGCTTTTGTCAATGCTTTATTAAAGCATCTTTGTCCCTTTGTAATAATTAAAGGTGTGTAATCATGTAACTTTACTTTTACTTTAAAGATAGGGGTCCTGTCCTATCTTCCGAGAATTCCTCCTCTATATCAGGAACTCTCACCTCCTTTGTAAGATAGAAGTTTGCCGGAAATAAACTCGCGTGTTTTTCTCTCACCATGAACTTCTAAACTTCTCTCTCTCTCTGCAAATGAAGTCTTAAAGAAAAAAAAAGAAATAAGGAATTTAAATTTGTTCATTTTGAAACTTAAGCAAGTATGCTCTGCACTTGCCTTTAGCAAGGATCCTGTGCATCAGAAAGCTTTCGAAGTTTTCTTATCTGGTTTGGTACCCTGTTTTGACTAGCGAAAGTCTGTTTTGGGTTGTATAACCCGACAAGAAAATGAAAGTTTTCCTGATACAACGCCACGTACTCACAATTACTCACAATTGATTGCAGTCCCAAAAAGAAAAGGTTGGGCTATTACAACCTTTCTATAAAAATACACAAAAATAAATACGTGAAATAAATTAACTAAAAATTAAATTAATAAGATTAAAAAATTACAAAGAAAAATAAATTAAAAATTAAATTACAGAAATTTAAAGAAGAGAAAAGCAAAAGAAATACTAACCTCTAAATACAGATTCATTTTTTTTCTTTTTTTTAAATAATAAAAAAACTACAAGAAAATTAAATAAAAGAAATTATTAACAAAAATTAATTCTATGAATTAAATTTACTTACCTCCCCGGCAACGGCGCCAAAAACTTGTTGTGCAAATTTTAATGTACTCGCAAGCGCACGAATCTATTGTAGTATAGATCAATTGTGACGAGTGTCGATCCCACGAGGAGGTGGATTTTAATTGTGTGTAGAATTAATTTTGTAAATGAGTGATTGGATTTGTGGTGGAAATGATTTGAAATATACTAAAACTTAAATTAAAATGGCGAGAATAAATTCTAAAATTGGAATTAAATTGACGAGAATAAATTGGAGAGAATTCTATTGAAATGACGTACTTGGGTATTTGGATCCGTATCAACATGCATCATGGGCTAAATAATCCATATTAATGCCAATTAAATCATGAGGGGGGAATCCACACCTCATGAACCACGCTATAATAAATATGGTGCTAAGGGCTTATTGTGCCAAATAATAATAATCTTGTACTAGAGGGCTGGTGAAACCAAGGCGGTACTAGACAAGATTAATATTATTTGTCGACGAGAAGTCAAAACATTCACAAAAATTAGAGGGGAAGAGAAAATAAATTTACCAAAGAAAGCCCATGACACATGTTGGGACTTCACCTTCAACCCAAGCTTGAAAGGAAATTAGCTACTCATAATTGAAATAGGGGCAAAATGGAAATTTATTAAAATACGAAGAAAATATAAGATAGAGAGCGAATTACAGAAAATGGATCCCAAAAATGGATTCAGAGATATCAAATTAGGGGGGGGAGGCCCCATTTTTATAGATACATGGAGTAAATCATGGCCATCGGATTAAAAACAGTTTGGACGCTCAAGATTGCGCCACATCATCAGTCAACAGTATGCGGTTTGACCACGCGGATGAACAGTAACACAGTTTGACCCGGGTGAACAGTGACGCGATTTGGTTGAAAATAATCCTGTGTGATGCATGCACCGTACGCGAGATTTTTCGTCCACTGATATTCTGCCACGTCGCCATCAACAGTACATAAGAATTTTAGTCCAACAGGATTGTGACACCTCATCAGTCAATGCCATGTCATCGATCCCTCTATGTGAACAGTATCGTGAACAGTAACGTAGACAGTACCGTACACGTGAATAGTACCGTACATGTGAATAGTGCCATTTTTCCTTTTATGCTCCTCCTAAGGTTTTCGATCGTCCTGAGTTCAAAAGTGATGTCCGTTTCGCCGTCTGATCTCTCTTTTATTGTGAAATGACTATAATGCCCCTAAAATACATAAAATACTTAATTAAAATAAAACACACGTAATTAAATTACAAAAAGGTTAAATGCATAAAAATAAGGGTTGTTAGTAAGACTTGGAATGTAAAATGATGATTTTCTCCTTTATAAATATACATTTTCTAACACTCAACATAGTGCATATCCTTTATTATTTTTTTATGATTATTTTGCTCTAACTTTATTGACTTGTTGATCTAACATATCTTATAGCATTTGACTAATTATCATTTATACTTTTTCTAACACTCTGTTTGACAATTGCTAGCCTCTGTATTTATTATCGTCGATGCATTGCCTTTTTTTTATTTATAAATACTTTGTTATATATATATCTTTCTTGCATGATCCAAATCCTTAAAAAAAATCCTTAATGGTAGCAGTTATAGTTTGACAGCTTAAAAGTATTAGTGTATCTTGTGGATCAATTTTTGGACATATGCCAATTTTTGTTAAGGCTACCAAATACCTTGAAGGGTATTGTCTGAGCAAAAAATACATTTGATAAATGGAAATGGTGATCTTGGACTAATGGTGGTTGTCTCTCAAGTTGTAAATACTAGAGGAAGTCAAGTTTTGGGTATAATCCCAAAAGTTTTGGCTAAAGGAACATCATTAGAAAAACAAATGGCAAAGAGCCCATTGTCACAGATATGCATGATCTTCTCATTGCGATCATTTAACTTATTGATGCTTTTATTGCTTTTCGAGGTAAACTTGGCACTTTAGAGGAATTTTTACCATTGCACCCTAGGCATAATTAAGCATCCACCAAAAACTTATCGGGCTATTAGTTGTAAATCATTACTATGGTCTCTTAATGATATTTCTTGATGATAATGTGAGGCTCCTTTTCCTTTCTGCTTTACCACAAAAATCATTGTACATGTCAAAAGTGCCTCTAAATTAATTGATCGACTCTAAAAATATCAGCCTAACACTAATATCCTCGCTTAACAACTAGATTCATCAGCTGTTGATAATGACAATAAGTTCAAAACGATGTATTTGAATCTTCATCTGTAATTTTTTTCATTTTATATATACGTTTGGGATTAGACAACTTAGTTAGGGCAGTCTACCACAAGATCGAGTTGGAGCCTGGAGCCAAACCCCTTAGACTGGGGCTGGGTTTAGCAGATGGCCCCCCAACTAGCATCTATTAGTTTAGTTAAGGGGATTAGATAAGAAGAAAGTTTGTCAATACCCCATAAGTGAGACAAATAAAAAAAACAAAGACCTAAGTATGCAAGCAACCGAGACTGGAATTTCGACTTCTCCTTTTTCAGGAGTAAATCAAATCCATTTTGCAACTCAAACTGGAGTAACTTGATAAACAGGAGCACGGCTAAGAGCAGGTAGCAGCAACTACGGTATCAGTCTCAGTTCTGTCAGTCGTCAAGCTAGGCAGAAAAGTCTTTCATCGTAGAACAAGGCTATGCGTAGCTAGGCCGCGTCTTCCTTACTTTATCAAGAAAGTCTTGGCATCACTCCTCTTTTGTGCTCCCGCCTTCCGTTACTTTTCCTTCTTTGCTTGCTTGCATGGGCAGACTGTCTTGCCCAGAATGACTGAAATGAGAACAAAAGACTGAGACTGGGCTTGCCCTATTGCGGCCACATCCAAATTATAGTGAAAGAGCTAGTCTTGACTTTTCTAGGTTCACTAGAAATGTCATCATTACCCTTTGGTCGTAGATAGCCCATCTCTCGAAACTAAACCTAATCTGGTAGGAGACGCTTCCTTATGCCGCGGGATAAGGGATGCGGGCGAATACATGCGCTCTTTCCAACCTCTAGTGATTGTTCGCGCTTTTGTTTTGTTTTGGTCTTCTTCTGTTCTTTCGTCAGAAGGAAGGGTGCTAACACACTTTGCAATCTTTCCAAAGCAATAGTGAGAAACTTGGCTTTACTTTAATAAGAAGGAAGGGCCTTATATTAGAAATCAGAATATTAATTAGTAAAGGCGCGTTAGCCTATCTAAAGGCCTTTTCTTGCTCTTGCTCGCCCCCCTACCCGATTAGTTTAGTCATAAAAGAACTCAAGTTTCGCCCTTTGACAACCTTACTAATAGAAAGGAAAGGGGAAAGATGCGCTCAAGCATGCGAAGAAAGCTCGAAGAGCTTCCCTTATATTATAGAAAGGTTTGTAGAAAGGGGCTTCTTCAAATATCCCATAAAAAGCAAATAGAAATATATAAATAAAGTAGAGGCTTCAAGGCTTGTAGTTTAGGGGTGGGACAGGAAGGCCCAACCTATACAAGGGGCTAGCGCGAAATGGCTTTCTCTGATAGGGGCTCGCTTCTTCAAGCGGAGCTTGCTGCTTTTCATTTTGATAGGAGTAGGTGCTTGCTGCTCGTCAAAGCCGTAGCTTGTTGCTCTCTTGCTGTCTACTAAACGAGCTTTTACTGTCCGCCCGGGGCCCCTATCTTTAATCTTAAGTAAAGTGAAGTCAAATCAATGAAGTGAACAGCCCAACCTCTTTGTTTGAAGCTTTTCCAAAAAGCTTCTACTTGTTTTTATTTTGAAGCTTTTCTTCCCCAAAACACAACAATAGACTTGCAATGCAACTATAGTATAGGAAAAAGCTGCTCTTTGATATCGATAGCGGGGGGTTCAGAAAGGATCTTATCGTAGATAGAGACTGAAACCTGTGTGGGGGTAGGGGCGGATGTAGCCAAGTGGATCAAGGCAGTGGATTGTGAATCCACCACGCGCGGGTTCAATCCCCGTCATTCGCCCATCCATCAATAAATGGACCATTTGTTACGGAGACACAAGACAAACCCTTCTTTTATCTTCAAGTCAAGTCGTAGGCTTTCAAACAAACGCATCCAAACATAGAAACCGTCGCCTACGTGCTGAAAGCAGAAATGGAATGGCTGATCATTCATTGTATGAAGTTTTTAAGACCTCACTAATCAGCCTTACACTTTTTAGTTCATAATGAATGAAATGAACCCCCGGATGAAGCAACTACCGTTTACCTCTCCCTTTTACTAAACCATGGGGAGCCCCGAGTAGTTTACCGGGCTAATTTAGTTGTCGTGACGATACCTTTCTTAGTGGAAGATCGGAAAAGACTTCTCTTCATCACGAGACAGATCGGATCTGCCGTAGACACCCGAGAGACCTCCACAAGGCAGGCTAAAAGAGTAAGAGGACAACAAGCAAAGAGTTATGCTTTCATTTCTTTGTTGAGATTGAAATCAAGTTATTTAAAAGGGGGTAGGGGGTCGTTAGACCGCGGGCCAAGTCAAGAAAATTACTGACTTTTCTTTTCTAGTAGTCTTAATGACTAGTAGTTTGAAGCCTTAACGGTTTTTTTCGGCACTCGGTTCCTTCGTCTTAAGTCAAGTTCAGTTTACTTTTTCGATTCGGAACTCTTAGTCGAGCTGATGGCGAGATCGATTTTTTATTCGAGGTTCAAGAGAAAAGAAAAGAGAGGAATCACCCTGACGAACCTGAATTACATGTCTGAGAAGGACCTCTAGAACCCGTCTTTTCTTCATTTGGTGAAGGTTAATATGTGGCATGAGCCCGCCACCCTCTCGATTGAGATCTATTCCCCTCTTTGACTGGAAATGCTTCATTGACTGATCCACTAATCTACGACCACCCTTACCTCTCTTGTTAGGCGTGTCCCTTTCATATTAGGCGTGCTATTAATAACTGAGATATCCACTAACCTATTAACTAAACTAGACCGCTTTTAGGAAGGATTCCTGGACTGGACTGACTGACCTAAAGCAAGGAAGGCAAGGACGGACAGGAACAAGAATAGGTTTGACTAAAAATTCTAAAACAAAAGCGAGATCGATCGATCCTTGCCCCGCCTACCCTGTCATCATAATCAAAGTGGAAACGTGCAACAAATTTAAGGCTAGGTCCGCCTTACCTTAATATTAATATTAATATAAAGTAAAGATGAAATGAAGTCAAAGTTCCTCGATTTTCTATTTTTATGAAAGGAAATCTTAAGAGTTAGCTATATCTAGCCGTGCTGGTGAAAGCCCTAAGTGCAGGTCAGGTTCCGGTTCCTGTGAAAGAGAAAGTTTATACTTATCTATTCAATTCTATTATGGCCGGCTTAGAGGCATCAAAGAAAGACCATCATCTCTATCCGGGTACGATCATAGCTTCATTTATTTGTTGAACCTTAAGGATTTAGCATTGAGGTTAATCACCACACCACCTTTATCATACATACAACATTACGTGACGCATAAGTTTAACATGGATACCACCAACCTTCTTTCAAAAGGGGATCGCGCCGCGTCTTCTTGAATCTGGAAACGCCTCATAAAGTCGTTGATAAATTCAAGAGCCTCGGACCTTATGACACGGTCAGGTTCAGCAAAGGGGGAATTCGATAATATTTGAGTGAGCCGATCAGTTGGCTCACTCATTAACAAATTCACTAGTCCCTCTAAGAGATTGGCCTTTAATTCGAAAACTGTAATGTCAAAGAGTTCATTATTTAGGACATTACAGTAGTCTCGAACGCTGACTGTGTCTTCTAGAAAACCTCTGACTAAGGCTTCGTACTCGCCTAAATTTAATTGTGGCGGCAAGCCTTCAATCAAACGGTTTTCTAGAAGTCGTATCCGTGCAAAAAGTTCCAATTCCATCTCCTGATTGAGGAGATGAAATTAATCGAGAATGGGCAAAGGGATTCCTCTATTACCATTATGGAAAGGGGCGACATTAGGAAGGAAAGGGGTCGGGGCAGGCTCCCCATTAGGAATATGATGGAAAAGGGCCGGGGCAGGCTCCACATTAGGAATATGATGGAAAGGGGTCGGGGCAGGCTCCATATTAAGAATATGATGGAAAGACCCTGTTGAGTGTTAGAAAATGCATATTTATAAAGGAGAAAATCGTCATTTTACATTTCAAATCTTAGTAACAACCCTTATTTTTATGTATTTAAGTTTCTTGTAATTTAATTATGTGTGTTTTATTTTAATTAAGTATTTTATGTATTTTAGGGGCATTATAGTTATTTCACAATAAACGACAGATCAAATGGTAAAACGGGCATTACTTTTGAACTCAGGACGGTCGAAAACCTTAGGAATAGCATAAAAGGAAAAAATGGTACGGTGCACATGTACGATACTATTCACATATACAATACTATCTACGTTATTGTTCACGACACTGTTCACATAGACGGATCGATGATGTGACATTGACCGATGATGTGGCATTGACTGATGAGGTGTCATGATCCTGTTGGACTAAAGTTCTTATGTACTGTTGATGGTGACATGGCAGAATATTAGTGGACCAAAAAACGCTCGTACGGTACATGCATTACACAAGATTATTTTCAACCAAACCGCGTTACTGTTCAAGTCGGGTCAAACCGTGTTACTGTTCAAACCGCGTGGTCAAACCGCGTACTATTGACTGATGATGTGGCGCAATCCTGAGCGTCCAAACTATTTTTAATCTGATGGTCATGATTTACTCAATGTATCTATAAAAAGGGGGCCTCCCCCCTAGTTTGATATCTCTGAATCCAATTTTGGACTTCATTTTCTGTAATTCCTTTTCTATCTTATATTTTCTACGTATTTTAATAAATTCTCATTTTGCCCCTAGTTCAATTATGAGTGGTTAATTTTCTTTCAAGTTTGGGTTGAAGGTGAAGTCTCAACATGTGTCATGGGCTTTAATTGGTAAATTTATTTCCTCTTCCCCTCTAGTTTTTGTGGATGTTTTAACTTCTCATCGACAAATAGTAATATTATTGTCTAGATATCGCCCTGGTTTCACCAGTTCCCTAGTACAAGATTATTATTATTTGGTACGATAAGCCTTTAGCACCATATTGATTAGAGTGTGGTTCATGAGGTGTGGATTCCCCCTCATGATTTAATTGGTATTAATAAGGAATATTTAGCCCATGGTGCATATTGATATGGATCCAGATACTCAAGTACGTCAATTTCAATAGATTTTCACTTTCATTTAGTCTCGCTATTTCAATTCCAATTTTAGGATAATGAAAATCATTTTCACCACAAATCCAACCACCCTCATACAAAATTAATTCTACATACAATTAAAATCCACCTCCTCGTGGGATTGACACTCGTCACCATTGATCTATACTACAATAGATTCGTGCACTTGCAAGTTTAATAAAATTTGCACAACAAGTTTTTGGCGCCGTTGCCGGGGAGGTAAGTAATTTTAATTAATAGAATTAATTTTTGTGAATAATTTCTTTTATTTTTTTCTTGTATTTTTTTAATTGTTAAAAAAAAGAAAAAAGTGAATCTACATTTAGAGGTAAAAATTTAATTTTTTTCCTCTTCTTTAAAATTCTGTAATTTAATTTTCAAGTTATTTTTTTATTTTTCTTTGTAATTTTTTTGTTTATCTTATTAATTTATTTTTAGTTAATTTATTTCACGTATTTGTTTTAGTGTGTTTTTATAGAAAGGTTGTAACAACGTGATAAAGTTAGTACCGTAATTTCTCCTTCTTTTTTATTTTTATTTGTTTTTTTCCATTTATTTTTGCATTCTTTGCATGCATGGTCGTAGGTCATTATTACTTGATCTTGAACATATAGACTTTGAAATAGAAAAAACACTTCGCACACATAAGCACATTAAAAATAAATTTGGAATGGATTTACAAGCACCACAGGAGAGGCCATTTAAGGACTATTTTTGTCCCTTAGATAATTTGAGTACATCATGTATAAGATACCCAAATGTAGCTTCTAGGAGTTTTGAACTAAAACCTAGTGTGCTAAATTGTCTCCCAACATTCTATGGCTTAGAAAATGAGGACCCATATAATCATTTGAATGATTTTCATACTATTTGTCAAACTTTTAAATATGAGAATTTTTTAGACGATGATGTTAAACTTAGATTATTCCTATTTTTTTTAAAGGATAGAGCTCGTTCATGGTTAAATACTTTGCCTGCTAATAACATTACATCATGGAACAAATGGTAACAAAATTTTTGAATAAATATTTCCTAGTGCATAAAACCAATGCTATTTGCAGGGAAATCCCAGAGAGAGGACGAGCAGTTTTTCGAAACATGGGAGCGATTCAATGGGCTACTTTTAAAGTGTCCACATTATGGGTACGAGAAATGGCACCAATGCCAATACTTTTTAGAGGGATTATTGCCGAATGTGCAAGAATGACTAATGGCAACAAGTGGAGGAGAGCTAATGTCAAAAAGTGCATCACAGATTTGAGAATTCTTCCAGCGACAAGCGAATAATTCCCAACAACGGAGTCGATCACTCAGGAATACTAGAAGAATTAAAGGAGTAAATGAGGTTCACATTGGCGAGCTGAGTTCAGAAATTAAAGAAGTCAAACACATATAACCCTGGGTGGAGAGACCACTTAAATTTTTCATGGTCTCAAGGATTCCAACAGAATGGACTAGCAGCTCCAGCTCCACCAATGCAACAAATTCCTCAAGTTCCTCAAGCCTCTCAGCCACTATTTAGACCATACAATCAGAACCAGAACTACTCTCAACCCAGACCATGGGAGGATTCATTCCAGAATCTCAAGAATGTTACTCACTCTACCATTAAGCAACAAAATCACACCATTGATGGACTACGAAATGAGTTGAGAGTACACTTCAACTCACAAGCCCAATCAGTTTCAAGACCCGAAAAGATGGTGGGACAAGTTGTTTCTTCAGTTCAGACCTTAGCAATGACTGTTGAGAAAGGTAATTTTTCAAGTCAACCAGTGCCTAATCCTAAAGGAGTACATGAAGCAAGTACCAGTTCACCACAGCAGCATAGAGAGATCAAAGCAATCATGACCTTGCGAAAAGGAAAAGAAGTCGACAACAAAGTGGAGATGCCGGTGACAAAAAAAAATCAAATTGTACCTGTGAATGTTAAGGACTCATCACCGGAGGAGAAAGAAGAAACTAACCCATGAGAATACATTCCGAAAGCTCCATTTCCTCAGAGGTTAGTTAAAGAAAAGAAGGGAAAATCCACAGGTGAGATTCTTGAAATCTTCAAACAGGTAAGTGTTAACATCCTTTTGCTTGATTCTATTAAACAAGTTCCATCTTATGCCAAGTTTCTTAAAGACCTTTGTGCTAAAAAGAGAAACATTCATGTTAAAAAAAACCATTTTTAATCGAAAACGTTAGTTCTAGACTCCAACATAAAATTCCTCTAAAATGCAAAAACCCAGGTTCCCTATTATCTCATGTAGCATAAGGAACCACACAATTGAGAATACTTTGTTGGATTTAGGAGCTAGTGTAAATTTGTTGCCTTACTCTGTATTCGTGAAACTTGGACTGAAAAAATTACACCCAACTCAGTGGTGTTACAACTTGCATATCAGTCCACGAAAATAACTCGTGATATTGTAGAGGACGTGTTTATCCAGATAGACAAATTTTATTTTCCTGTTAATCTCATTGTAATTGACACTCAACCAATACAGGATTCAAGGAAGCACATCCCCATTATTCTAGGCCGACCTTTCTGGGCAACTGCGGATGCTTACATTTAATGCAGGACTGGAAATATCCAATTGTCTTCGGCAATATGACTATGGAGCTGAACATCTTCAACATTGCCAAATAACCTCACAATGCAGATGATGTAATTGTTGATGTGGATTTAATTGAAGCATTAGTTGATGACACTTTTGTTTCAAACCTTAGTGATGATCATTTACAAACATGTTTAACTCACTTTGGTTTTGATTTTGATATTGACAGATCGGTCGAAGAGGTCAACGCCCTGTTTGGCTCAGCACCATCCATGGACACTAATAAATGGAAGTCAAGAGTTAAACAACTAGCACCATCAGAGAGGAAACTCATTCCATCATCAGAATCACCACCGAAACTCTAGCTCAAACCATTACTCAACACATTGGAATATGTGTTTTTGGGAGAAGAAAGTACTCTACTGGTAATCATCTCATCATCTCTAAATGACGAACAAAAAGGTAAGTTGTTGGATGTTTTAAAAGAGCGCAAAGGGGTATTAGGATGGACCATAGCAAACTTAAAATGTATAAACCCAGTAGACTGCCTGCATTACATTCACCTTGATGAAAATGCTAAACTACTAGGAAAATGCAACGTCGGTTAAATCTTAACATAAAAGAAGTGGTTAGAACTGAAGTCCTTAAGCTATTAGACGTAGATATCATTTACCCAATTTCTGATAGTTCATGGGTCAGTCCTGTACAAGTTGTCCCCAAGAAGTCAGAAGCCACAGTAGTTACGAATGCTAATAATGAATTGATACCCACTAGAGTAACTACAAGATGGTGTGTATGCATTGATTATAGAAAGTTGAATTCTGTCACACGTAAAGACCATTTTCCTTTACCATTTATCGATCAAATGCTTGATAGATTTGCAGGTCATGAATTTTATTGCTTTCTAGATTGCTACTCAGGATACAATCAGATCTCCATAGCACCAAAAGATTAAGAGAAAACTACTTTCACTTGCCTTTTTGACACTTTTGCATACAGGAGGATGCCATTTGGATTATGTAATGCACCTGCCACATTTCAACGATGCATGATGAATATTTTTTCTGATATGGTTGAACGATTCCTTAAAGTCTTTATTGATGACTTTTCTGTCTTTGGTGATTCATTTGATCAATGTTTATATCATCTAACACTAATTCTGCAGAAATGTATCGAGAAGAACTTAGTCTTAAATTAGGAGAAGTGTCATTTTATGGTAAAACAAGGTATTGTTCTCAGTCACATCATTTCGAACAAAGGTATTGAGGTTGACAAAGCTAAGGTGGATCTTATTTCTAATCTTCCTCCACCCAAAACAGTCAGAGAAGTAAGATCTTTCCTTGGGCATGCTGGTTTCTATAGATGTTTTATTAAAGATTTTAGCAAAGTTTCTAGACCCTTATGCAATCTACTTGCTAAGGATGTACATTTTGTCTTTGATAATTCATGTCTTGTGGCATTTGAAAAATTAAAGCAGTTGTTGACATCATCACCCATAATTCAACCCCTAAACTGGAGCTTACCATTTGAGCTCATGTGTGATGCATCTGATTATGCAGTAGGAGCAGTATTAGGACAAAGAGTTGATCGAATTCCCCATGTTATTTACTATGCTAGTATGACATTGAATGATGCACAATTGAGCTATTCAACTACTGAAAAAGAAATGCTAGCAGTAGTGTTTGCATTAGAGAAATTTCGATCCTATCTCATTAGTTGTAAAATAATTGTATTCACGGATCATGCTACTCTTAAATATCTTCTCACAAAGAAAGATGCAAAAGTTAGACAAATTCGTTGGATGTTACTTTTGCAGGAGTTCGACTTGGAATTTAAAGATAAGAAAGGCACAGAGAATGTTGTGGCGGACCAACTCTCTGGTCTCCATTTTGACACAATTACAAAACCATTACCATTAAATGAGTCATTTCCAGATGAACAATTAATGAGTGTGGAAGTATTACCGTGGTATGCTGATATAGTGAATTATCTTGTTACAGATCAACTTCCAGAGCATTGGACCAAGCAAGACAAAGTTAATTTTTTTGCGGAAATCAAGAATTTCTTTTGGGATGACCCTTATTTGTTCAAGTATTGTGCAGATCAAATTGTTAGACGATGTATCCCAGAAAGTTAAATTCAAAATATACTTTCATTTTGCCATGAACAAGCTTGTGGAGGTCATTTCAGTGTTAAGAAAACAACTACTAAAGTTTTACAATGTGGTTTCTATTGGCCAACTATATTTCGAGATGCTTACACTTTATGTTCTTCATGTGATAGGTGTCAACGAATGGGGAGCATTACACGAAGGAACATGATGCCACTAAATCCAATTTTAGTAGTTGAGATTTTTTACGTATGGGGTTTCGACTTCATGGAACCCTTTCCCCCTTCTTTTGGCCATCATTACATATTGGTTGCTGTTGACTACGTATCGAAATGGGTAGAAACAATTCCGTGCAGAACCAATGATCACAAGGTGGTGATAGGATTTTTGAAAAGCAACATTGTTTCACGCTTTGGATTCCCTCGAGCGATAATCAGTGATGGTGGTGCCCACTTTTGTAACAAAACATTTAAAACTCTTTTGACAAAGTATTCAACCACTCACAAAGTGGCGACCCCATATCATCCGCAAACCAGTGGGCAAGTTTAGATCTCCAATCGAGAAATAAAACACATATTAGAAAAGACGGTGAGGTTAGACAGAAAATATTGGGCATTAAGACTTGATGATGCATTATGAACATATAGAACGACTTTCAAGACCCCAATTAGGATGTCACCCTATAGGCTAGTGTATGGAAAAGCTTGCCACCTACCTGTGGAACTCGAGTATCGTGCATATTGAGCCATCAAGAAATTCAACTTCGACATGCAGCAAGCCAGCTCAGAAAGAAGATTACAACTGGCAGAACTTGAAAAAATTCGCAATGACGCATATGAAAATGCCAAGATTTACAAGTAACGAATGAAAGTCTTTTATGACAAGCAAATTATGAGAAAATCTTTCACTCCAGGTCAGAAAGTGCTTTTATTTAATTCTCGCTTGCACCTATTCCCAGGTAAGTTACGTTCTCGTTGGTCTGGCCCATTTATTGTACATACTGTTTTTCCACATGGGGCAATTGAAATTAAGGACCCAAAGAACGATGTGACGTTTAAAGTTAATGGTCAAAGATTAAAGCCATATCTAGAGTACTAAGCCATATGAAGAAGATACCGAAATAAATTTGAGTGACCCACCAGATTTGATTTGATTTTTTTCTTTCTTTATATTATTCTTTTGCTAATTGAAATTATTTTTGTATAAGTGTGTTTGTTTAACCATTAAGTTTTCTCTTATCATTATTAATCATGAGTACTATACTTAAATCGTTCCTCTTGAATATTTTTAGACCACTTCAACGTGTAAAATCTCATCTCAAAAGGCAGATTCAATTTTGTAAAACACATCGTATTTAGGCTATGCAACCACCAGAATTAATATCCTATGTTGAGGGTTTAGAAAGCCAACTCAGAGATATTGAGAGAAGTGTTTACGATATCCAGTTAGAGCTTGAGGTAAATTCAATAAGAGGACGATTTTAATTTTCTTTGTGTGTTTTAATTTGTTTTTTTGTTTGTGTGCTTTAGTTTGTTATCCCGGTGAAGTGGCGGATAATGGTACTCCATGACAATGAAGTCGGTTACTTCAGTTTCCCATAATAACTGATATTCTGAGGCGAAGGTATGGACAGAAACGAGACTCTAGCAAAGCTTCACAAGCGATTCCCTTCACTTTCTCAGAATGCCCTCCTTACAATCTATAAAGGTCGGTCTGAACACATGCGATTGCTCATGATGAATAACATACCTGTTGATATCCGTTGGTTCATCGGGGCGAAAGTACGATTGGCAGGTGAGTTACCTCCAAAATTTATTGTATTCATGCCTGGTTGTGGTAAAAAAAATTATGCAAGAAAACGATGAGTTCAAAGAATTTCTATTGCTTGTCGTAAGTGTGCCAGAATAAGTTGCGATAAAAAATCATGTTCTTTAGGAATGGTGTCTGATAACAGGGAAGATAAGATTCAATTCATTAAGGATGGCTTGAATAAAGAGTCATTGGATGATATCTTTTTGTCTTTTGAAACGCATCCCAGTGGATATGTGCAAGGAGCGATTCTCCAGTTATGGCCATTATTCTAGAAAAAACATCCACGATATAGTCTCGGGAATCTGACTATAAACGACCATGTTTGCCAGTTTATAAGAAAACTGGATGGGAAGCTTATCCTCAACTCATAGAGGGCGTTCAAGCCGATTCTGGACGTAAAACCAGAGGAAGATGTGAGCCACAGTCGCAATTACCTGTAAATATCCTTTTACTTTACTGTTATTTTATTTCACTATTGTTTTATTGTTTGCATTATTGTCTTTAATAATTTTATTACTGTTTGCTTTTTCTTTTTTACTGTTTCCTTTTTGACTCGTGAGCCATGTGCTTTACGCGTTATTTGACATTGACATGCTACCTCATACACAGCTGTGACCTACTGTCACCAAGATTCTTAAATGTGATTTTTTTTTTGTCAAGCACTCACAAATTATTTTTGAGAAGTATCCCAATGGCAGCTACTCCCAATAGACAATTCATGAACATTTGTGTGCTTTCTGAATTTAACTATGACAAACATAAAGAGTTCGTTGAGACAACTATAAATCTTGGTCAAAGCATAGCGGGGAGAAAATTACACTTGGTGTATGGAGGAGGTAACCGAGGGTTATCAAAATTGGTCTCAGAAGCTGCTTTTGTCAGAGGAAGTCAAGTGTTAGACATCATCCCAAGAGTCCTAAAATCGTTGGGCAGTTTGTCTGATTCATCGACTGGAGAAGAGTTAGTCGTCTCAGGTATGCAAGAAAAAATAACAGAAATGCTTAATCATGTTGATGCTTTTATTTTCCTTCCAGGAGATCTTGCAACACTAGAGGCACTTATCACACTGGCATCTTGGACCCATCTGCACTTTCACCAGAAACCATCGGTTTGTTAAATGTCAATAACTTTTATGATGGCTTTATCACATTTCTTAACCATGCAATAAAAAACTATTTCATTCATTCCAATGCGAAAAAACTTTTTATTTGTGCTCACACTGCTAATGAGCTACTTGATATGTTACAAGCTTATAGACCGGAGCCAGACCTCTGGACCCTTGTGTTGGAGCGTCCAAATAATGATGGTAATAATAGCCGCAGTAAGAAGTACAAATTAGATTTAATTCTCCGCCTGTAAATATTTTTTTTGTGTTGCACCACACAGGTGATGTCTTCTAAACTCTACTTATTTCCTTTAAAACATTAAGGACAATATTTTGTTCTGGTTAGGAGTAGGGAATAGTCGACAATTGTGGAATTTTGGTTAAGTTTTTACTGATTCTTTGTTTTAGAAACTAATTGTTGCTAACTTTTTGTGTTGAAGATGGTTGAATATGGAATGTAGTGACTCTAGAAACGCATCTTCAGCGTTTGAAAAAAAAAAAAAAAAATTCAGACATTTTCTTTTTCTTTATTAAGTTTTGATGTTCATTTTTCTTCTTTTTTTTAATTTCTCCTTTATAAATATACATTTTCAAATTTTTTAGTCGAAAATGGCTGAATATGGAGTGTAGTGTCTCTAGAAACGCATCTTCTTAGTAAAAAAAAAAAGTCATTTTCTTTTTCTATCATTTTAAGTGTAACTTTTCTAATTAGTTTTTATGCATCCTTTTCACATTTCTGCATGCATATTTTCCTTTCATGTTTAAGATAGGTTGGGGGGTATAATGTTGTTTAAAAAAAAAACTTTTGTGTGATTTGTTTTAATGTTGGATGACATGATTAATTTCATATTTTAGTATTTATTTTATCTTTGGTCTTAAGTGATGTTACATTATGTTTGCTACTCTATATGTTGATATTAGAGACAAATATGAGTTTCTTGAAGGAATGAACATGTCATAATAAGTACCAAGTGAGTTTTGAGCCTATCATTTTTCTTAGAGAGTAACCCTTTTGCTCATTCTTTATACAGCTTAGCAGTTTATTATTTTATACACGATCTCTAGATTTCTTTTGAGTTAACCCTTAAAAAATTGTAAAATAAAAAAAGAAGAAAAAAATGTGTTTTTACATTTGGAGGCCCATCTAACTAGTAGATATGAAAGATTATTTAGAGCCCTAAAAGACGATGGAAAGACCATCTTTGATCCGTTTGAGCCTTTGTAGCCATCCCTTTTATCAAATATCCATAGTTAACCCTTTTGAGCCTTTAAAAAAAAACTTTTCTTTGTCAAACTTATCATCTTGACCCACTCCGATTTGGAGTATTACCCGATATCTTACAAGTTCCATCACTTATTTATGTTTGAGAAAAATATAAATAATTATTTTGTTTAGTGAAGTTATGCCAAACAAAAGCAAAAAACAAATAAAAAATTGTTGTTTCAAAAAAAAAGAAAAAAGAAAATAATAATAATAAAAGGTGAAATCCACCTTACAACTTCAAAAAAAAAAAATTCTCTGCATTTTTCTTAAACATACACTTTGTTTTCCTTATTTTCCTTCTTTGTTAGCCATGTCCCTAACCTACGTTATGTCCTAATAAAAGTACTTCTTAATTTTAGGGAGCTATAGTCTGAAGTAGAAGCTAGTTATATAAGCTAAAAAGATGTAGTGGTATATAATTAAAAAAAAAAGATAAATAAATTGGGTTGACTAGCATTTTTGTTTGACTTGAGATCGTATTATTTCTAAGCTGAGGGCATATTTCTTTCATCTTGGTGAGAGCATGTGATATCACTTCTTTACTATTTTTCTCTCAATTACCATTCATTGGAGTGACTATTTTATTGGGTTTAATTTCTTTGTAAGAGTGTCACTACCTCCAGTGAGATTTTAGGGTTTGACATGTCATTCTTGAAAGTAGCTATGACAAAGTCTACCGGGCTGATTCATATGGATGGTTAATGTGGGTGTGATGTTTCTTTAGACTGAAGATAATGCTTATACTTTTATTTGATTGTTATCATTAGTCTGAATGAATAAACACGAGTGTTTAAAAAAAAATCATTTTGGATTTGAATTTTGTTTTCGATTTATTTGCTAGGGACTAGCAATAAGCTAGTTGGGAGTGTGTTGAGTGTTAGAAAATTCATATTTATAAAGGAGAAAATTGTCATTTTACATTTCAAGTCTTACTAACAACCCTTACTTTTATGTATTTAAGTTTATTGTAATTTAATTATGTGTGTTTTATTTTAATTAAGTATTTTATGTATTTTAGGGGCATCATAGTCATTTCACAATAAACGACAGATCAGACGACAAAACAAACATCACTTTTGAACTCAGGACAGTCGAAAACTTAGGAGGAGCATAAAAGGAAAAATGACACTGTTCACATGTACGGTATTGTCTACATTACTGTTTACGACACTGTTCACATAGACGGATCGATGACGTGGTATTGACCGATGATGTGGCATTGACTGATGAGGTGTCATGATCTTGTTGGACTAAAATTCTTATGTACTGTTGATTGTGACGTGGCAACATATTAGTGGACCAAAAAACGCGCGTACGGTACATATATTACACATGATTATTTTCAACCAAACCGGTTACTGTTCAAGTTGGGTCAAACCGTGTTACTGTTCAAACCGCGTGGTCAAACCGCGTACTATTGACTGATGACGTGGCGCAATCGTGAGCGTCCAAACTGTTTTTAATCCGATTACCATGATTTACTCAATGTATCTATAAAAAGGGGGCCTCCCCTCCTAATTTGATATCTCTGAATCCATTTTTGGACTCCATTTTCTGTAATTCATTTTCTATCTTGTATTTTCTACCTATTTTAATAAATTCTCATTTTGCCCTAGTTTAATTATGAGTGGCTAATTTTCTTTCAAGCTTGTGTTGAAGGTGAAGTCTCAACATGTGTCATGAGATTTAATTGGTAAATTTATTTTCTCTTCCCCTCTAGTTTTTGTAGATGTTTTGACTTCTCGTCGACAAATAATAATATTATTGTCTAGATACCGCCCTAGTTTCACTAGCTCCCTAGTACAATATTATTATTATTTGGCACGATAAGCCCTTAGCACCATATTGATTAGAGTGTGGTTCATGAGGTGTGGATTCCCCCCTCATGATTTAATTGGTATTAATAAGAAATATTTAGCCAATGGTGCATGTTGATACGGATCCAGATACCCAAGTACGTCAATTTCAATAGATTTTCACTTTCATTTATTCGCTATTTCAATTTCAATTTTAGGATAATCAAAATCATTTTCACTACAAATCCAACCACCCTCATACAAAATTAATTCTACACACAATTAAAATCTACCTCCTCGTGGGATCGACACTCGTCACCATTTATCTATACTACAATAGATTCGTACACTTGCAAGTTTAATAAAATTTGCACAACAGGCCGCAGCCCCATAAGCGAATTCGAATAAGCACTTGAGGCATAGTTCACATCCTCAGTGCTTGAGAAAAAAATTCATAACACTGATGTCAAGCCCTAAGAGGTAATTACAAAAAAGAAAATAAAAATAAGGAAAACTAAGTCTAACCAATGGTTTAGTTAAGAAGATGATGAAATGGAAATGAAAACTTTTCATTTTGGTTTTTTTTACTTTGTTTACACCTATTGTTCTTTGTTCTTCATTTTTCCCTTTTTAGAGCACTCATTAACCACTAAGTTACTTATGGAATCTTAAGTCTCACTGCACTAACTTAGTTACTTAGGGAATCTCAAATCTCATTGCACTGACCATATTAGCTCGCAACCAATGCATTCTTTTTTATACTGTAAGGTATACTGAACACAAATTGAATTTTGCTGAAAGTGAAGGAAAGTTTCTAACAAACAAATTTTTTGCTTGATCTCACCTTTACCTTTCATTGTCCTTGCACTAACAGTTTTCTTCTGTTATGCAATTCCCTAAGTGATCTCATTGAGAAAATTCAGTAAGTGATCAAAGAACACTTTCCTTATTTGATTTGTCTTCTGCCTCAACTATGCCTTAAAACGTCTTTGATTGGCCTATGAGACACCTTCTCCGTGCTAGGAAGTGTGATGTGATACCGTTGAGCTCAGAAAGTGGATATTGATCGAGCTTGGGAAAGATAAATACCGTTTATTGATCAGATAGATTTTCCGGGATGAGCAGAAGTACGGGGTGCTTGAAGGCTCGAGTCCAGGTGGGCTAGCTCTTGATATGTTTTCTCCGGTACTAGCTCGGATTGTAGATGAATGTAGACAATGAAGAGTGATTCTCTTTCCCTCGTGTTTATAACACAACACCTATGAGACAGAGGAATCCACGCCGGTTGAAGTAAAATTATCGGGCACTCGCTTTTCATTGAGAATGTGACTGAAGATGAGGTTCCACTAGGCCATTGAAGGATGAGGACGAGGGTGCTAATTCCTTAACTCATCCGAGGGCACAGATTATAGACATTGAAGAAGTAGCTCGGCTGGGAACACTGAATAAATCATAAATAAGAAAGAATCCACCTATCAGTGGATCTACAACGGGATCCGCCAGTGAAAGGATTGAAGACTAAGTCAATATTTAGCAAAAAGAATCAATATAAATGATGAGAGACCTCTGCAAGAACTGTAATGACACCAAACAACATAAAGAAGGGTTGGAAGATTGATGAATAAACTGCTTCCCCCCTTCTATCAAACAATCAAACCCTGAGTGCTTCGCCCGATTTCTCAACCTTTCTTTCTTTCACTTGATTCTTTTCCTTCTGGCCAACCCCTCGTATCAAACAATCAAACCCTGAGTGCTTCGCCCGATTTCTCAACCTTTCTTTCTTTCACTTGATTCTTTTCCTTCTGGCCAACCCCTCGTATCAGACTTGCTTCTCTTCTAGTGGAGGGTTAAAGTTTTCTTAGTTTTCATTGGCAGATAATTATGCCTGAGAAAGATTGTCCCTCTCATCTAAGGATGCATAATCATTTACTTACCTACCTGCCATTGAGAATTTTCTCTTAAAAGTGGGGGTTCTAAGAAAAGTAGTGGCTGGTACAATTTCAAAAGTGGGCTAAATATCTTAGTCATCGGGCGAGGAAGATGCAACAACAAAATTGGATTCTTCAATAAACCGATCAGGATTTCCTTTCTATACTCAATTTATATATATAGTATAGGTAACCAATGGGTAAATGACTAGCTTCACTTCTGGAATGAGATTTCGTCACTCGGTCAGAGATAGATGAAAAAGAACATCCATCTGGTACTCAGATGGATGGTCCAACCGACAAGCCGGAATGGATGGATTTTCTTTTATATACTTTATATATGCATATGCACAGCTTAGAAAAATGAACCCAATTTAGGCGAAGAGACTTCCCTTTCGTGATAACCATATGACAGAAGCGTCTAGATAGTGATAGCTCAACTTTTGAATTGAAGCAATTGGAAAAAATGAATTGGATCGTTTGTGTACACGCCTCCAATTGTGCCATGATCAAAGTGATTTGCTTCCGTTCCTGAAACTATTGAGCTATTTGATCAAACCGTAAGCGAGTAGAGTAGGCCCGTCTTATCCTATCATCTACATAATCAAAAATGAAAAAATACGAATTGCTTTTCTTATTTCAAAATCTAGAATTGGGCTATTTCTTAGTTATGGTCCCTAGGACATCCCAACTCGAAGGCTTCTAGAGACTCTATTACTATACTATAAGTAGATTATAGATATACTAATTCAAACTAGTTAGTGGAGAAGAATAACCCAAGAGGTAGTATTAAGGTAAGTAAGGTAAGCGGCTTCAAGAAGAAGATTAGAAACGCTTGCATAAATGCTCTATTTTAGTAAATGCAAAATCTGTCCCTTTTCTTTTATGTGACTACTTCCTCGGAGACGATCAAGTACAAAATTGAGAGGAAAAGGTCGGTAGTTTCATTGGTCTAAGATTTGGCCCCGATAAAGGGGGGGGAGCATCAATGGCTTAAAATGGAAGCATCAATGGTTTGAGGTGGAAGCTTGGCCTAGTTCTAATCCGGGTAATCACTTGAAATCCTTTTGAATCTCTTCCAAATAGCCTTTAATTAAGTACTGGCCTGGGTCGAAGGTGGAGATAGGGACTTAATCAGTAAAATCATACTGGAATCGGACTAGAAATTACAAAAAGAAAAAGAAAAGGCCTCGTGGCTCCAAAAAAGAAGTTTACCGGTTCGAATGAAAGGTTGTAAGAAGCCCCAATGGAGATGCCCAAAATCTTGCTAAGAGAATTGCTAGTTTTAAGTTCTTGAGGTATTCTCTTGGAGATGCTAACTTGAGTTTCTCTGGGCGCCTCTCAACGCATTTAGCCTTTTTTAGGGCTTTCTACACTCCAATGCCTATGAGAAAAGTGGCAAAAGTCTTTAAATCTTGAGGTTACAACTCTTACGATAGTCTCTGGAATGGAAAATTTGAAGAATTCATGTATGAATCTATGACTTCAATGACTGTGACAAAGCACACCCCGTTGATGGGGATTTGTGGTCAAGACAATAACACGTTTTTTGGCCCCTTTCAAGGTTTCCTTACTCAACCACGGGAGAGTAGAAATCTCAATGCATATTGTTTTCGCCTGAAGATTATAGAATGAATGGGTAATTTGAGGATAATGTCAAGGCATATGTTCGTGTCATGCCCAATAGCTCATCACGAGCAAGGCTGGCAAACGAATGTAGTTAGCTGGTAAACAAATAAGCAAAGCTTAACACTTATACAATTGGTCTTGTTAAATACATCCCTGGCTAGAGGGAAGCCCTAAAAGTGTAGGTTTCACACAAAGGAACGACTTCTCAACTCGACTAAAAGAAAAGGCTAAAGAAAAGAGCTATCCGAGAAAGCCAATGAAGAATGAAGTTGGCAGATAGGACGACGTCAAGCTTTACACACCCCCTGTTCGTGGGACAATAGGGACAGAGCGGGAGAATTCTCCATATTTAGATCCATATTTAGGGAACGGTTGAACTCATTATGTCATGCTCTCCCGGCGCACATAAGCTGAGTGAAAATTCTCAGGTTCTGCTCCCCGGGAGGGACCGGCCCCGCCCATATAATAAAGCCTGTGTCGAGATAGATTGAATTTACCTTCTAATCCAGAATCATCAAGTGAGTAAACTACCCTTGGAAATGCTTCGGTAGCCGGAGGTTTCGGTATGACCGTTTTTCCACGCGGTTTCGAACCTTCGCACATCACGTTGTACCTCGGGGACGGGGACCGTAAGAAGGGTTTTAAACGACTTATTTCGATCACTGGGGGCTTCCTTACCTCATAGGACTCCGATAGCTTTCATTGGGCCTTGCAAGGGGGAGAAAGAGAGTCGGAGTAGTGAAGAAGGATAGAACACTTTTGTTGGTTGTTGACCAACGGAAAGCATGGGAATCTTTGGGCTCCGAAGAGCATGATACCAATTTGGTGTATTTTGAGTTTGAGTACGTGGCGTTGTATAAGGGACGAAGTCCTTGGCAATGGATATGTTTCCGCCAAGCTATTTAAACTTCCTTTGGACCAGTAGCCCGCAACCCTTAGGTATTCCAGCCGATATACTCAAAATAAGAAATCAGGAAAACTTTCATTTTCTTCTCGGGTTATACAACCCAAAACAGACTTTTGCTAGTCAAAACAGGGTACCAAACCAGATAAGAAAACTTCAAAAGCTTTCTGATGCACAGGATCCTTGCTAAAGGCAAGTGCAGAGCATACTTGCTTAAATTTCAAAATGAACAAATTTAAAACCCTTATTCCCTTTTCTTTAGGACTTCATTTGCAGAGAGAGAGAGAAGTTTAGAAGTTCATAGTAAGAGAAAACACACGAGTTTATTTCTGGCAAACTTCTTTTTTTTTTACAAGTAGAGGAGAATTCCTTATATAGAGAAGGAATCTCAGAGAGATAGGACAGGACCCCTATCCTTTTTGTAAAGTTACACCTTTAATTATTACAAGGGACAAAGATGCTTTTGAAAAAGCATGACTTTGACAAAAGCTTAAAGCAAAAGCAAAAGCAAAAGCAAAAGCAACCATGATTACAAACGAGACATAATGATGACAACAAGACAAATAGCTTTTAGGGAGAGTGGAGGTTCATGTAGTCATCTTCGGAGGAGCTTTCCGTTGCATCGGGATCTGTATCACCGGAGTGGTGCGGTTTGCGGAAAAAGTTGTTTGGAAGCTTCGGGCGTTTAGGATGTGGACAGGAGGGACCACGGCATGGTGGATTAGGGCAATGAGCGGCTCGTGGAGTACACTGTGAAGTATACCTGGGGGAAGTCTGGGTGGCTTTGTCAACTTTAGAAGGCCGAGGTGATTTTTTGGAAGGTCGGGTTGATGGTCCTGGTTCAGAGGGTTCAGGTTCATCCGTTGTTGGTTGAGGGAACTGATGAAGGTGTTGGCTGAGAGGAAGAAATTCTTCCCAAGGGTCCTGAGAGTCCTGGAAGAGAAAGTCAGTGTAGTCTGGCCTTTCTTCTTTGATCAGGATTCCTGTAGATGGTGGTTTGGATCTGGCTGATGGAGTAGGGATCATGATAAGGTCATGTTGTGGGCCTAAGGATGTGTGAACGATATCTTTATGTGGCGGAGTTTGGTGGTTTAGCTGATGGAGGTAGTTATGTAAGGTAGACTGAATCTCACTTTCAATGATGGAAGGGTGTGGTGCAATGAACCATTCGTATACCTGATCCTGTGTCCAAAAGAACTGTGTATCTGGGTGTTGGAAATAAGGTCGATGAATGATGAACACGGATGTCCACATTTGAGCTTCAGGTAATGGCATACGATCAAGGTTGTAGATCTCTGACAAGTGTTGGAGCTTGTGTCTCCACCATGAAATTGGTGAAAACCACTCAAGTAATGTCTAGATGAGAGAGGTAGCTTTGTCTGGATTAAGAAGATGAGACAAAGTGGGGGCGATGGGTAGGATGAGCTTGGTGGCATAGAGAGTAGTTAGGCACCAGAGGTACCATAACTCGTCTTCAGTGATTTCTCTGGATGGGTCAAGGGTAAAACCTGTAAGAAACAGATTTTCAGGATGAAAAGTAGAGAATGGAAAGGAGTCAGCCATAAGGTAAGCTTTCATGAAGAAACGAAAAACAGCTTTTCGTGCAAACTCTTGGATGGCGAAAACAGAGGAGAATGTTTTATTCAAGGGAAATGGTTTTTTGGTAAGAGCTTCAGGAGGTAAGGATGTAGCCATGGCAATGATAGGAAAATGGTAAGTGGTGGAAAATAGAGTGGGAGGTGTTTCTGGTTTTGAGAGTCTAGATAGTAAATCAGGGATAAGGTTCTGAGATCCCTTTATATGCTTGACTGAAAAATCATATTTGGAAAACCAATCCTTTAACCGAAGTAACATCTTTTCTGGAACAGTTTTGCCTTTGAAATTGAGAATATTGGGGAAGGCTGAGCTGTCCATTCGGATGAGGAAGTGGTGGCCAATGAGATGGTACTCGAACTTTTTGATGCCATACTTTACCGCTAAGATTTCTTTGAACACGCTATGGTAGTGCTGCTGTGTGTCAGAAAAATGTCCACTAGCGTAGGCGATAAAGTGTTCTTTTCCATTAAGTTCTTCGAGGAGAATGGCACCCCATGATTCATCACTTGCGTCTGTCTCTAGTATGCGCTTTCCATCTGCAATCAACTTTAAAGGAGGCGGATTTTGCGCAATCTTCTTGAGAGTAGCGACAGCATGTGTGTGGTCATCATTCCACTCAGGAGGCTTTTTCTTCAATAAAGCCGAGAGGTGACGAGTGTAGTGGTCCACATGTGGGATAAAGTCTCTGATGTAATTGATAATTCCAAGAAATTGCTGGACCTGCTTTTTGGAAAGTTGCTGATCTGGAAAGTGAAGCAACTCTTGGGCAATGTGCTTTCCTGGCTGGTAATGGCCATCTTTTATGATCATACCAAGAAATTCGATGGTATCTGTGGCAATGGTGCTCTTCTTGGCAGATAGCATGATTCCATGACTTTGGACAATATCATAGAACTGGTGGAGCAGTCTGTGATGGTCATCATGTGATCCTGAAAAAAGTAAAATATCATCAATGTAAATCAATGCATTAGACAGGAGAGGCCGAAAGATTTTGATCATGGATTTTTGAAAAATGGATGGGGCAGTTTTGAGACCAAAGGGGAGAACCGTCCATTGAAAATGGGCATTAGGAATGCAAAAGGCTGTCTTATATCGCTCAGAGGGTTCAATGCCTAATTGCCAAAAACCTGATTTTAAATTAAATTTTGAAAAGATCTGGGCATTTTTGAGAAAAGTAAACATGCTTTGTCTGCGAGGTAAGGGAAATTTGTCATCTTGCAAAAACATGTTTAAGGGCTGGTAGTCAATGACTAAGCGTTTCTTTCCCCGGACAATTTCAGAATGCTTTTCAACATAAAAGGCTTGGCAAGCCCATTGAGAGGTTGTGGGCTCAATTAACCCTTGGGCTAACAGTTGAGAACATTCCTGTTGGGCTAGGAGTAAGTCAGATGGACTCATTCCTGGATGAGTGGCTTTGGTGGGATTAATGTCTTCATTAAGTTTGAAGGGTAACTTAACAAAGAAAGACTGATTTTTCCACAAAGGGTTTGGATGGGTGAACTCAGAATGAGACTCCGGACAGAAACTTAAAAGCTTGGTAGAAACATCTTGATATGATGGAGGGGTTTCAGACAGATTGTAGAGTTTCAAGATATCGGTGAATGGTTTGAACATGGACTTGACTCGAATTCCATGAGGAATGATTTGAAGGTGTTTGATCTGGTGGAGAATGTCGAATCCTAACAAAATATCTTTATTAGGAAGAGTTGAACCAATGACTTTGGTCCAAATGACACAATTAGGGAAAATCTGGATACCAATTGGTTTTTTGGTAACCAAAGAAGTGGTGAATAGGTTGCCATTAACAGCTTTGAAATGCTCTTCAGATTGAGTCCAGTAGTCTGATGGAAGAATATGAGGGTTTAACATGCTTCGTTGAGCTCCAGTATCAATAAGACCAATTGCTGGAATGAGCCTTTGGAATTTTGAAGGTAAGATTTGGACCTTGATAGAAGGTATAGGAACTGTAGTATCAAGGGACAAGAGCTGTTGATGGAAAATGACTTGGGACTGGTCACTATCGGAATCATCAGAAGACTGTTGGAGTGCGAACACTGTTTCATCATTGGGTTCATCTTGTTCAGAGAAGTAGAATTCCAGTTCATCCTGTTGAGGAGAGTAATCTGTAGTAGCCTGAAGATGTTCGACAAGACGAATGGACTTGGCTCTTTTGTTTGGACAATCTTTGGCAAAATGACCTTTTTTTCTGCAGATAAAACATCTGCTGGATTTTCTTCGTTTGGAGTCTTTGGAAGAAGAAGACCGCTTTCGGAAGAATCTGTAAGGTCGTCTGGACCTGCGGGGTCTGGATGAAAATTCTGGAGATTTAAACTTTCGAAAATGCTTTTTCTTTTTGGGACTGCAATCACAATCCTTCTTCTGTTTGCATTTGATTTGCAGATAAGGCTTTTTGCAGGCACTTCTGAATGGTTCTTTGTCTTTCAACAAGTCCTTGAAGAACTGTTTCTGTTCACAGAGCTTGTCAAGACAAGTTTTGGCAAGTTGGAAAATTTTACCAAGAGATATATTGTCAATGACAAGATTGGAGGCGGTGAGCTGCCGCTGGATGTCTGGTTGGAGTTCTTCTGGAAGGGAAGCCAGGAAGACATGCTTTAGGGTAGGCTCGTTGAATCCATTAAGCTTATAGAATAACAGGGACATGCGCTTATAATGGAAATCAAGATCCTTGGCATCGAGGGAGCAACATTTCATGCTGAGATAGTCTCGGCGGGCAGCTTCAAAGGCTGCAGCTGGGTCTCCTAAAAACTGATCATGAAGAATGGCAAGAGCACTAGAGACTTCTGGTAATTGAACAAACTGCAATTGTCTGTATGGACCAAGAGAGTCAAACCAATCTCTTAGAGCACCCGTAAAACGAGTAGCAAATTCTCTAAGGACTGATTCAGTAGTGGCTCCTGATCTGAGCATTTGGAGATCAATCCAGGCAGACATTTCATTAAGACGATCACGCCATTTATAGGATGGGATATCATCAAAGGTAAACCAGGGACCATTTGATGATCTTTGACTAGATGAAGTAGTTTGGGCCGGAGGAGGCTGGTTGGTAGCAGAAGATTCAGGCATTTCTTCTTCAACATCAGAAGGAATATCCACATATGGTTCTGTCCGAGAGGTTTGTGGGTCTGGTTGAGCCATTAGAATTCTGGTGATATCAGCATAAGATTTTTCAGAGTCACTAGGTGGATGCCGAAGATTCTGTTTCAGTCTCAGTATGGCTATCTGAAACGGCTAGATTTGAATCAGAAGTTTGGTCATCAGTGGAAGATGGGTGGTCAACGGTATGGGCACTGAATTGGTGCATAGGTTCTTTATCCTTGGATTTAGTAGAAGGTTGGGATTTGGATGGTTCAGGAGGTGTGGTGATGCTGGTGTATAGCCTGGTGATTGTTGGTCAAGGATAATAGTGGAGGAAGGGTTGATTGTGACGGGTCGTGGTTGAGGATTTAGGCTTTGGTTTAGGTTTAGGTGGTGGTGGTAATGGGTTGTCTCGAAAAAGGGTATGAGTCATACCAAACAGCTTAGAAGGCTCATACTGTCGGATAGGAGAAAGCATCGAAGCAAATGGATGGTAAGTTGGACCAATCAAAGGGATAGGAGGTGAGGAGGTAAAAAGGGAAGGTTTTTGTTTGTCAGATTCAATTTGAGCAAGCTCAGCTTTTAATCGTCTGATCTCCCTTTCTTTTTGATCAAATTCTGGGCCATGATAACGTTGGGCAAGCATAGTGCGCAACTCAGAATCAAGTTGAACAATTCTGGACTGGAGGTTCTGATGGATCTGCTGCAGTTGTGCAGAGATGGAGTCAACCTTCGTTTCAAGGTGTTCAGTTCGTAAACTGATTTTTTCAACTTTGGAATTTATGTTCAACAAAGTATCATTCTGGGCTCTGGCATTTTGAGTTTGCCAGTTGAGGACTGATTCAAAAGGTTTGGGTGGTTCAAGATGACCGGCTGAGGTTATGGGTGATGGAATAAAAGGTTTGGACACAACATTTCGTTGGGAATCTGTGTGGGTGTCTAACGGAGGAAAAGAGGAAGAATATTCTGAGGAAGCAGATGAAAACATCATACAACTCAGAGGGGGAGATGGATCTGGAATAGGTGAGGAGATTGTAGAGGTGCAACGCTTTGCAAGCCATTAGAGTTCCTTTTTATAGAGAGGTAAAGGAGCTGATGGAGGAGGAGGATCTTGTGGTGGTTTAGGAGTACTGTGGTGACACGAAGCATGAGATTTTTTCTTAGGTTTCTTTTTCCTTTTGGTTACATAATCATCATCCTCTTCCCAATCATCCCAGCAGGGACAATCTGGGTCACAGTGGCCGGAACCCGGGACATCCCAAAGGAAATGTCCATTTTGCTTGGCTGGATAAATAGGGAAACCATCAGAATTGAACCCCTGTAATAGGCAAATCTTCTTGAGCTGTCTGAACAGCTGTGATCATGGAGGAATAAGTAAAAGAGAGCCGAGGAGGCTCTTGAGGAGCACTGGGAGGCGGTTTAAAGGTCATTCTGACCGTGCCATCTGGTCGTCTTTCAAACATACTTTCAGATGTCTGAACTGGGGCTGTATTGTTATGGAACTGCTCATAGTTTGAGATCCATTCAAGAGGCATAAGCTTAAGGAGTTCTTGGCGAGGAATCTGTCTGGGGATCTGAATGATGGTTGGAATTTGGTCAGATTCAGCTAACACCATGAGAGTGTCAGAGTGGTGTTCTGGAGTGGGTAGATCTAAGGCATGATTCTGAAGCCGATAGACCAGTTGATGGTGTAAGGTGGCGATTTTAGCAGTGGAGATTTGTTCAGCACCTTGGATCTGGACTTGAACTTTCAGGGTTGTAGGTAGATTAGGATCTTGAAGAGAAATATTGAAGTTGGGATAAAAGGTGAGTAAGACACTGCCAGCATGTAGGGTGGTGAGGACAGTACCGATAACGGCATCTTGGAACTGTTTAAACCGAGTATCCAAGAGAGCAACACGAGCTGTAACTGGTAAACCTTTGCGCCCATGTAGGGTAAGGATAAGCCTGATGCCGCCTAGATGAAGATGAGTGTATCCTGTTGAGTGTTAGAAAATGCATATTTATAAAGGAGAAAACCGTCATTTTACATTTCAAGTCTTACTAACAACCCTTACTTTTATGTATTTAACATTCTTGTGGTTTAATTACATGTGTTTTATTTTAATTAAGTAATTTATGTATTTTAGGGGCATTATAGTCATTTCATAATAAAGGAGAAATCAGACGGCAAAACGGACATCACTTTTGAACTCAGGACGGTTGAAAACCTTAGGAGGAGTATAAAAGGAAAAATGGCACTATTCACATGTACGGTACTATTCACGGGTACGGTACTGTCTACGTTACTGTTCACGACACTGTTCATATAGACAAATCGATGACGTGGCATTGACCGATGGTGTGGCATTGACTGATGAGGTGTCACGATCCTGTTGGACTAAAATTCTTATATACTGTTGATGGTGACGTGGCAGCATATCAGTGGACGAAAAATCTCGCGTACGGTGCATGCATCACACAGGATTATTTTCAACCAAACCGCGTTACTGTTCATCCGGGTCAAACCGTGTTACTGTTCATCCGCGTGGTCAAACCGTGGACTGTTGACTGATGACGTGGCGCAATCCTGAGCGTCCAAACTGTTTTTAATCCGATGGCCATGATTTACTCCATGTATCTATAAAAAGGGGGCCTCCCCCCCCTAATTTGATATCTCTGAATCCATTTTTGGGATCCATTTTCTATAATTCCCTCTCTATCTTGTATTTTCTTCGTATTTTAATAAATTCCCATTTTGCCCCTAGTTCAATTATGAGTAGCTAATTTCCTTTCAAGCTTGGGTTGAAGGTGAAGTCTCAACATGTGTCATGGGCTTTATTTGGTAAATTTATTTTCTCTTCCCCTCTAGTTTTTGTGGATGTTTTGACTTCTCGTCGACAAATAATACTAATCTTGTCTAGTACCGCCTTGGTTTCACCGGCCCTCTAGTACAAGGTTATTATTATTTGGCACGATAAGCCCTTAGCACCATATTTATTAGAGCGTGGTTCATGAGGTGTGGATTCCCCCCTCATGATTTAATTGGTATTAATACGGATTATTTAGCCCATGATGCATGTTGATACGGATCCAGATACCCAAGTACGTCAATTTAATAGATTTCCTCTTCAATTTATTCTCGCCATTTTAATTCCAATTTTAGAACTTATTATCGCCATTTCAATTCCAATTCTAGGGTAATTTAAATCACTCCCACCACAATTTCAACCACCTATTTACAAAATTAATTCTATATATAATTAAAATCAACCTCCTCGTGGGATCGACACTCGTCACCATTGATCTACACTACAATAGATTCGTGCGCTTGCGAGTACATTAAAATTTGTCACACAAGTTTTTGGCGCCGTTGCCGGGGAGGTAAGTAATTTTAATTCATAGAATTAATTTTTGTGAATTATTTCTTTTATTATTTTTTTTGTATTTTTTTTAATTATCAAAAAAAGAAAAAGAAAAAAAAAGTGAATCTACATATAAAGGTTAGTATTTCTTTTCTTTTTCTCTTCTTTAAAATTCTGTAATTTAATTTTCAATTTATTTTTTCTTTGTAATTTTTTTTATTATCTTATTAATTTATTTTTAGTTAATTTATTTCACGTATTTTTTTTGTGTATTTATATATTAAGGTTGTAATTGCGCAATAAGGTTAGTCTTGTAATTTCTCCCTCTTCTTTATTTTTATTTGTTTTGTTCTCATCTTTATTTTTATTTTATTTGTTTTGCATGCGTGGTCGTAGGTCATTATTACCTAATCTTGAACCTATAGACCTTGAATTAGAAAAAACACTTCGCACACAAAAGCACATTAAAAATAAATTTGGAATGGATCTACAAGCACCACAGGAGAGGCCATTTAAGGACTATTTTAGTCCCTTAGCTAATTTGAGCACATCATGCATAAGATACCCAAATGTAGCTGCTAGGAGTTTTGAATTAAAACCTAGTGTGCTAAATTGTCTCCCCACATTTTATGGCCTAGAAAATGAGGACCCATATAATCATCTGAATGATTTTCATGCCATCTGTCAAACATTTAAATATGAGAATTTTTCAGATGATGATGTAAAACTTAGATTATTCCCATTTTCTTTAAAGGATAGAGCTCGTTCATGGTTAAATACTTTGCCTGCTAATAGCATTTCATCATGGGAACAAATGGTAACAAAATTTTTGAATAAATATTTCCCAGTGCATAAAACCAATGCTATTCGCAGGGAAATCTCAGAGTTTACTCAGAGAGAGGACGAGCAATTTTTCGAAACGTGGGAGAGATTCAATGGGCTACTCTTGAAGTGTCCACATCATGGGTACGAGAAATGGCACCAGTGCCAATACTTTTTGGAGGGATTACTACCAAATGTGCAAGAATGGCTAATGGCAACAAGTGGAGGAGAGCTAATGTCAAAAAGTGCATCAGAAATTTGGGAATTCTTCCAGCGACAAGCGGATAATTCCCAACAACGGAGTCGATCACTCAGGAATACTAGAAGAATTAAAGGAGTAAATGAGGTTCAAATTGGCGAGTCAACTTCGGGAATCAAAGAAGTCAAGGAGATGGTTGAAGGTCTTGCTCGACAAATAGCATCGTTATCGACTGCTAAATCAACAGAACCACGTGACCCTGACTCATACTCTGATCAAGCCAATGCCATAGGTGTAATGAGAAAGCCATCAAATTACAACCCATACTCCAACACATATAACCCTGGATGGAGAGACCACCCCAATTTTTCATGGTCTCAAGGATTCCAACAAAATGGACCAGCAGCTCCAGCTCCACCAATGCAACAAATTCCTCAAGTGCCTCAAGCCTCTCAGGCTCCATTCAGACCATACAATCAAAACCAGAACTACTCTCAACCCAGACCATGGGAGGATGCATTCCAGAATTTCAAGAATGTTACTCACTCCACGATTGAGCAACAAAACCGCACCATTGATGGACTACGAAATGAGTTGAGAGCGGGCTTCAACTCACAAGCTCAATCAGTTTCAAGCCTAGAGAAAATGGTGGGACAACTTGCTTCTTCGGTTCAGACCTTGGCAATGACTGTTGAGAAGGGTAAATTTCCAAGTCAACCAGTGCCTAATCCTAAAGGAGTACATGAAGCAAGTACCAGTTCACCACAGCAGCATGGAGAGGTCAAAGCAGTCATGACCTTGCGAAAAGGAAAAGAAGTCGACAATAAAGTGGAGATGCCGGTGACCAAAGAAAATCAAATTGTACCTGTGAATGTTGAGGACTCATCACCGGAGGAGAAAGAAGAAAACAACCCACGAGAATACGTTCCAAAAGCTCCATTCCCCCAGAGGTTAGCTAAAGGCAAGAAGGGAAAATCCACAGGTGAGATTCTCGAAATCTTCAAACAGGTAAGTGTTAATATCCCTTTGCTTGATGCTATTAAACAAGTTCCATCTTATGCCAAGTTTCTTAAAGATCTTTGTACTAAAAAGAGAAATATGCATGTTCAAAAGAAGGCATTTTTAACAGAAAACGTTAGTTCTATACTCCAACATAAAATTCCTTTAAAATGCAAAGACCCAGGATCCCCCACTATCTCATGTAGTATAGGGAACCACACAATTGAGAATGCTTTGTTGGATTTAGGAGCTAGTGTAAATTTGTTGCCTTATTCAGTATTTGTGAAACTTGGACTTGGCGAATTACACCCAACTCCAGTGGTGTTACAACTTGCAGATCGGTCCACGAAAATACCTCGTGGTATTGTGGAGGACGTGCTTATCCAGGTAGACAAATTTTATTTTCCTGTTGATTTCATTGTAATTGACACTCAACCAATACAGGATTCAAGGAAGCACATCCCCATTATCCTAGGCCGACCTTTCTTGGCAACTGCGGATGCTCACATTCAATGTAGAACTGGAAATATGCAGTTGTCCTTCGGCAACATGACTATGGAACTAAACATTTTCAACATTGCCAAACAACCTCACAATGCAGATGATGGAATTGTTGATGTGGATTTAATAGAAGCATTAGTTGATGACTCTTTTATTTCAAACCTTAGTGATGATCCTTTACAAACATGTTTAACTCACTTTGGTTTGAATTTTGATATTGACAGATCGGTCGAAGAGGTCAACGCCCTACTTGACTCCGCACCATCCATGGACACAAATAAATGGAATTCAATAGTTGAACAACTAGCACCATTAGAGAAGAAACTCATCCCATCATCAGAATCACCACCAAAACTTGAGCTCAAACCATTGCCCAACACTCTGGAATACGCATTTTTGGGGGAAGAAAGTTCTCTGCCGGTAATCATCTCATCATCCCTAAATGACGAACAAAAAGGTAAGTTGTTGGATGTTTTGAAAGAGTATAAAGGAGCATTAGGATGGACCATAGCAGACATAAAAGGTATAAACCCTGCAGATTGCATGCATTATATTCACCTTGATGAAAATGCTAAATCTAGTAGGGAAATGCAACGTCGGTTAAATCCTAACATGAAAGAAGTTGTAAGAACTGAAGTCCTTAAGCTATTAGACGCAGGTATCATTTACCCAATTTCTGATAGTTCATGGGTCAGTCCTGTACAAGTTGTCCCCAAAAAGTCAGGAGTCACAGTAGTTACCAATGCTGATAATGAATTGATACCCACTAGAGTAACTACAGGATGGCGTGTATGCATTGATTATAGAAAGTTGAATTCTGTCACACGTAAAGACCATTTTCCTTTACCATTTATCGATCAAATGCTTGATAGATTAGCAGGCCATGAATTTTATTGCTTTCTAGATGGCTACTCAGGATATAATCAGATTCCCATAGCACCAAAAGATCAAGAGAAAACCACTTTCACTTGCCCTTTTGGCACTTTTGCATATAGGAGGATGTCATTTGGATTATGTAATGCACCTGCTACATTTCAACGATGCATGTTGAGCATTTTTTCTGATATGGTTGAACGTTTCCTTGAAGTCTTTATGGATGATTTTTCTGTCTTTGGTGACTCGTTTGATCAATGTTTACATCATCTAACACTAGTTCTGCAGAGATGTATCGAGAAGAACTTAGTCCTTAAATTGGGAGAAGTGCCATTTTATGGTAAAACAAGGTATTGTTCTCGGTCACATCATTTCGAGCAAAGGTATTGAGGTTGACAAAGCCAAGGTGGATCTCATTTCTAATCTTCCTCCACCCAAAACAGTCAGAGAAGTAAGATCTTCCTTGGGCATGCTGGTTTTTATAGACGTTTCATTAAAGATTTAGCAAAGTTTCTAGACCCTTATGCAATTTACTTGCTAAGGATGTATCTTTGTCTTTGATGATTCATGTCTTGTTGCGTTTGAAAAATTAAAGCATTTGTTGACATCATCACCCATCATTCAGCCCCCAAACTGAGCTTACCATTTGAGCTCATGTGTGATGCATCTGATTATGCAGTAGGAGCAGTATTAGGAACAAAGAGTTGATCGAATTCCCCATGTTATTTACTATGCTAGTATGACATTGAATGATGCACAATTGAACTATTCAACTACTGAAAAAGAAATGCTAGCAGTAGTGTTTTGCATTGGAAAAATTTTCGATCTTATCTCATTGGTTGTAAAATAATTATTTTCACAGATCATGCTGCTCTGAAATATCTTCTTCACAAAGAAAGATGCAAAAGCTAGACTAATTCGTTGGGTGGTTACTTTTGTCAGGAATTTGACTTGGAATTCAAAGATAATAAAAAAAGGACAGAAATGTTGTGGGGCGGACCATCTCTCTCGTCTATATTTTGATACAATTTATAGAGCCATTACCATTGAATGAGTTCATTTCCAGATGAACAATTAATTAGTGTTTACTTTCTGGAGTGGGAGTGTGGAGTGTGGATTTTCCTCCCACTCCAGTGTTTACCTTAGCTTAAAAGATGGGGAGTGAGAGTGGGAATCCGTGGGTCCCACTCAATTTTGGAGTGGGAGTGGGATTCCCACTCCCATGGGGAGAGGTGGGAGTGGGAATCCACTCCCTCCTCTTCCCATTTTACCCCCTAAATAAATAAATAAATAAAAAATATTAATTAATTAAATAAATAATATTAATTAAAATAAATAATATTTAATAAAATAAATAATATCATATTTATTAAAAATAATAATTATATCATTATTTTATTAAATTAATAAAATAAAAATAAATAAATATTATACTTAAATTAATAATATTAAACATTCATTTAATAAATATTAATTAATTAATTAATAATAATAAATATTTTATTCTAAAAAAATTAATTTTGTACTATATTATTAATATAATATTTCATTTGTGTGTTATTATTAATAATTTTTATTCACATAATTTAAATTAAAATTAATAAAAAAAATTATGATTTTATATAATTAAGAATATTAGTAATTATTATTAATTTAGAAATATCATAAAATATTTATTTTATTTTCTAAATTTTTTTTATTAATTTTTTAATTATAAATTATAATTCTGTACATAAGGATAAATTGTAATTTAAAATAATTTACTCCCAATCCAAAACAAAGTAAAAAATAAT